>JAVKLA010000084.1:2426989-2459489 GCA_034782735.1 Sagittarius serpentarius
CCGACCCCACCGGGGAGGTGGGCCCGGGGGGGGGGGGGCTCCGCCGCCACCGGCTGGGGGTCGGGCCGGGCCCGGGGCGAGCCCGGCGGGGGAGCCCGGGTGTGCGAGCGCTGAACGGGATTTCTTCACGTTGTTAAAGAGAGAAAGGACAGATAAAAGACGAATAAAAGAGAAAAGGAAGAAAAGTAAAGAGGGGGCGGGGGCGGGGGGGAGACTATAAAAAAAGAGGGTGAAACAAACCCCGGGAGGATGCACCGATCCCGGCTCATCCATCTTCATTGTCTCCGTGTGTGCAAAAGCAACTCCAGTATAAGGAAAAGCCACTATCAAAGCCATGGCTTTATTTTATATCCTATAGATCAGGAGGGAGGCAAAGCTTTATTTTCGCCCAGAGACAGATATTTTATTTCTCTCTTACGGTTTTATGTGTGAGAGATGTCAAAAAGGTAAAATAGATTGCTAATGCATAGGCAAAACGAAGCTGTTTTGGCATGCTCTGTGTCATGAGGTCTCCCAGGGAGAGCAGGCTGGGGATTTAGGGCTGATGGGGGACTCGGGGGGATTTCTGCTAAAACATCTCTCTCCATAAATTCAGCCGCATGGTCAGCTCGGTAGGGAGAAAGACTTTTTAAAGGGGACGGGTTGGAGCGCGGTGGGAAGGCGCGGCGCGGCGGAGCGGGGACCCCCGCGCCCGCCCCGGCTCGCCGGGGCGGCCCGGGGCGGCGCCGGGGGGGGGGGTTACGGCGGCGGCTTCCCTCCTTTCTCTCCGCGGAGCGGGGACCCGCCGGAGCGGCTGCCGGCTCCTCCCGCCCCGCCGAAACGCCTGTGCGCACCCCCCCACCCCCAACAGCCCCGCTCCAGCCCCCTCCTCCCGTCTGAGTTTGGGTCGGTTTTTTTTATCCCACCCCCCCCCCCCGCCCAAAACACGCAACCAGCCCCCCGAGCTGGGGGTCTAAGCCCAGCGGCTGGCCTGGCGGGGAGCGGCGGCCGGCACGCTGCTCCGCATCTGCCTCGCCGCCCAACCCCGGCAGCGGATTCGCAAGGACCTTTTGCAAAGTTAAAATATATCTCCCCGAGCTGCAACAATTTTCGTACTTTTTGACCTCGGGGATTTACTTAGCACGTTAAGTTCAAGGCTCAGAAGCCCAAGGCTATTACTCATTTAGGCACTCCCACCACCAACACTTTTCAGCACATATTTTATCATTTGACTTCCTGGCTTAAATTCATGTTATGGCAAATAATGGATGGTAATACTTTCCCCCTTCCCCATGTTAATTGTCTTGTCTGACAACCTCCGCATTTGAAATGATTTAAAGCAAACAACGGTGCAGCGAGACCGGGAGACAAACCAGCGCAAAACATCTGCAGGAGCCCCGCAGCTCCGGCTCTTCCCTCGCAAGTTGGTGGCTGGATCCGGAGGCCGGATCCGGAGCACAGCGAGGGACCCCCCCACCCCAGAAAGCATCGCCCAGCTCTTGCTGGGGTCCCTGCGGTGCTAAGGCAGCTTCTCCCCAGCACCCTGCGGCCCCCGGGGTGCTGTGCCGCCGCGCTTGGCCCTGCCGGCTTTGCTGCCCGGAATACTGCTCTTCGTGAGGGGGCTGAAACGGGGAAACAAAACAGAATGCTATTTGCACATTAAAAAAAGCAAGGTGTAGTTGATTAGCAAATTAATTATTTCAGTACCCCCAGGATTATATTGTTTTTCTAAGTTCTGTGGGCCTGTGTAATTTACTAATTTCACAGTCGCTGAACTTCCCTGGGAGTGAGAGTCAATCTCATTCACCTGTCGTAACACGTATGCGCAATTTTGTGCAGAGGCAGTGTCGGAGGGAAGAGGGTGTCCAGACCTTTCCCCCTGCTCCTGCCTCTGACCTGCCGCGTGACTCTGGGCGAATTCTTTGTTTTTCTTGTTTCTGAGGGTGGACACACTGTCACTGGCTTGCCTTGTGTGTACGGGGAAAGGGCTCCTGCGTTATTTGTCCTTTGCAAGCAGCTGGAGAAGAGGGTTCCCAATGTAAGAGGGTTTTTGTCATCAGCAGAATGTCAGCTTTTGGTGTCTGACATCACCGTCACGCAGAGCGTTTGAGAAAAATAATTGAAATCAAAACAAATGGGACTATCCCAATAAAATATAGGGATAATACGCCTGCACTAGTGGGAAACCAGCACTTCCCTCTGCCTACCTGCTGCAGGTGCAGGAGCAGATCTCGGTTCGGGCTGATAAACCAGCATCACCCGGACCAGGGACCACAGCACCACAAACTTCCCTCGCCGCTGGTGAGAATGAGTCCAGAGCTCCTGGCTGTGTTTCTATCTGTCTGCTGAGTCCTGACCTCCGATTAATCTTCTTCTATATATAGATTCTGTAATTTGATACCACGTTACTATATAATATCCTATGTCACACCCTGTTTATATAGGCTTCTATTTTAAGGCTTCTGATGGGACGCGAAGGCTCTGGCCAGCGTGCCCTTCTTTCTCCCCGCTTTATCAGACACACACAGATCGAGGCAGCTGGGTTTATGCAGTCTGAGCCCAACAGAGTTCCTGGCTGCCGGGTGTCTGCAGCTCAGCACAACATTTTCGTCTGCCTGGGCCAGCGGGGCAAGAGCCAGGCAAAAGGCAGAGGCTGCGTGGGAGTCCGTGGCTCAAAGTGCTCGCGCCCCGCTGCGCTACACGCGTGGAGGCACTTACAGAGGTCACGGGCACGCTCCAGACAGGGCTTGTTAGCACTGCACGGCACCGCGCTGCTCATGGCACCTGAGCTACTAATCGAGCATCTGATTTCTATAGGGTCACCACTGCGCTGCCATGGAACTGGGGCACTGCAGTAAGGAGATGTGGCCAAACACGTTATTTTATAAAAAATGCATGTTTAAAACTCCTTGTTACCTTCCCTTTCTTTGTAGAGTAAGTGATGTTCTAAGTTTGGCTGCACACATGCACAGCTTATTTCAACACTGCAGCAAGGATATAGCATGCTCAGCCACAATCCCGTTACTCTGAAATGCATCAAGATGAAAAAAAATCAGAAATTTTGTTCTAGGATGTTAAATTTCATTAGTTCCAGCTAATTTTCCCAGGAGAAGCTGGGGTAGAGCTCCGTCCCTGTGAGGGTCCTGCCTGACGATGCTGTGCTGTCCTCTGCTGCGCTCTGGGACAAGTGCCCCCGCGCAGGGCAGAGCCGCACGCCGGCATTACCAAGGACCAAGGCTCCGTGCTCAGAAGCTCACTTCAAAAAACACGTATTATTCTAAAAAAAAAAAAAAAAAAAAGATTCCGCAACATCGTTGTCACTCGTACTCCAGCTGGGCCTGGAGATCCCTGCCAGAACTGCGGTGCTGGTGAGGGAGCGCGGGAGGGCACAGGGTGGGGAGCAGCTCCGCGAGGGCCACCCAGAGATGGGCACCACCCAAATCTCCCAACTCCCACGTGGATGCACTGCACCCTTCAGACTCCGTCGCCCCTCAGCTCCCTTCCTTACCGTGTTGGCTGGTGGATGGGGACCCCACCCCCCGCCCCCAAGACCCCGTCTGCATTGCCCTCCCCGGGGCTGCTGCGGAGGGCTGGACGAGGCTCTGGAGTCTGGCAGCACCGGGGGGGGCCGTCTCGCTCCGCCGCAGGGCATCGCCTGCACTGGAAACGCAGCCCCACGGCGGCACTATCACTCCAAAGCGGCAAAAATGTCATGCGAAAGGCTGCTCACCCCTGCCTTTGTTATGCCACAGCCTGAACTGGTCCTTTTCCCGTTCGGTACGTTCAATGCACGGTTATTTGTCGAACTCCTGGCAGCAGGCTGTTAACATCGCGTGTTACAACTTCTCACGTCAGCTGCTCCCAGAAACACGCACGTACGGTGCTACATAACCAGAATAGCTAAGCAGCCAGCTGGGGAGACATCACCCCGCTCCTCTCCTTACTGATGGCCTTTCATAACTTGTTACTGAGTTTGTCACTCACGCGTGACTGGGCGCTGAGAACTTCCTATCAGCCAGGTCCCTGTGTGCTCTTCTCATCTCTCTGTATCCACAGGTGAAGGTGGCTCCGGGGAGCAGAGGCCGATGCACCCAACCGTGAACCAGCGTAACCGTGAAGGCACGGGAGCTTGTTTTGCTTACAAACAAGTAAACCTGGTTTCAAATGGAGAGTCCCTTACTTATCTACGCTTCCTTGGGGAGCAACCCCAAACCCTCGTGAGCAGTTTTACAAAGTGTGTTTCTCCTGCCTGTGACACTACACTGTTTTCACTGATAACACCTATCTGAAGGAGCTGCTCCGTGCTGATCTGCCCCGTGCTGGGAGCGTGGCGATGTCGTGTGCGCGTATGAAAACGGAAGCTTCCCGAGATGTTCAGACTCAGAAACTCTGAGTCTGCAGAATTCCCTACCAATCTGTTTTTTCAGTTGTTGAAATAAAATCTTCATCGCTGTAATTAGTTAATATTTGTAAAGCCTAAAAGATTCCAGAATAAATGGCTGAAAGAAATTCACATGGCTGTTAGAGAAATGTGTTAGTAATAATGGAGATGGCTGGTGAGAAGACATCGCTCCTAATGATGTATGATTTATTTCCTTAAGGGTGTGCTAATAAACAAAACTCATTTTTAAAATCTGGCACATTTATTCCACATATGCTCTCAGATCAAATAAGTTACTCTAACCACAGCACGGTCTTCCTCTCCTCCCCTCTCTGAAATTCCGCATTAACACTTCCCGTGCTGGGCTGTTGATTACAAGGACAAGCTCTCCTTCCCTGCCAGCACACCCTAGGTAGTAAAACCTGTTGCCCTTGGTCCTGGCCTGAGAGCCTGCCTGCTGCCAGCCCGAGGAGCTTCCCAAAGGGTCACGTAACCTCTGCGAAGGAGCTTGGGTGTTTGTCCTCGTCGCGACCTAAGCTTTGCAGGGAGTCCCTGGATGGATCTCCGAGTCCTGGATCGACGGCATACTCTCAAACCGACCTAAACCCACACCCAATTTTATGTCCGTAGGCTGTTACCACGTCTGGTGTAACACCAGTGAAGGAAAGTGTTTCCTCTCGCTTCGCGGGGTCAGCCCGCAGCGTTTGCAGCAGCTCCGTCACCGCGGCCTCTGTGCGCCAGGTGCAATGCCGCGGGAGAGCGGAGCGGGGCTGCGTGCCGGTGGAGCTCTGCGGGCGCCTGCCGCGCACCGCCGCATAATCTCTGCTCACTGCCTTTCCCTCGGATGCCTTCACACAGAATCAATAAGGTGTTAATTTGAAACAAATCTTGTCTGCATACCTGCAGGAGATGATGTCCCCTGCACAAGGAAGCACACCGAAGGGTTCCCTCCCCACCTCCGTCCGCAGGCTGGACAAGCAAACACACGGGGCAGAGTCCTCTGGTGCTGCAGGATTGCTCCAGTGCTTGAGGAATGGTTTAGGGCCGTGTGTGCTCTGGAAAGATGATTTCCTACCGTAGCTTTTAGAACCCCAGATTAATATTCTACAGGGCTGGTGCTTCACATGGCAGGGAAATGCCATTTCCAAATACCAACATGGTTTTCATTCCCCTATTTGAATTCAAGTACTTTCATACGTAAGAAACTGACTCGTTTAGCTTTAAAAATGAGGACGGAAAAGGTTTTCTGTGCCTCCAGTGTATGCACCACCCCCACGAGCGGCTCTGCCAGCAGGCAGGGCGGCAATACTTAAAACGAGTCACCAGACACGGACCGGGACAGTCGTGTTCAGGGACCCGATGCCATCCAGGACACCAGACCCGGGGGAACTCCCGCATTGCTGCGGAGCCCCGGGAGGCCGGCGTGCATCCCCTTCGCTCTCCACAGGAAAAGCGAGCGGAGGTAGGCACCAATAAAGCATCCTGACCCTTCAGTTTTGCGTGGAAATCCCTGTCTCGGACACCCCGGGGTCGTGCCAGGGCTGTGCCCGGTGCTTGGTGCCCGGCCGGACACGTGCTGTCCCCAGACGGAGACGTCTGCGGAGCCGGGCGGCCGCTCACTGTGATGCTGCTCACGCAACGGGCTGTAATCAACTACGACGGTTTCAAATTTAGAGAGAAAGAGGAGGAAAAATGTTTCAAAACAGCAGTTTGAGAATTAGCAGAAAATACCCTTTTCCTTGGGGACACCCCCACCCCCCACCCCGAGGGCCCAGCTCGTGCCAGGGAAGGGTGCGAGGCCGGGCCAGGCAGGTCCCCCCGCGGGGCCGTCGCCTCCCGGGGCTGCAGCCGCTTTTGGAGCCCAGACCCAGGGTAGGAGAGTGTGAAAACTGCTGCTTCTTGCCCCATGCATCTTGACAATACGTATTTTTCTTATTACTACTCCAGTCAGAAAACCCGCCTTTGCAGGTGTGCGCCCAGCCGCCAGCTGGATCCGTCCAGGCTCCGGGGTCTCGGGGCAGGGCCCCCCCGCGCACCGGGGCTCGGAGAACAAATTATTCGGCCCCACTAACACTACAGTCAGCAGCAGGAACAACACACAACACGACATAAAACTGCAGCTGAACACGCAAACAGGAGGAGAAGGAAACGTGCAGGTCCAGCAAGAAGAAGGGCAAAAAACACCTTTCACAGGGAAAAACAAGGACGGACGCGAGGCTGCTTCACACGGCGGAGGACAAAATGCCACGGTGTGATGGACGACACTGTCGCACCCCCGAGTCTGAGAGTGCAGCACACGCACCGCAGGAACGATGAAACGTTTCTTTTAAATAAAGACTTTCCAAGACAAAGAATAAAAATCATCTACATCAGGAAGCCATTTGAAAACCTGTGCATCTTTTACTGCACTTATTTGTTGCTGCTTTTTTTTTTTGTGTCTAAAAAATCAACTAAACTTCTGAGTTTTATATGAAAACAAAAAAATTCAGTTAAAACATCTCTGAAATGGTCATACAACCAAAATATATGCATTAGATGCTAAACCTTCTATCAGAGAGCTTTGCTGGATTTTTTTTTTTTTTAAATCTGCAAAATATAATTAAATTGGTGTTGGGGAAAAAAAAAAAGAAAAAAAGATAGCCCAGTCCAAACCCTTATAAGGATATTTCAGACATGCTGAGGTTCCTTTTCCATAAATGTTAAGCAGACATCTGTAAACATAATTGGAATTTACTGCACACGTGAATAACTGCATATAAATTAGCCTGTATCATTGGGGTTTAAGAAAGAGCTGCAGGTCCCCCCCCTTGTCGATAAGACGACGGCATTTCCAGCGCACATCCCAGCTCAATTCCAGATGTCAATTTTCTACATTTTAATTTTTTTTTTTGCATAGCTGTTGCCTTGTTACATTTATCATAAAGCCTCTATAGATGAGACATTCTGCTGAATTTTGTACATTTCCAGGTTTGTTTACCAGGCTGATAGTTATTCTTTTGGAAAATGCAGAGTGGTATTGTCAGGGATTGCTTAACATTAATGACGGAGACCTGGGCATCTGAGGGAGCTGAACGAGCACAACTTCATTCCAGCATTCCTCATTTTTCCCCTATTTTTCCCCCCCTTCCTTTCCTTTTCTCTGCCTTCTCTTTTGTTACGGGCAGGACCGCAGGAGGCACGGAGCCCTCTGGCCCTAAACCCGCAGGGACCTGAGGCCAGATCCTGCTCCTCATCAACTCAATAGAAAGACGTCCAACTTCTGTGGCTCAGGATCAAGCTTGTAAGCACCCGCTTAACTTTATGCCCGGGGGGGGTGAGAAATCCTAGTTAAGCCACAGTGAAGCCTGTGCACCACGATGAGGGCTGAAGCTCTCAGTGGAGGAAGGAGCCGCCTCCTCCTCCTCCTCATTTCCTTCTCCGTCCTCCTGTCCCCATCCGGGTCCAGTGAAAAGTCGGGAATTCCTTACCCGGAGCAGAGGGGAGGGCAGGAGGGGCACAGGCAGCCTGCACAGCCTTGGCTGAGTCCAGCGTGAAAGGAGGTGTCCAGATACACGTAATTCAGCTGAAACAAGGATTACTTCAGATTTGTATTGAGTCAGTCAGGAGCAGGATTTACACAGAGCCACATCACGTAAAAGCACGATTTTACGCAGATTTAGTGAAAACAAAAGGTTGCGCCCACTTTCAGAGACACACTGACACCCAGCTTACATCAGCTCGGCTTTAGTTGGTGAATTTACAGAGGCAAATTCAACCAATCCCACCAGTTTTAAGCAAATATGAGCGTGAAACCAATGGGGCTGAGGTGCCGAAGCACCTTTGGGGCACGGACCCACGTGCTCCCAGGCTGGGGAAGGACCTCGGGGCTCAGTGGAGAGGGGCAAACCCAGGAGGAGAAATCTTTCCTGCCCGGGGATAAACCCCCGGACCAGGCTGTGACCCTGATGCCAAATCTGCTGAAGTCCAGGGAGAACTGAACGTGGGTGTCTCTGCACCAGGCGCTCCAGGCTGGTGGAGCCAAGGACGTGTTTGGTGGAGCTGAACGGATGCCGCAGACCGACGGCCACTGGCTAAAGGGGAACATCAGTGTTAGGCTATGACACCCGATGAAATCCTGCTCACCCAGGCGGGCAGAGGACAACCCCGTGCCCTGCGGAAGGGGACGGTCCTACGTGCAGCCCCCCACTCCGGCGTCCCCCAGCCCCTGCCGTGGCACGATCGCAGGCGTTCCCCACAGTCCCTTCTTTATGAGAACGGCATTATCAAGTGTGCCAACGGAGCAACCGAGTGATTTATTTCATTGTCACTCTTCAAAGGCGCATTTGTTTACCATCCATCTCTCGCCCCCAGCTCGCCATAAGCTCTGTTTGTTTGGAGGGGGCCGCGGTGCAGGAAGCACGGGGCTGTGAACCCATCCCCGGGGCAGCGGCCCCCGCGCCCGCCGCCGTTCTCACCTTGACTCCGAGCTGCCGGAGTCGACGGGCACCGCCGGCGCGGGGATCCCTGCGGCTTTCCAAGGGATGCTCTCAGAAACGTGTGAGCGGGGAGGGCTGACCTGAATTTAACCTTTTTCCGTGCCCCACGTTTGATGGGGAAGGGAGGTGAGAGATACGGCAGCCTGGCCAGAGCCGGCGACAAACTGCCGGCATTTTTGGGGATGAAGGAGATGACATGGCGGGGGGGAAGTGCTGCAAACCCATCCCGGCAGGACCCGCTGGGCAGAGCTGCCCTACGGCTCGCTGGGGCTTTGGGCCACAGACATCACTCTCCCATAACGAAGGTGCGGTCCCTCGCTTCTCTTTAACTAGGGAAAAAGGGAAGGGAGAAGAAAGCAAAAATAAGCAAAAAGGAAACAAAAAGCTTTTTGCCTTGTTTTTTCTAAAAAGAAAAGAAGAAGGACTTCTGGTCTAAACTCCCTGGCCTATCTGGCCCTACAATCTCACAAGTCGTGCATTTTAATCTCGCCAGACCCGGCTGAGCGAGGGAACGGCTCTGCCAGCGAGGTTTAGGCAGGGATCTCAGCCGGAGGAAACCATCGTCGTCTGCAACCCAGGCACATGGAGCTGCGGCCCCCGAGGATGCTGCCCAGATAATTGTGCTCTCGAGGTGCCGGCAGCGCTCCACCATCTCCCCATCTAATTAAGTGCCAACGTGGATGGAAGTGACGGGGAGGAGGAGGAAGGGTGTTCGCACCGTGGTCGGGAGGGACGGGCGCGGGGGACCCTGCCCCACGCCTGCCTGCCCCGTGCGGGCAGCAGCTCCTCCCTGCCTGCACCTCGCACCAGCCCCTGCGCTGCGCCGGCGTGGCCACGACTTGCGGTCGCCACCAAGCCTCCCCGGTCACCCTCATATGGCACGATGGTCATTTTATAATTCAAAATTATTGACTAAGCATTTTTTTCCAGGCCAGTCCAATTACTTTCAAACACACCTATTTGATTTTAGTGTCAAAGAGATTTTCTCTCTCTCTCTTTCTCAACTTGTTTTCACTTAAAAAAGTCCAGGCGCACCAGACAGAATAATAAGCAGCCTCACCATTTAGTCATAGAATGACCTGAAATTTCTCCGAGGAAACATATTTTTCACTGAAAAATACTGAAAAAATCTGTGTGAAAGTTTTTCCTTGACATTTTCTTGGTTTAGAGGAAACAGGAGAGCAATTTTTCCCCATCACTTTCACAGTTTGTTATTTTTTCTTCCCTCTCTCCCCTCATCCCCAAGAGTTTCCTCCAGGATGGCCGGTCGTACAGTAGGAAAAAGAGGGAGCGGGATGCACGGGGCACTGGGAACCACCGAGGAACAAGGACACATCTCAAAGAGGAGAAATCACCGAAGTTCTTTTGTTTCTGATGCCTTCCAAATAAATGTAAAAATGTTTTAGTTTTACAAGCTGACCAAGATAAGCCACTGTTTAATGTTTTTCTTGCAAAGGCAAGGCTTCTCAGCTTTTATGAGACTTGGTTTTTCAGCAGCATTTAAGTTTATAAACCTTAAGAGCTGACTAGGCAGCCTGGAGCTGGCAAGACTGGGCGAACCAGAGCGGCCTGCGAGGGGGACTTGGGGGGCTGCCTTTTGTCCCTGGCTCAGCCAATATTTGGCTGTATTATCTCAGGAACGTCATGATCCCTCCTCATGACCCTGTCGCCCCATCGCAGAACGGAAACAAACTACCTGCTTCCTCCAGGTTTTGTGCTTTTCAAGCGTAATCCTTTATAAAATGCTTTGAGACCCTCAGATGGAAGCAGCTGCAAATGACCGTTGGGCATCCCTTCCTCCAAGCCACCTTCCGGGCACCGCTCAAGCGCGGCTGTTTGCGCTCCACAGTCGTTCGCAGCTGAGGCTCCGCCACCCGAGCGCTGCCAAACGGCGTCTCCTCCGCCGGCCCCGCTCTGCGTGCAAAGCGCTGGGAGAAGCCCAGATGGACTTCTCCTTAATTGTGCACGCCGTTCCATAGCCGGAATCAGAATTTGTGGTAGGAATTTAATTTAAAATAAAATTCGCAGTCGATTTGGCTATTTTGAA
Source organism: Sagittarius serpentarius (assembly GCA_034782735.1). NCBI lineage: Eukaryota > Metazoa > Chordata > Aves > Accipitriformes > Sagittariidae > Sagittarius > Sagittarius serpentarius. The sequence goes on from JAVKLA010000084.1 coordinate 2,437,872, forward strand.
GTCCTGACCCAAACGCTACTGAAGTCAGTGGGAACCGTTCCTCTCCCCAGCACCGATCTGGATAAGGTCCTGTTGTGTCTTCCCTGTTGAACTTGCTGTATGAAGAACTTCACGGCGGTTCCAGCTGTTTACGTGTGCAACACAGCTGGATGAACAGAGAAAAAAGCACTTTGCTGACAGCGCGAGGGAGATGTTCCTGCGCCAAACTCAGCGGTGAGCAGGGAGCCGGGAGCCGGCCACAGCACCGGGTCCTCTTCATGGTCAGGGTGCCATAAACCCAGGGTACAGGGGGGAAGCCAGCAAGCTAAGCTGGATTTCTGGGGGTGTAAATGGGATTAGGAGTAGCTGGTCACAGACTTGACCTCACAGCCGAAGTCAGGCTAAAGGAAGAAGGGTCGGGCTGAGCTGAGGGTGCCGGTTCACGCCGCAGCGGCGAGGTGCGCGCGTCCTCTGCTGCTAGCCAGAGGAGAGCGGGGCGGCCAGCGCAGGGATCAGCACAAACCCCCGCAGCTCTTCAAAGCGTCCTTTCCTGACCGGCTAAATCAGCGAGGAGGAAGACCCTCTCCCTAAAGCTCTCCTGGCCAGAAAAGCCCTGATCCACAAGATTTTGGAAACGACTGGCTGCTCCGGAGTGCCATTTAATTATTAGTAGTACGAGTATTTGCATTACAGCGGCATCCTGAGGTTTCCTCTGGGATGGGGTCACAAGATGACAGGAGGTCTGTACGTGTATGACAAGAGACGGTCCCCAAAACAGCCCCAAGGCTTAGTCATAAACTCTGTGCAGTTACACCGATTTCTCTAACACCCCTTACGTTTGAAACACAGGCTTGGTGCCTAATGGTTTGCACAGCTACAGCGTTAGTCAACGGAACAGAGAAGAGGAGGAGGGAGGAGGTACGATCCCCCGCCATCGCCTAGTAGGAAACTGAGGTGCGGGGGACTAAAGATGGGAAGGGTCTGGTTGCTGGACTTGGCAGAGAGCCCTGACAACCCCAGAGCTGCTGGCAGGGCCGGCGGTAGCTGCTACAGCTCCTCAATCGCGTTGCAGCTCCGCAGCCGCAAACCCTGTCCCGCGACGGTGCCACCCCACGTCACACCGCAGCCCGTCCCCGCGCCACTGCAGAACTACAAGGTGAGCCTGAAAAACCATCAACGAAGGGAAAAAAAAACCCCGAGGTGCTGAAGCTGCCACCTCAATTATCGGTTTTACTCATGCAGCTGCTAACGCCGCACACATCTGCACGTACGGCTGAGGATCTGCATCGGGAGGGACGTGCCAGCCCCGTGCCTCAGGCAGGCACCCAGGCCGCTCCGGCAGCCACAGGGCAGCAGCAGCAGCAGGCACGGAGCCACAGGCCAGGCACCGAAACCCCAGTTATTGCCACGCACCCCTCTCAGCTACTTTGATTTACCTGGAGATAGCGGCGCTTTGCTGAACGGCACAGGACGGGGCGGGGGTGGGGGCAGGGCTGCAGTAAATCTCTGGCTTCCCCATGTAGTTTTCTTTTGCTTTCCTTCACCGCAGTCAATCCGGATTGGGTGCCCACTTCCCCCCCCTGAATTTATGGCAGGAATCTGCTATAACCACAGGGGCTCTCATGCTCATGGTTTTGGTGGTCTTTTAAGGCCCATTTTTACTACGGCACGGCACATGCTAAGGCATCACACCATGAGCAACGTAACGGGAATGGCTTACATTTAATGGGAGAACTTTGAGCTGAGCTCCCTGCTCTCAGCCCGTGGGAACCAGCGCCCAGCTCCCACAGGGACAACGCTCTCCACCGAGACAGCCAGTGCCCAGCTGCCGCCGGGACGCCGGTCCCCACCGCGACACGTGGCTGAGCCAGAATCCAAAACCTGAGCCTGCCAGTTGCTCTTGTCCGGGTTTTTCACGCTCTCCTGCCAACCAAACGTTGTGCCAATTGGTCTGTCGCATTTAAATACATGGGATTATCTATTACAATGCTTCAATATTTATTACATAGATTTTCCTTTAACTGCTTTCTAAATCATAGCAGAAATAATGGCCTTCCAACTGAGAGTCATATGCTGTAATCAACCAACAGAAAGTCAAGATTGTAATCTAAAGTATGTATTAAGAAGCCCTTATGTGAACATTTTGTTTAAATTACGAGATGGGACGTGACTCAAACAATAAGGCCCCACCAAAGATAATTTTTCCCAGCAAATCAGTCAAGGCGGTAGAGGAGGCTCAGGGGGTGCGAAGGAGCGATCGTGACCTCCCAAGACTACAAATATTTTTTGTTGTCAGATTTCTTGAACAGAAGACTCTGCCCAGCCAGCGTGGTCTGTCTCTAAGCGGCACCTGGGCAGTTCCAGCGAGCGAAGCCGGGTTCGCCCGCCCGGCGGGGCCGGCTCAGCGTGACAGCAGCAGAGCTGGACACCGAACGGCGTCCTTGGGCCGTGGCCAACCTCCCCCGGGCAAAGCCGCGCCGCCCTCCGTGCGGGCTCGCTCGCGCTCTCCAGCCCCGTCTGTCACGTCCTTCCCCGGCCCCAGCGCCCCGACACGTGCCGTCTGCTCTGCCTCCAGCGCTGGGCGGCTCCGTTTCGACTCCCCACGGCCGAGCTCCCCGCTACGTCAGCCCACTTGCGATTGCGAGCCCAGTCCTGTCCTGCTGCAGCGTGCTGTCGTGTCCCCGAGCTGTGCCAGTGCTGCTGCTAAACCCACGGCGAGGTCTCCAGCTCCCCACTACCACCTCGCCAAACTGCACCGTGCACACGCCTCCGGGTCCTGGAGCCCCCGGAGCCCCCCCTGCCCGCTCCACTCAGGTACCCGCGGTTCCCTGCCTGCCCTTCGCGCCCACGGAGGATGTCTCGGATACAACTGCCATTACCGTTCATGCAACACTGCAACCCTGCAGCGAACCAAGCAAAACTCGAGGTACGTCACCCCCGGGATGGGGATGCCCCAAGGACCTCACGGGTAGGACTTCTCCGAGATCCTGCTCTGGGTGAGGGCCGGAGGTTTGCAGCCCAGCCCCACGCAGAGATCACAGGGCATTTATGAGCTCCGTTCTCATAATGGATCACGGTATTCCAGTATTTATGAAGCCTCCTTTCAATAATTATCACGCTGTTACATTGGTGAGTTTCTTGACAAGTTATTAAATCATAATTTCTAATTTAAATGCCAGCTTTTGGCGTGCATGCCTGCTCAGGATAAGCTCATTTTCATTTTTATTAAACTTCACCTATTAAACACAAGGAGAATTTTCCTAGGAATAACAGAAAACACCACAGGTGCCTTATTTCCCAGCTCATGTTGTAATAGTTTCAAATAATCCCCCAAACGTGTAACCACAACAAGGGAATTGTTATGTGGCTTAGAGGAGGACTGAGGTCTGCAAAGACCCTTCTCCGGATGCGTGGGTGCTGGCTGGCACCTTCCCTTTGTTTTTATTCCTTGCCAGCCCTGGAGGTGACAAACCCCTGCCGCTGCAGGCTTTGCCTCATGCCATAAAGTACCTCCACCTTCCAAAAGCAAAGAGCGCTCACACAAAACCAAAGGGAAGCTCAGGCCGCCTGAGCGAGACATCGGTATCCAAAGCACCCAACTTGCAGAGGTATTTCAGAGGCTCGCGACCCGCGGCAGTCATACTTCAGTGCCACCCAGTACTTGGCTTTTCAAGCAGATGGTCAATTAATTATGCCGGTTTGGCATTTATAGTGCCTGGCCCTGGGCTCAGCGTCCGAACCGTGTACCCCTGCGTTGCAGGAACGGTTGCAGCGGTCCTGCCGGCTCCGTCCCACCCCGGGTTACCCTCCTCACCTCGCTGAATTTACAGGGTGAGGGGCTGTGCGTCCGTGGAGCCCAGGACTGAGCCCATGGTGTAAGGCAGAAACCATGCAAAAATGGGACTATGCAGCTGTTTTCGTCTGAAAACGGGAAGTAAAAGGAAAAGAATAACTTCAGTGCAAGAGACGTGGGGCGACGGGATGTTCAAAAACATCCCTCAGGATGAAGGGTCGTGCACTTGGCTTAGCCCCTCTCTCTGGGCTGGATTTTGTGCTAAAATCCTGCTTTACTTTGGGGCTGATGGGAAAAGGAATTACCCATTTCCCCCCAATGATTTCCATCTCCAGACTATACATTCTCTGTGATCAGACTGATTAGTTAAATAAATCATCCTTACCTGAAGATAATCCATTTACGCTTTTTAATTAAACACAATTATGACAATTTGTTCTGCTGCCTGCCAGATTGCATGTGCAATCAAAGCCGAGGGCAAGAAACTTTTGTGGATGTGTTTACCTCCAGGCCAAAAAAAGGAGCAGAAAAGTACCGCAAGCACACCTTTTGATGATGGTGCTGAAGATTGGCTGGGAAAAAATAACAAGGGCAGACTGAGGAATTAGTTGAGATGGTTGGTGCCCTCTGGAAAAGTCGTGGGCTTCTCTTGTGCCACGCCGGCACCGGGCTGAGGCTGGGTCCCCTCCGCACTCCCCACGGGCGCAGAAGGAGCTCGACTTCGGGGCTGCGTGTCCCCCTTGCCGAATGCAAGGCCAGGACTAGGTGCAGATACGAATACGGCAGTGTTCTTAAAGCGGCGTGGTGTTCTTTTCACAGTTCAACAAGACAAGAAAACACGTCCCATTCGCTCTGCCAAGGGCTTTTATTCAGATCAACTGTCCTTCAACTTGCTTATACAGAGCGAGAGACGAAATAAGACATAACGAGCCAGCTTAAATAGACGTTAGAGACCTTCCAGTTATTCAAAAGCCCTCTGCAGTCCCTCTCCCTTCCCCTTGCCGCCGCATGCTCAAGTTCAACTGCAAGCGAGTACAGCAGACTATGTGCTGTTTGTTTTGGGTTCAATGGCATCTCATTTACACGTGTTAATTGCAACTAATTGGCACTAATTGGATGAACAGGAAACCCTCTGGGAGCACTCATACCTTTAATTTGTAGTAAATATCATTAATTAACATATGCTAATTAGAGCCAATTAACATTGATTAAGGGTTGCCAGCTACTTGGAAAGTACAACTATCCATGTTGTATTAAGTCAGCGCAAAATATGATGCATGCTTTAAGTATAAAAGAAGAGGCACGCTAACATAAGGCAGCATCTGGGCCGCGTGCTTGTTTGCTTGCTGGCTGGCTGGACCCGTGCCGCACACGGGGCACGTTGAGCTTTCACGCCGCTCACAACGCAACCCTAGCACTGTGCAGTCTCCTGCGGGCAAAACGCAGCGAGGGGAACAGCGCGCTACCCACCACGTATTATGCCTCACACCCACAGACGTGGTGGGTGAGAAAATGCGCCTCCAAAATGAGTTGCTGCTACCCAACGCATGCAAAAACCAACATTCGGGGCTCCAGGGAAGCTCGGCACCTCCTTGCAAGCAGGTCCGTGAAAGATCATCTCTGGCCTTTAGAACAAAAGTTAAACCAGCACTTCTTCTCTCTCTCTCCGTCGGGTACCGACACGTTTCTTGGGGGATTCAAGCACAACATGTCCCACCACGCTGGCCCAGACGGAGCCACGGGCCTGGGCTCACAGGGCAAAGCAGTGACTTTGCCAGCTGGATGAAGGAAAAGGGTCCGGTCCTGACCAGCACCGACCGCCGGCGGGTGCCGTGCCACGTCTCCGAGGGGCTGCAAGGAGAACCAAGGCAGCGCTGTCCTCGTAGGAAACCACCTCCTCACTGCGGAGAGCCACGAGCGGGCTCCCAAGGGACGTTTCTGTGTGCCTGGGCTTGGCAAAACTCTCCGCACGGGCTGGGGACGTGACGGAGAGTTCAGCCCAAGTATTTGTACAGCCACTGAGCCGGACCTCTGCCTTGCACGGCCCTAGGGGAAGGCAGGTGTGAAGACAGCCTCAAGCCACGGTACCTTAAACCAGGACTTCTGCGGAGCACAGCTATTTGATCCAGCGAATATGGGTCACCGCGTTCCCAGGGTCTGCGAAGAGCCCAGGGCCGCTCTGCACAGAGCTCAGCCCTGCTCTCTGCCAAACATACTTACCCAACAAAACCTGGAAGGTGTAAAATAACACAGCAAACCTCCCTCAGGGTAAAATCCCCGCTGCTCCCAGCATTTTTGGCTACGGACACATTGCAGCCTGCAGCCAGGGATGAAGCTCTGCACTGGCTCTGAACGAGCCAGCTCAGACACCAGAAATACTGATGGCGGCAGCGTGCAGCACCCCACGGGCAAACGCGCTCCGTACCACGGCACCCACCCAGCCCCAGTGCCGGGCGAGGGCGTTGGAGCCAGCACATCCCCCCGCAGATCCCCTGGGACGTCAGTGCCGGCAGGGCCAGGCCTTCGGGAAGCGCCGACGTGCAGGGCGAGCGCGAGGCCCTTCCCGCGCCGGCCCCTCTCTGCTAATTAACAGGCAAACAAAACTAAGACAGTACCTGACAAAGGCTTTTTCCTAAAGGGTGGGTCCTTTTTGGCCCTGCCTTTGCCACCCGGAGATCACCAACGGGCTGCAATGCCAGCACCCAAGCCCACGTATCCCTGTGAATGGTGGAAATACTGCACTCAGCCGTCCGCTCTTAACAATTAGCGGAGATGAGCAACCTGGGGGGCGTCCAGACATGGCCGAGGCGGTCACAGGAGGCTGAAGTTCAAATACCTCTTGTTCCCCTAAAGCTTTTGCACTAAAGCTATTACCAACCTGTTTACTCTGCTGTTTACCATTTTATTATCTGATAAAACAACTACTTATCAGTTTGCGTAGAAGGGCAGAGAAGTGCAGTGCTTAATCTTACCAAACATCTGGGAGGAGACGTGATTCGAGCTGACACCGGGTCTGTTTCCCAATTAACATGTTTCTAAAAGGATTAGCTTTTTACACTGAGAAAACAGAGGCCGGGGTTGAGGTGTCACGGGGAGAAGATGCACTGCAAATGCCTTGAATTTTGTTGTTTGGCTACAAAATGTGCTTTGTTAGCAGGGCGGGAAGCATGGGGTGCCGGCGGAAGGGGGGGTGTGGCGGCGTGTCCATGCGCTTTCCTTTCCCAGCTCCTACAGATGTTGATTGCACAGGACGGGAGCGCACAATTAGCTCTGCCTCTAATTGCAAACTGACCCTATAATTTGAGGACTGTAATTAAAACATAGTGTTTGAGGCCTCTTTCCAGTGAGCATTTTCACTGTTTACATCGCAGACTGCCACGAGACAGGGTAAAGGAGGGAAAAGGGATGGGGAAAGATGCTGCAGCCCAAATCCCGCCGCTCGAGTCCGGACCCAACGCCCTGAGAGAGCCCAACGCCCGGTGCGGGAGCAGCGGAGCCGCGGGCGCAGTGTTATCGCTCAAAGACCTCCCTTCGTCCCCAAAGGCCGCCGCAGAACAACGCCGCTGAAGAGGTGGCAGGGTTTTACGGTGGCATTTTTTTCAAGCCTCCAGAAAGACACAGAGAGGCAAGTGCTGGTGAAGCAGCGGTGCTCCTCACCCTTTCTGCGAGAAACCCCCTGCGACACCCCGCCCTGAAACTCCCCATTCACTGGGCATCATTTTCGGAAACGTTAAAAACCCTGTCCTCAGCCCGGACACAGAGTGGGGCAGACACGAAGCCTCGGGGAAAAAAAAGGATTGTGTGTCTAAAAACGGGCTGTAAAATTTCAGACAACCGCAATCAGAGGGGACGTCTGAGAACCTGAAAATGTATTTTTCATGAGTTTAATAAAACCGTCTGTTGGAGAGGAGCATCACTGACACATTTAAAGCAGTATCAGAAAGCTGATAAGCTAAAACCGCCAACAACACACACACACACACACACATATATGGACACATAACCTGCCCCTCCGTGAGGATACGCTCAATAATCCAATAGGTCTGTTCCACCTCTAATTACGGTGATCCCACGACCCAGTATTCCTCCTGTAAATCTGAGTTTACAGTATTTAGGAAATGTTGTCAATAATGTTTACAGTGAATTAATTACTGAAGCGATTTTAATTTATTTTCACTAACTATAATCTTATTAACCCATTAATGAACCCCAAATACAGGATGCGACACGGTTTGCTGGTTACACCCTGGCAAGCAAACGAGCAGCATAACCGTACTGCCAGCAAAGCAAACCAGCAAGTAGGCAGGACCCGGGACACCAGCGCTGCTCCAGGGGGACCCTTCCAAGGGTTGGATGGTTTTGGGGTGCTGCCGACCTGCTGCTCCCTGCCACCCCATCCCACTCCCGCTTCCTCGCCAGGCATCGCACAGCCAGGTAAACCCACCCGCCATACGCTCAGCTGCAGCAACAGGGTATTTTTTTCCCTTGGGACTCCCTCAAACATGAAAAGCTCCGTTCAAACGGCCCCCGCAACAGCTCCCCGGTGCCAGCCGGCTGCTGCTCCTCACCCCCTACCCGTGCCGTGCACTGCCCACGGCGGGAGGTTATCAGGTGCGTACCAACGTGGTATGAGAAATTCAGGATTATTTGACAACGTACGGAGTGCGGATTCCTTGGTGAAAAGAGCCAAGCTGAACGAGTGACTTAACCGCCTGCAAATTCAAGATCTCTTTTTGGTTTATGACTGCCTTAGCATCCAGCCACACATGGATACAACCCCCTTCAACAAACATTATGCACAGGATTTATTACAGATGTATACTATTTACTAGGGTTTATAGTGATATATAGTCTCTCTTCATCGTTTGAGCAGTAAAGTATATTGTTCTGACCCTTCCACTCCCTCCATTTGCCTAAGACTCCAGCCACTTGATATTTTTCCAGTTCTGACATTTCAAACATGCAATGCCATATGTATTGCCACTTTCAGGTAATTATCACGTAAAATTAGACTAGTCTTGTACATGAAACTAGCAATTAGCCAAGGATTGAAGGTCAAAGAGATCTCATTTATAGAGTCTCTAACAAAATGTTAAGTGTAAATGTGTGTCAGATGGTCCAGGATGCCGGATTATATGGGGTCATGACAACGGGTCTGAAGTGTCATCAAGCACGATGTAACCAGTCTGTTGGGCACAGCAGTACAATCTGGGACTTATCTCTTTCAGCCTTATCAGAACCTGTGCTAAATCTAGGACATGGCCTTAGAGGAGTTTCTGCAAAACCAGGAAAATGAATCGCAGCCCATTGTTTCCTTTGCTGGGACTTTTAAATGAGCTGTTCTTTATTACAGTGCGCTGTGCGTGACAAGCCCGGTCCTTGTCCTCCCAGGACGCGCGTGCGCAAGCTGGAGCAGGACCCCGCTGCTCCGGTTCGGATGCGGTCGGGTTTTGCCCCGACCACGCGTAAGGAAGGGCAGCAAGGGCTGCTGTGCCACGCGGAGGTGAGGGGCTCCCGCCCCGGGGCCGTGCCTCGCTCCCCGTCGGGCTCTGCGTGTCCCTGGGCAGGGGCAGTGCTGCAGCGGTGCTCGGTCCTGCGTGGATGCCGTGGGGCTGTAAATCCCCCTCCAGCTCCAAAGGGGCTCTGCCGGGAATGTATCAGCTACCGGCACCAACCCATCGTCTTTTAATGTCATCAGAGCGGGGTTATCCAGCAGGCCCAAAGGCATCTGGGACCTTAATCAGGTGCTAATTTGTTCAGCCCTTGTGAAGATACCAGCCTTAATTTTTTGCTGATGCAGGGCCTCATCCTGCAAGCACTCGGGAAGGCAGAGCGAAGCTCGCAGGGGCACCGCGGTGCTGGGCCAGACCTTCCCGGCCCGAGCAGAGCACCGAAGGGCTCCCCGCCGTCTCCACCAGCAGACGCCAGGCTTTCTGCTCCTTCCCCAGTGCCCGGAACGGTCCGTTCTGCGTAGAGAACTCCGGGACGTTTTCACACGCGTGCATCTTCTGCCAATTTCCTTTAAGCGTTTGCAGGTGAAATCTCTCACAAACCTGATCCCTCTGTTTTTCCGTCCCCCAGTATACTACTATCCCACTTTGCAAGTGCACTTGGCTGAACCGGGACGGAGCACAAAAGCCAAGCAGCGGCCTGTGCCAGGACTATTGCTGAACGAGATCTCCTTCTCTGACAAGGAAGGCGACTGCACCCGAATCGGGTGCTAAAAAAAGCCTCCTTGCATAGTGTTGTTTATTCTCACCTGTACAAACATTTATCCTTTCTTCCTGCCACTCCGAAAAGGAGAGAAACAATAAAAAAAGTCTTTCCTTCAACAACGCAATACGCTTTCCCATGGGACATATCCTCTGTCAGCCCTGCCAGCTACTCCAGGTCCTTGCTGCGTGTCACCCCCTTCCCGGCATTAAGCCCCTGTCCCTGTCACAAGCAACCGTTTCCCACCGCACGTCGGCGGGGATCGTGGCAGATGCCTTTCACGCGCTCCCCCACCGACGGCAGACGAAGCGGAGGGCTCGCAGCATTTTCCTTCCAAGTTTTCCTCCCTGTCTCTTCCCTATCCCTCCTTTGCCCCCCTGCTCTCTGAATGCTGTCGCCTCGTTTGCTTCTCCTCCCCTCTGCCGCTCCGGTTTCCAGCCCGCGTCCCTCCCGGCTCTGTGCCCTGACTACCAATGACGCTTTCAGCCCTGCTCTGTATTCTGGCTGGAGGCAGAGGTGGGGGCACGCCAGCCCGCTCCGCTCGCCAGCCCTTCGCCTCCCGCACAGGGCCGCAAAACGCTGCGAGAAGAGAGACGAACGACTTTCCCATTTGATCTGAACATGGCGCCGGTGCTTTTCTAATTGCAAATGAACGAACCCGCAGGCACGCTGCACGGCCGCGGCCCGACGGCTCTCCCTGGCCTTTCCGGCAGCAGTGGCGAAGGGAGGAGGGATGCTCCTTGTGCCGACGCACCGGAGCTGATGGGGTTATTGCAGATTCGCCCTTTGCTTCGCCACCCAGACCCGTCCCCACCGGCAGAGCCGTGCCGAGGACGGCCTCAAACTTCCCCGGCTCTCCCCTCCGCCCCGTGCCCCGCGGCGGCCCCGGCTGGTAACCTCCCTTTCCTCCTCGAAGCCCAGGTCGTAGCGGCACTTAGCTAAATTATATAACTGCAAACAAAGTGTGACAGCTTTATTTGCAATTATACTGCATTTAAAGGAACAAGATGAGCTTAATGAGTTAATAAAGTGGCTGCCTGTCAAAGCAGGGGCTGCTTTGCATAGGCGCCCGGCGGGTCCCTGCTCGGGGCTCATGCATATGGAGGGGTGCACGGAGGTGCCGCCGGCCATGGCAACACGCAGGTAGCAGCCCGCAGCCAGCTGCCCCCGTCCCAGAAGACTTGTATGAAGTGAAGACTTGTGAGAAGCGAGCATTTTGTCTCCGCACACTTGACAAAACAAAGACAACTCACTCCTCTGGTTTCATGCCACATTTTTTATTCATAAACAAGCTGTTGGCTGTAAAGACATGATAAAACTCGAGCTCAGAGGAGGCTGGCGAACATTTGAATGCAAATCCTCAGCTGCTACAAATCCCTCCTATTATTCAGCCGATATTTCCCCCCCCCCCCCCCATTTTTGTCTTATGCTAAGCTAGGCAGGATCCCAACCAGAGATATGTGATAAACTCTGGTCAATGCAAAGAAAGGCACCGGCATAAAAATTCAAAGGCTTGCCTGGGAGAGGGGAGGCAGGCAGGCTCTGCGGGGCGAGGGAGCGTGAACAAAGGCCACCGTGCTGCCGGGGGGCTCTTCGGCGGCAGCCGAAGGTTTAGCTCTACATGCACAATATTGCCCGTTGTGATCTTTTTTCAACTTTTTTAGCCTCGGCCAGGTAGCTTTCTCCCAGAGGAGGTAGATGGGGAAAACCTGGCATGCAGAAGAGGCAGGGAGGGCTGCCCGACTGCCGCAGCGCTGCGTGGAGGAGCCCCAGCCAGAGGCGAGCGTAGCAGCAACCCCCCCCCAGCAAAACCAGGAGCCTCCCAGCCCTGAGCAACGGGAGTATCTCACGGGGGAAAAACCAGCTAAAAGGCACGATACAGACTGTTTTTATGAAATAGCAAAAGAACAGTGATTTAGTATTTTCCACTTTCTTCCCCAAACCTTTCAGTGACGCGTGCACATTGTAACACCGCTCAGGCCCTTTGCACACGCAAACCTCCACGCAAGGGACGCGTCTCTCCGGCCGGTACCGCTGCCGGCCGCGGCTGGGCGTCTGAGAAAATCAAGTCCCAGATTAGTGACAAGGCTGGTGCTGAGCCGTGAAGAGCAAGGATGGCCCAGTGGCCAAGCACACCACGGGGTGCCCGGGACCAGAGTCTGTAACTTAAACCCAGCTGTGCCGCCGCCCCAAAACCCCACATCCCCACTGGTTTAAGTCCAGATGTTTCACAGAGCCCAACTCTGGAGCTTAAGATGGCTTTTAGGCTGGACCTGACCTGGCTCCCGCATAGCTCCCTCCCCTCGTAGACGTTTGTGCAAGTCTTTTAGCCTCTGCAGCCCCCCGTTTTCTCAGCAAGCGGGGGGTGACAGCACTCCTCTCTGCCGAGCCTGCTGGGGTGAGACATGCCTCGCCAGCACCAGCAACGCACCCAAGCTTTGCCCTTGGCCATAATAGAGGGAATTTCCTCAGGGAGAAGAAAAAAGTAGAGCGGAGATGCAGTTCAGAGATGAGTTTTTGCATGACAATTGGGAAATAAAGAAAATAAAAGTTAGTAGGCATTCATTTGCATGAGAACACAAATGGAGGCAAAAAGATAGATTATTTCTTGCAGCCTCTATCTAATAAATTATTTTGAGAAGAAAATGCACCAGAGGTCACGAGCGCGAGCAGGAGGGCTGAGGGTCACTCAGGGCTGCGGTTTTCTGCTCTGGATCCTGACTGATAGAGGTATTTGCATTTCTGGGGTAATTCTGCAGCATGAGGAAATCTGCTATCACGGCGTTACAAGACAACACGGATCCTCCGCAGAAGCGAAACCAGAAATCATTAAGCCCAATCCCTTTGCCTCCCTGCAAAACAAATACGACTGGTATCATATCCCTAGCTGTGTTTCCAGAAACACCAAGCACCAATTTCCTTTGTGGTGGCACTTAAAGCCAGGCCTGCAGTCGGGGTGCCCCAATGCACATTTGCTGTTCGTTCAGCCCGCAACACGCTAAGAGGTAGATGGTGAACTGTGGCCGAAATTATAGCCAGGCAAAGTACTCATAGGAAACAAGCGAACCAACAAAAAGAGCCTTTCATTCCCTGAGACAAATTACAAGGTGCAAACTTTGATTTTTATGAATGCGCTCATTATTCTTAAGCATTCAAGCAGGTTTTTTGTGAGTGTGTGTCGCCCTGCGGGCTGGCCACTGAACCCCCTGAAATGGCCACTACTCCCGGCGGGGCCGGTACCTCGGGAAGGTGCGGTCCCCCCACGCCGGCGGGCGCGGGCTGCCGGCGGGCATGGCAAACCCTTCCTGCGCCGGCAGCGGCGTGCGGACGTCCTCCAAGAACCTCTGGGCGGGGGGGTCTACCGGAACAAGCCCCGTTCCCCCTGTCTGTGAAGGCAGAAAAACCCCACTGATGTGAACGCTGGTGGAAAAGACAAAGCAGGGTGTGAGTGGGGTCGCCTTGGGAAACGATGGAAGAGGAGAGGAAAATACTGGTGGATGTTTCAGCCAGCTCCCGTGTAGCTGGCAGAGGCCCCAGCGCAGGACATGCTTAGATGTGCGTTTAATCTTCAGCCTGGGCTAAACCACAGCTTTGACCCCCTCTACGCTCCCCTTCCGGGATTTCTTAAGGTGCCTCTTTACAAAACCTGGCATCAACGCTACCTGCTTGGCTGGGAGCCGGTTTCCGCAGACGCTGAGGCCAGGCACCAGGATGGGGCGGGGGGGGGGTCAAGCGATGGCACCTCCCCAGCTGGGCACGGGCTCCTGCTCCTTCCCCGCCACTTTGGGCAAAGCCCGGGTTTCTGGCGTTTGCAATCCGATCAATGCAGGGCCCCTGGTTGTGGACAAGAGGAGAGACTTAATTCTAATCTGTATTGACTGCTCACTGCTTTGTCTGCCAATTTGCATCATGGACTTGTCTTAAACAATGATGTGGGCCTGGCAGGTTCTCTCACAGTAATCTATACCAGCGGGTCAAAATCTCTGAGCACTCGTTAAAGTCCATACATACGAAATGCACGTTTAACTACTGGAAAGATACTGAGCTGCATCTGTCTCAATATTTATCCACCTTCATCTGTAATCTGCTTAAACCCCAAGAACGCTTTCAATTTTTAGCAGCAGAAAGAGACCACTGTCTGGAGCAGAGAGTATTTCCGTAAGTTTTAATTCTAGAATATTTTGTCATGCTACCTCAGGTCCAAGGAACGGGTCAATGGAGGTGGATGGTAAGGAGGGAGGATGCCCGAAGGGAATGAACTCAGTCTCCTGCCTCCTCTGGCACCGTAAGTTCCAGCTTACCGAACACCTGCAGCTTTTGTTTCTTTTAAAGCTGAAATTCTGTGATTGAGAAAAAAATCTCTCAGTGTAATTTGGGTAAAGCTCTTTGGAGTTTCCCCTCTTTCCACTTCGGTTTTTCCCCAGGCTTGCAGCTATTGGCAAGAGCAGCTCTGGACACAGCCTCCTTGCTGCCGCCGCGCTCCGCCGTGGGCCGGACGCCGGGGCCGAGGGACACGTGCGGTGCTGTGCTCTCTGCCCTGTGAGTCCCCATGGTGGGTCGGCACAGGGGACCGGGGCGGAACGTCCCCAGCTTTGGCCGCTCACGGACCCCTCAGATCCACCTCCAGCCACCGCCGAGCCGGAGAAAGGCTTTGATCTGCGGTGCCAGGCCAGCGCCACCACCCCGTCTTGTAAAGCCCCCGAGACTCCTGACGCACAGAGCACGGCAGGAAACACAGGCAAGGTTTTGGGTTAAATGTTGAGCTGACAAAGACGTCGCTGAGCTCCAAAGCCCAGCCCGCGCGTGCACTTCCACAGATTTTGATAATGCAGCGTGCCAGCAGCCGTGGAGATTGAGTGATTAGGCTGGGGACACGGACACTTGTCTGCACTTCATTTAAGCTTTGCCACCGCCTGCCTGCTTGTCAGCAGAGGTTTAGGGCTGCGGCGAGGGGGTGAGCGTGCGTGTGCGTGAGCGTGCACGCCTCCGCGCGTGCCCGTGCCTTGCATCCTGGCGCTGACTCCGGAGCAGCTTTGGCTTCCCCGTGTTTGGGTGACGATTTACAGCCGCCCGTGACCCCGGCCGTGGTGCTGCCAAACACTCTGTCCAGCCAGCGCTGCCTGGGCCATGGCTGCAGCCCATAAATGTGATTTACAGGCAGCCGTTAGGGAGAGACTCTGCCTCTCACATCAACTCATTGCACCAGATGGACTGTCTGCTACTTCAGCCATGGGCTCGGGTGGCACTCGGGTGACCAGGGCACTGCCCACCTCCCTCGACTTCCTAACTAGCCGGTTAGATGGGGCTTGCCATCTGTCAAGAGGAGTTTTATAAATAGGTTTTTGCTCTTGGGTTTTTAAAAATATGAAGCGTTCAGCTGCATAAGAAAGAAGGGTCTGAGGAGAAACAGCCACTTTATTTGAGAATAAATAAATAAAAAATCCACTTTGATCCCGTCCCGGTGACACCGGGGCAGCAGCACAGCCGGGGACAGCCGCGGGCAGAGGGGGTTTCACAGCCATGCGGGCACCATCCCACCTTGCAGCCCTGCCGCCGGCACTGCCGCCTGTGCCAAGAGGGGCCACGCTGCCCGGTGGCGCGGCGCGGGGAGAGACAGCCACCGGCACGGCACCGCGGGGACCCCCGGCAGGGCCAGCACGTCCTGCTCGCTGCCTTCAGGCCACTATTACATTTTCCCCGTCGCTTGGCTGCCTCGGGCGTCTGCCCGCATCCGACGGCGCAGGCACTGGGGGGCTTTCGGGTGAGCCTCTTGGCGGGACAGAGCCGGCGCGGGGACGAGCCGGAGAGCGGCCGCCCCTCCTGGCATGGGACGGCAGCCCCAAGAAATACAAATATGTAAAGTAATGTTTTCCCCAGCTACAGTTTTCATACTCCAGCGTGGAGAAATGGTCTGCTCATCCAGCAACCGTAGAAAATCTCAATTTCCCACATAAAAATATTAGTGGCTGGCTTAAAATATTAACATGTGGATCGCATTGCCCTCAGAAGCTGTGGGATCGGAGTTTAGCATCAGCAGTTAGACACAGATACGGAATTAAAAATGTAAGCAGTGGCTTTTCAGGCCTTATTACTGCAGCGGGGAGGCCCTGCAGGATGGATGGCGGAGGGAGGGAGATTGGAGCACAGCACAGGGCTGGTTCCGTGCTACGGCTTTCCTCTCCCGCTGCCTTCCCCCCGGGGCAAAGCGGAGCTGCCACAGCCCTGGGGTCAGGGGGCAGCTCCCATCTAACGCCCCCAAGGTCACCCCCCCGCTCAACCTCTCGTCCTCTGCCAGGCGAGCCGGGTTTGCACTAAGCAGCGTAAACCGTCTTGGGGCGGCGGGAGCTTAGGGTGAAGGCGTACGAGATGAGGGTGCAGGGCACGGTCGGGCTGGTGGAGTGCTGGCTCGGTGCAGCCGAAGGTGACGGGGAACCGGAGGACAGCCCCAGCGCCGGGCACGATTCCGGGGAATCTGCCCCAGGCTCTGCCCCGCAGGTCCTGTGCCACCCAGGCACGTCCCGCGCGGCCCCATCCCTCCTGCTCCAGCGCCCAGCGGTGACGCCCCGTGCTGTAGGTCGCTCTAAGGACTACCCGGCTTCGGCCCGAAGTAAGCGGCCGCTTCGCAAAGCGTGCGGAAGGGCTGGGTGCAGCCTGGGGGTCGGCACGCGTCCCCGGGACATTCCCGTCGCGCTGCCCATGCGGGAGGGCCGTGGGGCGAGGGCTGCAGCCGTCCCCACGCCATCGCATGGGGAGCCAGCCCCGGACCTGGTGAGGCCTCTAGGGGCTACTGTAATACAAATAATGAATAATTACGATGATATTAAACTGGTAAACGACAGATATCCCGTGAGCCCTGCACATCACGACACACGTAAAACCCCCTCCTGAATACACAGACCTCTTTCCCTGGAGGTTTGGGCTCGGCTGATTTCACACGCCGGCCGCGCGCACGCGCCGGCACCCCCAAATGTGCCGGGGCCAGGCCGGTGGGCGCCCGAGCGTGGCTGCTGCCGAGCCGCCTGGGGAAGTTGGGAAGAGCAGAGTTTGGCAGAAGGTTAGCGTCGGAAACAAAAAAACTGGACTAAATTATTATTCCACCCATAGCCTTCACAAGGAAAATAGAAGCAGCAGATTGAGGCCTGTTTTCATATTTGATAGGGAACCAGATAAATGGCAGGCAGCTTGCTCTGATAAGGCCTTGCTCTGGGCATAACCTCTTTCTCTGAAAGCCTCTTACTATGCATAGAGTCAGGCTATCTGTGCAGCTGCACCTTGACACAAATATATCTGCACCCAAGATGAACCAATTCCCCCAGAAATTACAGGAGTGGGATTGCATCTGGGGAAGGGGCCGCAGCCACCGCTTTGCCACCTTCTTTTTTTAACGATACTTTTTTCCCCCCAAGCAGCTTCTCAGACAAACATTTTTCCCCTTATTCTCCCTTCTCCCTCTGCATCGCTCCGTCCCTCGTGCCAGCAAAGAGCAGAGAGGGCGATGGGGATGCAGAGCTGGGGCGCGGGGGGGCCGGAGCTGGGTGCTCCCCTCCACGCCGGGGCTGGCAGCCGCCGCAGCGCCGCTCCTGTGCCCCTTTGCGGGAAAAGGGATTTAACCCTCCTGAGCAATGTCATGCTTGGAAATCACTCCCAAGTGGCCCTTATTTTGGCAGGAGCAGCAGCCAAGGTGACATCAGTATAACCGGGAAGTTCCCAGGCTTTTAGAGGGCATGAACAAATGCGTGATGCTATACAACATCAGCGTGCCCGCCACACCACCTCGGGTGCTTCAGTTCTTCCCAAACTCCCTCCCGGTGTGACCACAGAGCCCAAACCCCCTCCTTCTCCATGGGACTGTCTCTTATGCACCAAATTACTTTGGGAAATGGGTCTTGGCTCCAAGAGGCATCAGGGCCAGGTTTTCTAATGGTCCCCACGTGAGACAGAGGCCATTCCCATGGAAGTCCAACGACAGCGAGTCGCCTTAATGTCCTCTGCGTCTTTGACAACTTCTCTCTGCTGCACTTTAGGAGCCAGAACAAATGTGTCTTGGTAAACGTGACATAGTGGGGAAGGAGAGCTGGGCCGGGGCCGAGGGGCTTGAGGATCAGGAATTACGAGGCAGGAAAGGTTTTCCCATCTCTGCGAGCAGAGCCTCTGCCCTCCGGCACAAGAAGCAATATCCTGAGCACCCCCAGTTCCCCACAGAACCAGAGGAAACCAAAAGAAAAGTTGGTTACAAAGATCCGGGAGAATAGGAGGAGAGAGATCTGAGGAAACGGCTATGCTGAGTATTGAGCAGCTTATGACCAAACCCATATTCATTTCCAACCATTAATGGACACAACTCATGTCCTTGCTACCAACACCACGGTTTGTTGTTTTGTTTGGTTTGTTTTTTTTTTAACCAGAAGGGACTGTAAATTAGTTTTCCAGCTGCACGGCCACTTTAAAGACTTTATCCTAATGTTCTGTTTTCCGGTGACATGAGCTCTATCATCATAAGAAGAACAAATCAGCAATTAGTCTGCGAGCGGCATCGCCACAGAGGTAGAACAGCCCCTAGTCAGAGGGAGAGGGAATCCTTTACAATGAAAGGCCCCCGGGAGAGTCGGGACCTGGACCTCGTGACGATGATTGATGCTGGCACTGCAGAGACGCACCACACCTCCCCAGAAAATTAAAAGCCTATTTGGTACGGTACTAACAACACATCACATTGATATTGTCTCATTACCCATCAGCACAGGGTCCTCGTCTTCCCATTTGGATGGTATTCGGGGAAAAGCCCCACAGGACAAACGCTTTTCCCCTTTTCTCCTCACCCGTCCCAGAACATGCTTGGAAAAACTGAAAGTGAAGGTTGGGCAGATTCAAAGCCCCTGTATCTTTCCTCGTACATCATCGTTATTATTATTTGGATTTATGTCTCACCTAAAAGCTGGGGGTCTGCGGGCCTGGGCGCTGCCCGTGCGCAGCCACGGCCCCCGGGGCAGCCCTCGCTCGCCGGAGCCGTGCCTTCTCCCAGCCTGGCACAGGGCGATGCCAGTTCCTCAGCTGCAGAATAGAGCTGGCCGTGCCAGCACCAACGCTGAGCACCACATGCCCAAAACACCTCGGGGATTTGCATGCAGCCGTATGAGGGAGCCACGCGAGCCGGGAATCGGCTCATGCTGCAGGCGGAGCCGGGGGGATCAAAGAGGGAGTGCTCGGGGCAGGGACACGGGGAGGTATTTGCAAGAGGGGCAGATTTCATCTGAATATTGCAGTTGCCGCGGCGCAGCCGGCCCCGCTGCCAACTGCGAAGGGCCGTCGGTAGAAAAGTGAAATATTAGAGCTTCGGGGTTTCCCTGCCCCCACTCCTTCCAAACTGGCATCTGTTACGTGTTGGGCTGGAGCAGCAGATGCCTGGTTGCAGCTAATGACAGCAGTAGTCTGTTAACAGATGCCACGTATCTAGCAACAGCCTTTGTCTGATGAAAACACCAAGTGCTGATTTAGCTGTAAAGGTAGCGGGGCCAGGGCCTTTACGTCCCCGCAGCCGGATGGGCCCGAGCAGGAGCAGCGGCCTCGCTCCTGTCCCCTCCCCTGGTGCCAGAAGAGACGTCGCTCCAGGGGCTGGCTGGACCGGAGCGTACAAACCTGCTCATCCCACGCAGAGCGCGGACTGGGCGACGGTCCAAGATGAGCAGCCCTCTTTTCTGCACGAGCACTTTGCTGGGTGCTAACCCTGACGCTGGTAACTGCCCTCTTCTCGCCTTCCCTGCCCCGTTCCCTTCGGAGCTTCTGCCAGGGAGCCGGCTGGCAGCCAGCCGTGCGCAGGCAGGACCGTGCGGGAGTCGCGGCCGTGCCAGCTCTTCCCTGCCCCGCTCCCCGCCATCCCACCCAGTGCACCCAGCCCAGCTGCTGGCACATCCCCGCGCCCCGGCTCGTCCTTCTGCCGGGGCTGCTATGGTAAGGATGACATCTCTACCACCGTTAATCTGCCGGAGAGGCTGCTGCTGCTCTCCTCGCCCCAAGCAGCGGAAGGGATGCCCATCTCTGCACGGGATGTTTAAGGACAGAGGCTGAAATAAAGTATCCCTACGGCACCGGCAGCCACCCTCCTTCTGCTGTAGCTTGTTAATTCAGCTCCTGACGACGAGCAGAAAGGGTCGAAGTAAGGTGAGACACCTCAAAGGGTGCTGGACGTGTGGCAAAAGCACGGGGCTTGTGAATGGGCTGCACGGGGTGTCTCGCTGTTGACCGGGCATGTGCCGGGCTCCTATAAACCTCCACAGGCATTAACTGAGGAGAGCAAAGGCCCAGTCCTGCACCCGTGGGTGTCCCAAGGGTTGTGAACGGCTCCGGATCGGGTCCTGAGGGCACGAGTGCAGACACTCATTTTTCAAGGCTCGCTCCGACAGCCTTCCTATTTACATTTCCCCAGCCCCACCAGAGATTAGGCCACGTTAAACATCAAGGGGTCCGTTCTCCTGCCCACGGGCTTCTGCCTCTCCCGGTGACATTAATAGCAGTGACATGCCCGTATGCAGAGCAGAGGAGAGCCCTAATTGCTGAACAAATTACATGTTTAAAATCAAACCTGTCTCTGGGAATGAGGAAAACACAGCACTACCCATAATGAAGAACTTCTGGGCTGCTTCAGAAAATATTCAAATAACAAGATTTATCCCCTTTCCTTCAAATTAGTTAGTAAAAATGGTTTTCTCCCGGTGCTGAATACTTGTTCTTGCCAAAGCTGCCTTTTAGGGGTACCTGCAACCTCCTAATACAAGTAAAGCTTAAGACTTGGTCAGATTTTTTTTTTGTTTTTTCTACGCAAAGATGAAAGCTCGTCCTCCCTGGGGTGTCCACGCTCTCCGTGGAAAGCCCGGTGCGAGTCCATGCTTTGCACAGGGCATTGCACATTATTTCTAAGAGGAGGCAAGGAATCCAGATCCAGATATCAAAAGCGCTCGATCCGGAGGTCAGCGGTGATGCAGACCTGCTCCGGCATCTGCAGCACCTCTCCTCCCAGGAGACCCTTCCAGCCGTGGGAGGGTGAAGCCTCCTGCTCTCCCATTGCACGGACAGAGAAGCCGCGGCAGAAAGCGGTGCCTGCCACCCACCTACCGGCCGCCGAGCAGCCTTCCTCCTCTCTACATTTCTATTTCCTTGGACTTATCGCCCTGCCACACTAGATAGGCAAGGACAATACGGTGAAGAACCAAATGAAGAGAGTTTTTAACCAACACACAGGAGCCTAAAGGATAATTAAATGACAAGACTTATCAGCCCCCGCGGGGCATTTCCATTGTATAACAGATTAAAAAATGTTTCCTTTCCAAAGGAAAAACAGTCGCTGATCTACCTTTCGCTGAATCTATTAGACGACTCATCTGAAACAAGTTTCACATTTTTTAATTCGACCAGCTGATCCAATCCCCTCCTTTTGATTTCCCCAGATGGCAGGAGCAGCTGGAATGGAAAATCCTTCGCCGCCAGCACCGCAGCATCACCTGGCCATCAACAGATCGACGCGCTCGGCGCTTTGCCTGGTCTGAACGGGGAGGGAAGCAGCGAAGAGAGCGCGTAAACGGTTCAAAATGTTTTGCTCTTAAGCAATCAAACAAACAAACAAACAAAGCACCCTCTTG
>JAVKLA010000084.1:2464489-2616689 GCA_034782735.1 Sagittarius serpentarius
GCTCATTAACTGAGCTGTGCTCATTGTTTTGCCCTTGCTTAAGCAGATACAATATTTCTACTGTATTTAATACAAACCCCATCTCAGCTGCTCTCTCCACACATACATGCACCGAGGGTCCCGCTGACAAATTTGGATGACAGATCTCTTTTTCTTTTTTTTGAGAACAGATAAATACTTTGGCTATGGAAATGCTTCTTCCCCATCGCAGCTGCCAGAAAGGAAAAAGCCAAACCACGCCAAAGCAAAAGCACGTGCGGGGCCAGGCCCGCCAGCATGCTCTCAGCCAGCGTGACGCCGGTGAAGTCAACAGAGCGGCAGCGGGGCAGAGCACCCGGCTCACCGGACGGTGCTCCTGGGCTGGACCTGCCTCCCAGGCACCCAGTGCTCGGGGAAAAAACCATTTAATGCTGGTGGGAGAGGTAGCTGGGCGGCCAGCATGCAGCGTCCTGTGTGCTGCTCCGGCACCGGGAAAGGAGGATGGACGTTGGCCTGAGGAACCCACCACCCAAGCAGGAGCCCAGCTGGGATGCGGCGATTCCCAGCAGCCAGCTGCCGGCGGGAAGCTGGGCACGTGCGTGTCCCGCTGGCCTTCCCCTTTCATCTCTTTGTGTCCATCCTTCCTCTGCAGAAGGATATTCCTAGCAAAGTTTCACACACTTGATTTGAATTTTTTTTTTTTTTGTTTCTAATCAAGAGGTGAACTCGTGAAGGATTTTTTTAAGGTTGCCATCCTTAAGAAAATGCTATTTCTAACTAACTTCTATGATTTTTGGGGAGTGAGTTTTATACAGTTTGTTCATCTTGAGGAATCTCTTTACCTTCTATTCTTCCACCTCTGTCTGGTCTTCAAGATATGCTAATCAGTGTGTAAGTATATCCTTTCAAATAATTATCATACATTATACTCTACTCATCTCTGTATAATTTCCTCATATGCATAATCGTATTTGACTTCCTTATGAATGTAAAAACCATCTTACCTTGGGCAAGTTAATCTTCATTGATTGAATATCAAATTCATTTGAATGTGTTAGCAAAGCCTTCCCCTCCTTCCTGAACAGGAGAAAATGGAAGAGAAATACACGTTTCCTATCCTGGTGCTGAAGAATTTGTGTGTTTATTTGGTCTTTATTTCTCATTTTGCTCTTTAAGTCCCTTTTGGCTGCCCCACTTCTCTCTCCCTTTTTCTTTAAACCAAAATTTAAAGAGAGAAAACCCAAATAACAACAGCGCTTACTTTATTTTCAGATGCAAAATGCTTCTTTCACTCCATGCTTCTGAGAAGAAGAATTAAGGAACCGCAGAACCTCAATAATAACTACCTTCAAAAGGGTGAAAAGCAAAGCCCAGAAGTCCTTAAAATGAAACGCAATTCCCTCAGGAAACGCCCGTGTGGGAAATTAGTCCGTCTTCTTAAAACCGTTTGTGGGTTTTGACAGCGACAAACCTCACGCACAACCCCCTCGCTGCTCCTCTGCACGTCCCACCGGCACACCGGTTTCTACCCACCGCGCTGCTTTGGCTCTCACGGCGGAGGGACGTTGAGGAAGGCGCGACTGACCCTGACCCCGCTCCTCCTCCTAACCAGACGTACGACCTCCTGGAAATCTCCCCGCACACCCTTCTGCGGGGCTGGGTACAAGGCTCCAGGAGAAAAACGGTGTGTTTCTGCCCAGGAGATGGAAGAGCGACATCCCAGCCCCAGAAAAAAACCCCTTGCTTTCACCAGGGATGGGTTTTCACCTGGGACAAAGCCGGGGCTTCCTGCAGGTGAGCTCCTGCTTCAGGGTGAATCGCCCTGCTGGTCACCCGCCCGGCCATCGTGCCGCTTCAGCAGCTTGTCTGAGCTATCAGCTGAAACAGCTAAAGCATCTCTCATACGGGAGGCAACCGTTAAGTAACGGAGTCAGGCCTTGTCCCCAGGACGGCAGAAACCATCCCTGGTGCGATGCTCCTGCTTTCATTTCCTTATGCTACACCCTGGCACCGCGTGCCCAGGCCAGCTCCTGTCCCGCGGTCCCTGCTGTCACACGTAGCGTTACCTCCTCGGAGGCCGGAGATGTCCCTGCACATCGCCCACACGCGTGCCTCCCATCTGCAATTGCTCCTCTTGGGCCGGGTGGCCAAGAGCCTGTAACTTGTCCCTTTGCCCCCGAGCAACCCACAGCGCAGAGCCCACCGTCCGTGTTACGACGAGAGGTTGGTTTTGCGAATCCTGCCCGAGCCTCGGGGCAGGAACCGTGCAGGGAACCGCGCACAGCTGCACCGCGTCCGGGCAGGGATCCCGCCCGCATCAGCTGGGGAAGGTGCCCTCCAAGCTGACTGCTCGGCTGCTGTCCCCAAGTCCTAGGCTATGAAATACTCGCAGGCGAGTTTAAATTTTATGAAAGTTTTGTTTTGCCTTAAAAAAAAAAAAAGTCAAAATAATAACAAGGCAAAAATTCATGAATTCCAATAACATTCAAATCTCCCCAGATTAGGCTTCTCGCTGGCCTCAGCTGGAGCAGACGCTAGTAAATCGGCACTGGGGAAATGCCCTGGTGATATTTTCTTATCCAGCATTTAGGAAGGAAATTATATTATCAGTTCAAATCCAGCATTATATACGGCGGAGCCCCGCCAGGCTCCGGGGCCGGGGGGAGCAGCCCAGCATCGCTCCACCCCAGCACCGGCCGTCCCAGCCTGACCCACAGCACCCCTTCGCAGGGCTTTGCCGTCATGTTCGGCAGGGTGGCGAGTGGGTGCAGCCCCGCCAGCCGTGGTCGCCTTCCCTTCAGCACTGGTTTCCCCCTTTATACACTATAATCAGTAAGACGCGCGTTTCATTACTCCCGCACCTCCCATGAGTGGCTTTGGACCCTTCTCCAAAGGCAGCGGGACGTCACCCCCAGGGCCACAGCCGAGCGGTGCTGCAAGGAACGAGACCAGGCTCAGCCTGAAGTTACAATCCTGCAGTAAAGCCTGTGCAGATGGATTCCTGGGCAGAGCCCTTCTGGCTCCGCCGGGAGACCTGCCCGCAGCCGGTCCCCACGGGACCTCCCCAAGGCCACCCGTGCACGAGCCCTCTGCCGTACCCGCCGCGGGCCAAGCCTGTTTGGGGGGTGCTGGGCACAGGCGCGTGTGCGTTACGGAGCCGTACAGCACACCGGTCGTTTATCTGTGACTTCCAGACATCCGACAGCTCGGTTGGAGCTACCGCTACGAGTGGGCTGACGGATGTCCGGAAATCCAGGCATGGGGCCAAAGTCCACAAATTCTGGCTGGGCAAAACTTCCAGGCTGGGAAACCTGGACATATGGGAGCCCCTGTCCGTGCCATCGCAAGCCCTGAGCCAGGAGGGCGGCAGGACCAGGATGGTCAGGATGTCGCTGGATCGTCAGGGCTGTGTCTATTTTTGGCTCTGTTTGTACCAGGAGGGGAACGTATATTACGTAGTGTAAAATGGGTAAGCCGTTTTGGGGATTGGTGGAGGAGACATCAGTGCAGCAAGCAGATAAAGATTATAGCATGATTAATCAAGTTAATGTACTGTACATTGTTAACACTAAAATTTTCAGAAGAGGCGTGTCCAGTTTGCGTGTGTGAGGTTTGATTCCTCTTGATTAGAATGGGCTGATTTCCTACAAAACATATGATTATGTATTTTTTTCCTTTCCTTTTTTTTAAAAAACTCCTCTGACTCAGTGAGGTATTTCGCTCTATAGCTCTGGCCAACATTTCCACAGAGCTCTCCAAACGTCTTCCCCAGCCTGGACCAGTCTTTCTACAAAGTGAGGGCCTGATCCAGCAAACCCCAGGTACGGCACACGGTGCTCCCTGCCTGGAGCAGTTCCTCGGAGGCCAGCGAGATGCTTCAGGGCTCTGTGCTGCCGCAGGAGAGGTCCCAGGAGAACAGGGGACATGTGTGACAAGGCTGCTGGGTGAGGGATGGGAGCGGCCGCTGACATAACTTTGGAGTATTTGCCTCCCTTTATACCAGTGCTGAAGTTGGCCCCATCCCTTCCAAAATGATCACTCCTTGCTAAGCAGGTCACAGCACAGATGAAATACCCCGAGTGCATTTTACTTTCAAAGTATCCATGACCTCAAAGTAGGTAAAACTGCGGCATCCCACCCTCTGACCCAAACCCCGCATGTGCTCGGAAGCAATAATTTTGGGTAGAGGGCCGGGATGAGGTGCTTCCCCTGCCCGAAACTTCACCCGCCCTTGTGCGTGGGCACAAAGGGGCACAAATGGCCAGTCCGGTGGAGGTCCCCTGGGAAGGTGACCAGGGGCGCTGGGGACAGGGAGCAGCTTTGCCACGTGGATCATCTATCAGGCCCTGGACAACACCTTTCAATGGGGATTTAATGATGATGAGCAGCAGACCCCTTCCTGCTTTTACGTCACCCCTGGGAGGCTGCGGAGAGACAGGCTTTCACGGCCGGCTTGCACTTTCCCTGACCCTTGAACCTCGGGGCCAGCACTTTTATGGGGATGAAGCGACACAGTTCCTGTAACCTGCCTCGGGGGCCCTGAAAAATTAGACTGAATCAAAGCAGAAAATGAGTTTTCATTTATCTTGTGATGATGCACGAGGTTACATGAAAGACAAATAGCTGCTTCTGACTCTTCCTTTATCATTGTCACTGCAATTAATAGGCTGTGGCCTTCGTTACTGTGTTAGTACTAAAGAGACCACGGGCCCTGGGGGACGTTAACGAGAGGAGAAAAGCAGTCCGGTCTTCTCAAAGTTCTGTCATGTTACGATATGCTAACCTGTTTCTTTTTAACTTGCTGTTAAAGTGCTGGTGACTCAGCCGGACGAGCAGAGCATTGACGCTGCCAGAGCTAATCTGCCGCCTCCATCAGCGGCGTCACCGGTCCCGCTCCCTACGGCTGGGGCGGTGGCGAGGGACGGGCGGCAGGGAAGGGCGAGGGGACAGGGGTGAGGGCTTCCCGAGGCTTGACGGCCTTCAGCGGTCCCCCCCCATGCTGTCCCCATGTTGGGTGGGGGGGGTTGGGTGTCCCTCAGCTAGCCTCTAGGTCAACGTGTGAGTTAGATGTTCCCAATGGGATGGTAGGAGTTCAAGTTTTCTTTTCGGGGCCAGCAGCCCTCCCCAAGGCAGGACTCTTTCAAGCACGGGTGACACCAGCTGCCCTGGCAGTGCAGCCGCCCCCCAGCCCACACCGCTGGCCGTTGCTTTCCAAGCTTGCTGCAGCCTGTGCCTTGTTCCTCCGTCCCAGCAGCAGGGCCACCTCCACCCCATCCTCTCCCAAAGCCCGCACGGCCTCTCTGCTCACACCACTGCCACGAGACACCTTCTCCCCTTCGTTCTACTGCATCCCAACCATCAAATCCCCATCCCGACGGAGTTAAGAAAGCAGTCGAAGTTATTCCCACCATCAGTTACGCAGGACAGGGAGTCATCTGTCACCTGAAACACGTGCACCAGCACAGATCTTTTCCCACCTCATAAAAGCAGATGAGCCGTGTGTGTGTGTGTGTGTGTGCGCGCGCACTTGTGCGACGGCTTCAGCTGCGTGCCAAGAAGGATGCTCGAGCTGAAAGCCGGTCCGGGGGACACAGCCGGGCCTGCCCTCCTCACTGGCTCGGTGTTGCTGAGCCCTGTGTGATTTATTCTGCCTGTTAATGCCATCTGCCCGGTCTTCTGACTGTATGGCTCCAAGTGCCCAGAACCAGCTCAGATTTTCCTATTGTCTCTGTCCTCCCACCACCGAGGATGAGGATCCCAAGGGGTTTCCAACTCTCCTGTCCCATCAAACACCCCCAGGGACCGCGCTGCCTCTCTCAAGGCTGCAGTGCCAGGGAGAAAGCTTCTTACCTCACAAAGTAACAGCAAAGGGGAGGAGTACAGGCACAAAGTGATACCACACGGCCGATACTGCGCGGGACCTGCTCACAAATTCTCACACCAGCAACAAGCCTGTTCAGGATATCTGAAAATCCCCGAGCTCTCCTGTTAGTGGTTTTCTCAAGAACGGCTCAGAGCATCCTTTGCTTAGGCCTGGAATAAAGCCCAGCATTACAGACCAAGCCCTCCCCAGCCCAGGCTGCCCACCCGAGATGCGGACCCTGCTCTGAAATCCACTGAGGACCAGCCTCGGGACCTGCATTCACACCTAATCTGAAGTGGAGCCGTTTTGGCTCGCCCCTGCTGCTCCCTCCAGCTGCTGGGGACGGGCCCCGGGACAGCCAGACTGGGACCAGTGAGAACCAGCAATCCCACCTGGCGAGAGTTACAAAGCAGAGGAAGTCGCTGAGGTTCGGTGTGCAGAGCCAGACTTCTCCCCTGCCTTCAATTGGGGACTCCAACACGTTCAAAACTCTTCATACATATCCGAGACAAACTTGGCAAATTAGAAGCTTAACTAAATATACCCCAAATTTTCAGAAGACTTTGTGAGCTTGGGCTTACATTAATTCAGGGGTTTCCCCATTCAAAGCTAACTCTGCACTGCAACCTGGTTTTGACCTTTATCATTAATTTTTCATGCTAAAACACTTCTAAAGGCTTTGGCGTAGCCTATTCTTATGTGATTGCGGCACTGTTCTCTTTAATTGGTGCTTTTTGAGGTTAATTGAAAAGGAATCCATGATTGGCAAGTCAAAATCAAGAGAATTTTGTAGGGATTAAAGTTGTCCTGAAACAGGGACATCTGGGAAAAGGAAATTGCCATGCCAGTGATGTACGTTCCCTGTCCCACAGCTCGGGTATCCCCACATCCTTAGCTCCCGTCACGGCAAAATGAGGGGCTATGCAGGGGCTGGCCCAGACCAGGAAGATGCTATGGGCTCATTTTAATCTAAATGCAGTTAACATGCTCAGAGTCATTTGGGATAAATGGGATACTTAAGGACACATGATGGCTAATCTCTGCTATGACATTTGTGGAGGAGGAGGAGGAATAATTTAGACGGAGGGTATTGTACTGCTCAGGAGTTATCCCCTCTCTCCCATCATAAGTGGAACTAATTGTCGGAAGGATAGCTGGGCCCACTCTTGGCACCTCCCGGTCAAGGGTCCTGAGACATCTCGCCAATGTTCTCCAGCTCCTCCGCAGCTGCGTTACTGACCCCATTTTGCAGCGGGGAACTGAGGCACGGAGCACTGCGATACGGCTTTGAGACGTCTCTGTCTCTGAGCTCAGACTCCTGGTGTATTTGCAGGCAAGAGAGCCGAAGTGGTAGAAAAAGCAGGAGAGAGTGGCCAGGCAGCTCGCTCGCTGGCAGTGACACAGGGGCACGGGGCAGGTACAGACCCGGCCGCTCGCCTGCCTTCCCAGACACAGCAAGGAGTATTGCTGGGGCTTGTACAGCAGGGCTCAGTCGAGAATCGCTCGCGTTTCTCAAGTTAATCAGAGACCTTTTTTACACATACTTTTAGATGCAGATTCTAGGCTTTGCACCTCTCATCCTGCTGAGGCTCTTTCGAGCACCAATTTCTTGATCTGCACTTGAAAAACATCACAAATTATCAGCAGAACCGAGAAAGCCAAAAGGTTTTCAGCTGATTTTCCACAGCCTTTGTTCCCTGCAGACTTGGCAAAGCCCTGGCTTCGCGTACTACTGCTCCCCGACGTCGCTGCTAGAGCAGAAGCATCAACAGACAAATTTTCATTATATCAATCATTGCAGCATGGGTTTGGGGGAACCGCAAGGCCATCAAAGTGTGAAACCATTACTCCTTCCCAAGTCCCGACCCCTCTGAACTCAACAGCAAAACTCCCCTTGGCTTAATGGAGCCGGGATTTCGCCCCTAGATGGCTCTAGGATATAAGTTGTTTCAGGCTGTGCTGAAGGATGATTTGCAACTCTCCATTCCCTGGTTGTATCACAGCAGCACCTGGGGGTCTGGGTGTTTCCTCCAGACGCTGGGGGTAGCGGGTGTCCCTGTCCCAGAGCACCTGCGTAGCCTGTGCTACTCAGCGCCGTGCACAGCGTGATGCCCCTTCGCACAGCACAGAGCCCCGGCAGCGTGGCAAGTGCTAGAGACCACAGAAAAGCCTCAGCGGCGTCCTTGCGTTTGTAAGCTGCTCTCCTGAACCCAAGACAAGACCTCGTTTGGTTCCCGTAAATGAACCCCCCCAGCTCTGATACGCTGCCGGTGCTGGAAGCAGCAGGGCTGGATCAGGAACGTGGTCCCCGGGGTTAAGAGCAAACACACCAACGCATCGCTTTGGAGAGACAGGAGATGTGTAAGGAAAAGTGACAGATCCCGGGCAGGGAGAGGAAGAGGGAAAGAGGCAACTTAGGGGAAGAAGAAACGCAATAGCTCTTCCCTCCTGTTCTGCCGGTGAAGCTTTCTCCACCTGCTGGTAATTAAAATACAAATGATATGGCCAGGATATCCCTGCCCGCAGAGACACATTGCCCGTTTCCGCCACAGAGATGAAAAGTTTAACCACCATTAATGGAGTGGTGGGGAACGCGTTGCCATGTACACTCCATCACATATTTATGATGCTTGAAAAAAGATCAATAGAAGCTATATGCAAGGGTCTATAAATTTAATGTAGCATGATCATTTAGTATCAGTTGTTTCTTAGATTAATAACACAGGGAGGGGCCGCAATCCTGAAACATAATAAAGCAATGCTGACTCGTTACGTACAGTACGCACTGAGTTGCCTCCATCGCCTTGGCCCTTTGCTAGATGCTGCCTCAGGCAGTGAGAGGGACTCCCCCGCCTGGGTGCCTGTGCCGCCCCGGCGTACCGCAGCCGGAGCAGGCAGCACCCGCCGCCGCCGCCGACTGCGCTTTCTTGGCCACTAACGTGCACAAGAAGCAAGCGAGAGGGAAGAAACTGCGCTGCGAAGATGCCTCTGCTGCAAGCATCACGGCGGAGGGATGAAGCCCTCCAAGCTGAGCGCTTGCTTCCTCCAGCCTGCCGGAGGCAAAAGTGCTCAGCATCCCCCTGCCTGCGCTGAAACATCCCTGCCCGTCTCCACGGGCTGTGCAGGGGCCAAGGACTGGCTCTTCGCATTGACCACAATATGTTATGGTTCAGTGGAAGGACCTTAAACTTACAGACAAGGACAAGGCAGTAAAAGATGAAGCACCTGAACCCCCCATTTCCAGATTACTAGACCCCAGGTGTGTGCTAGGGAGCAGTTAAATTTCATCATTACCCTTTCTTCTATGGTATTTTTTATAGTCCTTTTTACTACTGGCACTAAAGGTGCCGGACGCATCCCAGGAGCTAAGAGGACATCACTCGTCAACCTGACTGCTCGCTGATATAAAAAATGACAAGTCCTGGCTTAATCTTTCTGATAACTGTGTTCTGCATGGCCCATCCATCTCCATGGAGGAGTTTTGGTGAAGCTGGAAGACAAGAACATCACAGCATTTAAGAATGAAAAATTAAGTGCCCTTTTTGAGCACAGCATGGAGCTTATTACCACAGAAGTGTTCGCCTGCTACTTCTCAGGTTGTGTGCATGTGCCTGCGCTTGTCTGGAGCGAAGCTCCTACTTTCAGCCTTTAATATTTTGGCTCCAAACAGGAAAACAGAAAAAAAACCAGACAGACCAACTGACAGATTCAAAAGACCTACAAATTCAGTGACTTCTAACTTCAAAGCAGTCAAACCCAGGGATGCAGGGACACAAGCAGACCGGCCTACGGACTTCCAAACCACTGCTGGGGCTCCGTGGCCCCGCGCGGCAGCAGAGCTGTGCAGAGAGCTCGCGAGAGTCTCCAAGCAGGTTTCCTAAAGCTCCAGCTCCTGGATTCAGGGGAAAATAAGAAAGTTTGATATGTGTCACATGTATCACAGAGGAAGGTTTTAAAATCTGGGCCTCAATAGCTTAAAGCAAACACCGAAAGCTCCTAAAATTATTATTTCTCTAGGATCTTTTTTTTTCATTCTGCAAGTTGGCATTGCTGAGCTTTAACCCGAAGTGCCAGTTAGTCACTGAGACCCGGGGCAAATACCTGCAACTCCACTCAGCTCTCATTCACTTGAAGATTTTTAAAAACAGAGGCACTAGCCACAGATATTATTGTATCAGAAATCAGGCCCTCTTCATGGATATTGTGCCTTCTCTATTTGGCTGTAGTGTAGCATTGCCAAAGAGCAGGTGCAGATCTGCAGCCCCAGAGGCAGGACGGCATCTCTCTGCCCAGCTCCCTCCCATCCCTCCGTCCATCCACAGATGTTGCAGCTTCATGTGAACTGGCAGCATAGCAAATTGCAATTTAATTAACTCTTAAGCGTTCCTGTAATCCAGGCTGACAGGGCTGCCCCAGCCCCTTGGTTCGAGAGTCCTGTCTGCACCGTCTCTTTTGGCAGGCCAGGGGTATTGTCTGAGGAGCCAAAGTTGATTGAGTCATCTTGGAAGGACGACCTGAAGCCCCTACGCTGGAACGCAGGCTCCCACCACCCTCCAGCTATGCCTGGATGTTCAGCACGCCCCGGCTTATAAAGGCCCAGACTGGCTTGTTTTAAGCCCTTATTGTTAATTTTAAACACTCCGTCGAAAACGACTTTAGCAATGGGAAAGGAGCCAGATGGGTGGTTTCGGAGAAGGTCCCTGTCCTGGCACGGGCAGGCACCAAGCTGCAGGAACCACCTCCAGGGAGAGGGCAAGGGGGATTTCCAAAACCAGTTGCTCAATCCACGGCTTCTCTGTGCAGGCGACCAGATGAAGAGCGAGTCAGCCCTAGCAGAGGGACGGTCACCCAACCCCCTCAGAGCCGCCCTGCGGCTCAGGGCCCTTCCCTATATGTTTCACCTACGGCGCAGACGACGGCTGGAGGAAGAGGGGCTCGGATGCTACTCCACAAGGCAGAGCTGGGCTGAAGCCGAGCGAGTCCCTGATTTCCCCGAGCCTCAGCTCTCCCTCAGCCACAGCGAGACCAGGACACTGCCCTCGGCACAGGGACCTGCAAGAAACATGGAATCATAGGGCTCACGGGATCATGGAATCACGGGGCTCTGCAAGGGGAGCACACCGGCAAGGAGCCGCTCACACCGCAGCGCAGACGCCACGGGGCAACCAAGACGAGCTCTTGGCCTCGCTGGCATGTAGGCCAGCGTGCCAGAAACTGAAGTCTCCGCAGCCCATTTCAGGCCCCTAATGATGAATTGTCCTTCTGGGTCATTTGAAATGGCTCTTTGCATCCTTCTCCTCCAGCTCTGAGGTGTCTCTTCGAGCGAGACAACTCTCACGGGCTTTAATGGGGAGAAGGCAGCCAGCGTTAAAACTATACACAAGGGAGAGGTGGAAATTTTCCATTGAAACCTACTTTTTGTGGAAAATTGGGTTTCCAACTAAATGAAAGCAACTGCTTCTGCTTTTTCTGCTGTTTTGATTTTTCATCAGAAAATTAAAGAGAAGAACACTGTCACAGTTTCTTTCCCAGGTTTTTTTTCCTTTTCAGCTTCTTTTGGACAAACAAATGATATTTTGGGTCCCTCCCACAGTTTCTCAGGTTTCATATTCTTCAGCTTCCTGATGCAAACCTGGGATTCTGCCTGGGGAATTCAAACAACAATCCCCACCCGAGCTCTCCTGGGCTCCCTGCAGCCCTCTTGTCCAGGGCAGCAACACGTTGCAGAATTCACCCTTGCAGAGCCTTAGCAGCTACGTCCTTTTCCACAGGATTTACAGGGATTTCAGGTTTCCTGAGTCTCCCAGTCCTTCCACTGAAGCTATTTGCCACAATACGCGCCCTGGATGTTATCTCCATTTTCTCCCCTGCGGCACCTTATCACGTGAATAGGACTCCTGTGGCACACCTTGCCCGGCACAAAGACGCTGGGCTGCTCTCACAGCGCCATGATAAATAACGACAGTACGTCTGGCACGTACGGCCCCGATGGCAGAGCACTTTTGCTCCTTTCTCCACTGAAGACAGAAAACAATTAATGCTATCCCAGCACCCTGGCAGCAGCCACGGCCTTAGCAGAAAGGGGCGCAGGGCTCAGCCTGGGCAGACGCCGATCACAGCACGGCTACCGGCGTTCCTCTGTGGCAACTTTGACGGAGGCGATCT
This sequence comes from Sagittarius serpentarius, assembly GCA_034782735.1. Classification (NCBI taxonomy): domain Eukaryota; kingdom Metazoa; phylum Chordata; class Aves; order Accipitriformes; family Sagittariidae; genus Sagittarius; species Sagittarius serpentarius. Next base: position 2,476,497 of record JAVKLA010000084.1, read on the forward strand.
CCCAACCCTTACCAACATCAGAGCAGCGGGACCCCATAATTGTACGCGCCTTTTCTGACTGCTTTAAGCGTCGTCAGTGAAAATTGCTAAATAAATTCTGCCAATTAAAACACTCAGTTCCCTCCGTTCTACCTGTCATTAAAGAAAGTTTCATTTATGAAATGCATTAATCGTTGGATCTCCAAAGCCCCATAAACCTGTGAACCTGTGAATCCTGCCTGCTGTATAATCTTCTAATCTCCTCCTCCTTAATCTGCTCACTATGGAAACCCCTGTCATTAGGAAACAAATGGCTTTGTGGGCTGCCTTATTATTTGCAAGGCAAGATGTAAAAGAGGGCGAAGCTGATCTGGGAGGACAGTATAAATTACTGTGGTGTTTACTTCGGTCATGTAAAAGAGCTAAACAGTGACTGGTAATAAAATAGCAATCCCGTTATCAGAGAAAAGTTTTAAAACCAGATTAAGGGGGATGCTGCTTGCTTTGTTATCGTGCCTGCCCTCTTCCTGCCAGGGTGTTTATCAGGTAAGTGACTTCAGGCAGAGACGCGTGTGTTCATTTATTACCAATTCCCGTGTTCTTTTGCGAGAGGTGAAGCCACAGGCTAATGAAAGCGTACCACGTAGCCTGTCTGCTTGCTGCGGGGGACGGCACTCGGAGCACAGCGCCGGGGCGGCCGGCACCGGGCGGCCCCGCACGGCCGTCCTCCCGGGGTGCCAGGCTGGCCGCAGCCCCCAGCACCCCAACGCCTGCAAGGAAGGTGACGCAGCCTGTTCCCCGTCACTTGGGTGCAACCACCCTGAATTACTAGTGATGGCTGCGTCTGAACTGGGAACCGACAAGACCGGAGCTTGCACACAGCCTTTACTACACCACTTCTCTGGCCCAGCTGCATTCTGCGTTAGCTGTCCTCTTCTGTGCCCAGCACGTGAAACACAATTGCCCCTGCCCAAGTGCCAGCTATTACGGCTTGCATTTTGGTAGCTGTCCAAAGGTCCTCACTTTTTCCCATCCGAGTGGTAAGGTTTTCTTCATCAAAAGGTGTGGAGTACAAAGAGAGAAGGTCTGTTGTACTTCAGGGGGAGGGAAAGCCGGTCAAGGCAGCGCTAACTGGAGCAGTGCAGCTCCCTCAGCACAGCTCCAGCTCTGCTGCCGTACTCCCTGGCAGTTGCCGTTTCACCTGCAAACTGCATTCGGGGGGATCGCCGGCTCCCTGAGGACTGCGTGCTCTCAGCCTCTGTGCCACAGGTGTGCACCCCGCGTTTTCCTCCTCAGCTCCCCTTCCCGTGCTCTCCTTGTCTCATCTCCTCAGCATGACCCCGGACCATCCTCATGCTCCGTGTGACATGATGCTGAGGAGCTCCCGTCTCAGCCGGGACATTTGCACACTCTTCTACAACATGGAGCGATACAAACTGAGCGCTCTCCTGGCTCAAACCCAGCTAACAGCAACGCAGGCAACAGAAGCAGTGACAACAGCAGAGCAACTAGACATAAAAGATAACCTGCTCCCTGAAAATACACCCAGGGCTCTGCATTGAGCAAGTATCTGATTTTTTTTTTTTAACTTGGAGGACACACCAAGCCTGAATGATGAAAGGCTGGAGTCCTTTTACGAAATCAAGGAGGGATGCAGGATGCAGGAGGCGGTGGTGGAAAACCCCTGGGCTTGGGTGCGGGCAAGGGAGCCGGCTCCGGGTGAGAGGCAGCCGCCGCGGAGGGAGCTGAGCGCCGCGGAGGGGGGAACTGCTGAACAGTTGCTTTCTCCGGAGCCATTACCAGCGCTGACCTTCGGCTCAGCCAGCGTGGTATCCACCGCTGCTGCAACCTCATCCATCAGTGACCTCGAGGAGGAGACGACACAGGCGATAGGAAAGCAGGGGAAAAAGCAACGTGAAATAAGAAGAGAATTAGAAAAGCAGGGACCCCAATTCTAAATGTGCTGACGGTGCTGTGCTGTAATTAATAAGTACCAAATCTAACGGGGATTCGTATAGCGCAGGGAAGAGCACCTCATTAATCAAAGCCCAAGGTGTCAAGATGCCAAACAGGAGGAGGACCTGCCAGACACAGGCAGGGAGTGGAATGGTCCTCCGGAGCGAGAGCTGCGGCTGTGGCATGCCCTCCGGATCAGGCAGGTACAAAACAAAATTAAAAATGCTAAAATATGACCCGCAAATCAAAAGCCATACACAGTTTAAAGCATAAAGTTCTTGAGGATTCTAACGGCTTTTTCGTGCCCGGAAGAGACGGGGACAATGCAAGTGCTGTGCGAAACGGGATCTCACATCTAGAACCGTCACCAGAAAACTCTGACGAGTCAGAGGTCCATCAGCCATATCAGAAGATGCCAAATGCTGGAGTCTGCAGATACCAATTCAACAACACAGAGGGAGTTACGGTCCAGCCTCAAGCGACGCTGTGCATGGGGGACTTGCTAGAGATCAGTGAACGCACGCGCTACGGAGCGGCTAGTGAACCAGGCTTGCCGGTACACTGAGCAACGGAATGAGAGCAAAGCAAAGCTTGTAGAAAGGGCTACTCGTCACCTGAATCCCATTTGGGCTTTCTCATTTCAGTGCAGCCATTCTCCTCTTCCCTCTCTTCTGGCACCTCTGTCCTGCTCCATCCTGATATTTCAATTTCTCATTCCTCTGTGGGTGCGTTCTGACTAGCTGAGCTCATTTTGCTCATGTACCCACCTAGATCTCTTAGACTGCTTTGATTTTTTGCCTTGTTTACCTGCTAACACGGTAAAATTTAAAGAACAAAAAAGGACTATTCGTTTTTTGAGAGACGAGAAGAAAAGAGGCTTGCCAGCTATTCAGCTAAGCCTTCTTTGATGGAAAACTTTAGCAGGCAATCATCAGTAAACCCAGTATTTGCAAAATGGAAATAAATGAGAATCGTGTCTGGAAGCCCAACGCATCCATCTCCGTGTGCTTTGTATTGCTTTTGTGCCAGCTGCCTCCAGACACGTTACCCAAATCTAAGTTTGAGAGTGCTGGATGTGGCCTCTAGCCCCAGTTGTCACCACTGGCTTACTGGGAAGCCCTGGGAAGGCCGCTTTGTCACGATCTCTCCTGAGCAGAACGAGGACAGGAGAAGCGGTGATTTCTGTCTGAGATCCAGCAATGTAAGGTGCCAGAGAAAACCTGGCAGCGGTTGGTGTCACTAACGGGTCGCTACGCTTCGGGTTTAATAAGAAAAGAGCCGGGGCACGCCGACGTTCGGGAGTGCCAGAGTCGGCCCGACTGCCGCACGCGCCGCTCCCCGCAGCGTCCCGAGCAGCCAACACCGACACCCGCAACCCAACCGATGAAGGAACCGCCTGATGCAAAGTTAGGCACACACATTTTTAGCAAGGAGTTTCCACCTGTACCCATCTATCCACAGCAACACTATATCAACTTTTCCCTATAAATACGGACTCATAAAAACAAGAGCAACAACAACATATTAATGCCTCTAGTTGCTTATTCACAGTCAATGGTTATGTTTTCCTCCAAGCAAGCCATTAAACTTGTTAGCTCCTGGTTAGACGCTAATTTTATTTTTCAAAGAAGCAGTGTGTTAGGAATTATGTTAATGAAGTATAAATCAAATCCATGCTTAAGTCAAAAGGCTGATGCCATCTAAACATATCTATGTATCAACAGCAATACAATTTCATAGGTGTAATCCATCAACAGCCAATCTGGTCAGCTACTTCATTAAAGACAGATAATTAACGTCCAGTAATAATCTGCTGCCTTGATTTTGTTGTTCTTGAGGAAAAAAAAAGGAGAAAAAAAACATTTTCAGGCAGTCTTAAATGGCATATTTTAAAGGAGGTAATTGTTGAACATTAATTTGCTATCAATCACGAGTGCAGTTAGAGTTATTTATCTCTTTACCTGATCATGCTGAAAAGCTTGAAGGGGGAGAGCAAACAGCAACAGGAGGCTGCTGGGAACGGGGAGCTGTCGATAAACGCGTCGGAAAATGAGGAATTCCCAGGATAACGCTGACACTACTTAGATATGAACGGTGCTTCCAACGTAAAATATGGAGATAACCAAGCAACAAATAGGTTATTTCTTGTAGCATTTCACTGGCAGAGAGTATTTGTGTAGCACGGACACCATCTGTTCGCTGTAACCTCAGTGATTTGGGGTATTTATTGGTACTTGCTATTGTCCCAGGACCTCTCTGGAGAGGACAGTTTGACCTGAAGTGCTTCCTCACTTGGTGCGTGTGAGATATGAGAGAGCTGCTTCTCAGTGGGGATGGGGTATCGATCAACTGAATGCTGACGCGTTGGCCCAGGAAAGAGAACAGAAAAGGGAAAAAGAGGAAAGGAAAAGGGGGAAAAGAAGAAGAAGAAGAAGAAAAAATTTTTTAAAAATCTCCCATTCGAGCTCTCTGTCATCCAAAAAATATAAGATACAAAAGGTGTCTCGGCTATACCGCACTGACAAGTATTACCCCCTGCCTATAACCGTGCTGGGCCTTCTGCCAAGAAATGTGTTGGCATATTCAGACCTGAGAAAACCCAGGGAATGCCAGCAAAGTGGTGTTGGGGATGGATTTGGCTGACTTTGCAGCCCCCATTTGCAGGGAAAAAAAATAAATTCAAGTTCTCCCTTAAAAGCAGTAATAACAAAAGGAAAAAAACCAGTAAGAGACAAAACTTGTGCTTCAAAGCAGAAGCACATGGGAATAAGAGGACAGGATAGGCTCAGGGTAAATGGGCAAGGATGACTTCTTAAAGCATTTAAGTTGTAATTAAACAGAAGGGGAGAGGAGGGGCACTGGGATAAGTTTTGTTATCATGCCTCCTGTACATCCCACTGCTTTGGGAAAGCATCCTTCCCTCCTGCCTCCTCCTCATTATTATTATTTGCGCACGGTACACCGTACAGCATCTCATAACTCACCATGTTTATGATAAAGCAGAGCAGTTGTTTTTGGAGACAGGCACTTTGGTATTCAGTAGCCCCAGAGGCTACGCTGCGGTGTGCTCTCTCCACCATTCACTAGTTAACGTGCCAATTTTTTCCTCCCCTTTCTCGAGTGTGCCTGAAGGAAATTTATTGCAGCAGGCGACTGCTATGGGCAAATACTAATAAAATGCTGTTTTGCTGCAATTTGTTTAATTGGCCACAGAAGAGAAGCCTTGCATGTTAGATCCAGCTTCTGACACCTCCTGCCCAGTCCACAGATGTTCTCACCATGAAGTGCTCACATCTCCGTGTTTATGGTAGGGAGAAAACAAACCCCTACTATTAAATCTTTACTATTGCTGCAGATCTGATTTGATTTAACATGCATATTTACTGTGGCAGGCTGCTGGCAACCTCTCTGATTTATTCAGCGAAAGGTACTACTTAACATACATTCTCCCCTCCTCGCCACCTTCCAGATACTCGTTCCCATCCCAGTCCCAGAACAGACCCAACGGACGTGCCTCGTCTGGTGGGCAGCAAAGGGGGAAGGCAGGGACACAGCTCCGAAACGCCGATAAACCTCCGAGCCAAACACGTTCAGACAAAAAAGTTTCTGTCCTCCGCTTACCAATACGACTGAACTCTAACTAGACGGGCTAGCGTTCGTGCCTAAGATACTAGTCTTCACGGTAAACGCAGATTTTACGGCATCACCTCAAAGATGAGGGTCAGGACCGGGGCCCTATTGCGCTGCCTGCTGGGCAGATACTGAGGGGGCCAGGGCAGGTACTGGAAGGTTTATCGTCTCCAGCGTTAACAAGAATAACAAAAGCAGCACATGAACACGGTCTTGCTTTACTTACTGACACGGGCTGCAGCGCAGGTCCTGAAGCGGTTGGCGGAGAGCTGGACCTGCCCGACCCTGGCTGTGCCCCGACTCGCTGCCTGGTCTGGGGACGAGTCGTTTGCAATTTCTACACCTTGGCTTGCAGGGGACTGACACAGGTCACAGGAAGCCTGAACTGTATTTATGTAGTGCTTTGGGATCCCTGAGTGAAATTGCTGATCAGTGCATTTTAGTAGTATTTTATTACTGCGGAGAAAAGGACTCCCCCCAAAAATTAATTCTTAAGATTTTTGTCGACATGCGAATTGCACATCTCTGCAAGGGACAGTGGTAATTGAGATGCCAAAACAGGTCATCCGGTTGTTTCACATCAGCATTTAGAAATCACAGTACAACGTCTTTACTGGGCTTGAATTCAGATTTGGGGTGGAGCGATACAGTTCCTGTTTCACCACAGGTTTGCATGGCAGTAACAGATTTAAAGCAACAAAGGGAGCTGCCCTGCCATCCACAATCTTTGTATGCTCATATGGTTTGTGTTAAGAAAAGGTACTTTAAAAAGCTATTTAGGAGATTTTTTTGGTGCTGTAAATCCTCCCTTTCCCCCATGTTTTTTATAGGCAGGAACCGAGTCCATCTCCAGCACCAGCTGAGCGCACGGTGGCTGGGTCTTCTGCACCGGGTAATGATCTAGGTGAAAAAGGACTTTCAGGCAGAGACGTCCTAAACAGTGATTTGTACACACTGAGAATATTACAGCTCTCCTAGGATTTTCCCTGATACTCATTAAGTTTCCTCTTTGCCGCATATTTCAAAGATTTTAGGTGTGGGAGCTATAAGACTCATTTAAACTGACTTACAACCAGAGCCCTGCGGAGCTGGGTTCACGCTGTCACCTTGCGCTCGCAGCCTGCTCGGGTCGGGCTGAAGGAGAGGGAAAGGGAGGGAGGAGGAGAGGGGAGAGACGGGCCACCGTGACAGCCCCTGCCTCTTCCTCCGCTGCTTCTTGAGCACAAAGCTGGGACACGTTCGCCTCCCCGGGATGGTGAGGGTGTAAACGAAGCAGCTCTGATTTGACTGGCTATGGGATGAAAGTACCATTTAAATCTACTCAGTGTGAGCTAAATGCAAGGGAAGAGGAGGTGGCCAGGGACGGAATGCTTTCTACCAGAGCCTGGCTGGCTCTGAGGACTGGGAATGGATGGTGGGACCTGGCATTTCACAATCCCAGCTTAAAATCTGACTGTGGTTCACAGTGGATGGAAAACCTGTCCTTTCACCTGGAGCAGGGAGTTTATGACACCCCAGGGTCGTGGCTGTCTTCCTCCCCAGGGCTGTCCAAGGGAGAAACAGGGAGTGACCGCAGCTCCAGGCGATGGAGTCACCGTTTCAGAGGTGCCCGTTGCTTCCCACGGGAGCAGGAACACCGTCAGGACACCTCGTACTAGGGAACAACAGCATCTCAAGCATCACAGCAAAACCAAGCCTTAGCAAGAGTCAGCAGCAAATTGGGAACCGTGCAAATTCACCAGCGAAGCGAGTTTGCGAGGTGCCAGCTCTCTGCCTGTACAGGCTGACACCGAGGAAGGAGCCCTTGCTGGGGAGAAGCGACAGGAGGGACCTCGTCGAGCGAAAAGCTCCAGCGAGAAAGGCAGGAGCTGCCCAGGGTGAGCCCGCGGGACTGGCAGACTCGGGGGAATTGCACCCGATACGCCTCCAGTCCTCAGCACACAACGCCTTCTCCTGCATAGATTATTTTCTTTACACACCAAGCTGTTATCTGAAGGCAGAGAATGCACACCATTATCCCTAGGTCTATCGGATCAGCTCCTCCATTCTTTTATCTTCTCTTATTGAGGAGATTAGAACGCTGCCGTGCTCAGGGAAGCCCCCCCGGAAGGCAGAGGTGCTGATTGCCACAAGACTGTGAGGCTGTACTAATTCTCACATGACTGTTTCTACTAAAAATACACAAATGGGTCATTTTGATGTGGGCAAATACGCGGGGCATCTCCAGTGCCGGCTGTGGCAGTAGCGAGCCACCAGCCATCACAGTCACACGCAACGGACAGCACCTTTTCTGTCCAGTTTTTACCCAGATGGATCATTTTGGGAATCTAGGAGAGAAAGCCTCACTGCCTGGCTGGTTTGCCTTCCTCTCCCGCGGCGGGGCCCACGCAAGGAGACGGAACTTGCTTTGAGCGGCGCCAGCGGCACCGAGCCCCGCCGCGCAGAGCCGTGGCTCCTCGGGGACGGCAGCCGGGCTGGCGCGGGGCCGTTCACGGCCAGGAGGGACCAGCGGGCTGGGGGTCTGCGGTCCCGCTGCCGTACGGACTGACGGACAAATGCACCACCCTGCTGCTGCCTCCTCTTGCTAGGGAAAGATTTCAGATGCCTGGCTGCCTGGCTGAATTCCTCCGAACCACTTCAGTTTAAAATGTGGGGCAGAAAACGTCACAAAAAGAAACTTTCAGAAATTTCCTGGCTCCAATGAGGCCAGAAGTACTGGGACGGCAGGTTTTACTCATGCCGCTCCCGACTCCGGCGCACTGTCGTCTGCCAGTCTCACCCTGTCTCCCTCAGGTAGCTCTGAAAATGGGTTGCACGCACTTCTCGGGCCCGAAGCAATATTTCACAGCTCTTACTCCAATCTCTGGAGCTCACTCAATTTATACTTATTGTGTCTTGCTCCTCTCTGCACTTCTTGTAGGAAGCCCAGAGCTGTTATTCACTCTAAGGAATTAATAATACTCAGCACCAGAGCAGCTTAAACTATTTTGTTTTCTTCTATGCAAACAGAGGCTGGTGGAAAGGCAGGCGGTTGGATGGGGCAGTGCAAGGGATCCCGCCCGCGTTGGGGGATCGACGCCTGGGGAGCAACCTGGTAGGAGGGAGTCCTTCCCGGGGAGCCGGGACAGCGAGGGGTGCAGCCTGCTTCTCGCAAACCATCCTTTCTTGGCCCCTGCGCCCTAGGGCAGAGCTCCAGCAAGACTTCAGGCTGGGCATGGTGCCATCGCGACAGACGGCCTCGAGTGCAAGAGCCCAGAGCCGCGGCACTGCCTGTAGGCACCAACTTTGCAGGGCTTAGACGGCAGTTTCCAGCCATGGACTTTCAAACACAACTCCATCAGGAGCCGTGAGCTGAGCCGAGGCTGCACCGTCGGCGGCTGGGAGCAGAATTCAACGCATCTCCAAGAAGCAGAGGAACCCAGCCGTGCGCCTGAGCACAGAGGTTTTGCTTGCTCCGGCTGGGGTGAGGAGGGGAACCGGGACCCCGCAGACCCCAACCCTCTGCTAAAGTCCTCTCTGCTCACTTTTCCAGCTGCACTGGAGGCCGCGCTGGCAATGCAAAATCACAGCCTCTCCCCTGCCCCAGAGCAAAGGGTGGCAGCTTTCCATCTCGCTGGAAACCGCCGCACGTGCCCCCAGTCCTGCTTGGAGGGGAGGTGGGAGGCCAGAGGCAGCCGGGGGGCTGAGACACGGCCGGAGACCCGAGCCAGCGGGGAGGGGGAATCCCGAGCCCCCGGCCATGCTGCCCAGCCCCAGCCCGGCGCAGACGGGTGCCGTAAGAAAAATCTCCGTCGTCTTTAACGGCGCATGGAATATCCTTTCCAAAGGTTTACTAAGGTTACTCTTGTATTAAGTTAAGCTAACCAATTTACAATGCAAATGTTACATAGATTACAAAGGGTAAATGAGTTGTGTGTTGAAGGAGATAGGCTTTACCCAGACAAAAGTGGAACAGACCTGTGGCAAACTGCAATTAATGACCCGAACACATCTTCCAGAATGAAAAATTCATTGAGTCCTCTAAGGATATATAGCCCAAGCAGAAGAAATTATTCACCCCCTTCTACATATCCAAAGTGTCACCAAGCCTATTTATCTGGCAAATAAAGTACTCCCCTTCAGCCTCAATATTTCTGCTACCGTATGGTCCAGAAGTTCTGAGATTTCTTTAAAGTAGATTTTTAAAAAGAAAGTGCAATTCTAGGGAAACTGAGAGCTGGTCAGTTGTCGGGAGAAGGAAGATTGCAGTAAAATGGGGACTCCCCTCGCCATAAAAACAGGCGATAGGAGGTAACAGCAGCCGCTTTCCAGCTCAGGCTTTGCTGGAGACTTTCTGGGCAAGAAAAAAACACTGACAAATTATTTTGTGCAGGCAACTCCTGTCCAGGTAGAAAAGAAAAAAGAGTGTGGCTTCCAGGATCTACTCAGCACTTGGCTTTTGCAAAATAAAAGTGAATAGAAGCAATGGATTTATTCTGGGCACGTCAGGATGGGTACCTAAAATTTCAGACACCAACACACGCTGGTCGCTGGGCAAAATCCGAACCGTGACATTGAGGGAGGCGATTTACAGTCTGACCACGTGCAAAGGGGAGATAAAACCTAACTGTCCCGTTGGAGGTGGCACTGTTTGTTTCGTTAATGCATGTAAAGCATTTTTGTGGTCCCCAGGTGGGCTGGGAAGTGTTGTTATAAAACTGGGACTAAATCTGAGATATTCTTCTCCTTGCCTGTAATGGGAATGAACAGAGCAACTGCTAAGCAGACCCTCTATGGCTCAAGTGATTCAGTATTTCTTTATGTTTTACTACTCTATCACTCGCGAATAAACAAAGGGAAAACCAACTATGGACGCCACAACTCGTTTCAAAGAAAAAAGTTTTCTTTTGCCATAGACATCAATTGTAAATTTCCCCCGGGTAGGCGCGAGCTGGGGAAGCTCTTGGGAAGGGGGGGCAGAGGCTGCCGCACGCCGCGGCCCCGCAGCCCCCGGGCACGGGGCGCAGCCCAGACACGTGTCCCACCGCCAGACAGGCTGCCACCCTAATTTTCCTATTTCTATGTCCTGGTGTGCCTGTAGCCCCAAAGAGCCCGGCAGCCCCCTTTAAGCAGCAAAGCCCCTCCTAGTGACCAAGCCGCGGTGCTGGACGGAGCAGCCAGCAGCCCTTCGCAGGATCCAGCCGTTTCCTTTAACCGCGGTTTCGCAGGGGGGGTTACGCCGGTACTAGCTCGCCTGCGCGCATTTATCTGGTGGAGGCAGAGTGCTGCAATTTACACATTAAACCTCTCTAGCAAGGCTGGCATCCAGATACTCTAAGGGAGAGGGAATTAGGGGAACTAGGGCAGAAGGCCAGGGCTGGGAAGCAGGACGCTGCTGAATCTCTTCAGCTGCCGCTTCCTCTCCAGTAAATGGGGGTGTAAGCACCGGGGCACTAGGGAGCATTGCCGGCAGAGAGAGCCCAGCAGTGGGTGCAAGGGGCTGCTGGGGCACCGTCACCCCTCCGGCCCCGTCTCGGCCGCAGTCAGCTCCCGGCGCGGAGGAGGTGGCAGCCAGCGCTGCCCTTCTGCTGCTGTTTGCTGAACAAAACCAATTCTGTAACTCAGAGCTAACCCGTTAAGCAGCACTCATCATGCCTAATTTACAAAAGAAGGGGCATATTTCAAAATATTTATTCTGCCTTTCCCAGTTGGATTGGCATAAGCATGTGGAAATCTTCGAGGAATCAAACAACTGTTAATCACCTCAAGCTATTCCAGGCTGAGTTTGCTATGTAAGCTGCCGCCCTCTGTTTACACATAAGAAGCAATGACTCAAAGAATCCTATAGAGACTATTTTTTTTCCTCCTTTTTAACGATAAGGTCTGGCCAAACGGCTTAAAGGCCCCAGCTATTTAGTATTGGAGCTGCACCTTCTCGCCTCCCTCTCTCCCCTGTAATATCTGCATTTGTATTCAGCTGGCGAGCTGGGAAGGGGGAGGGAGAGGCTGTGGGTTTCGCAGTCCGCCCGCCTCGCCGTGCTGCCAGCCCCGGCGCTGGCTCAGGGCCGGAGGTGCGCGGCCGCTCCCGACAGTATCGGGTGAACATGGGCAGGGTTGGACATTGCCAGTGGCCTGAGCAGCATCCCGGCTGCTCTGCAAAGCTGCGTGGGGTTAACAAACCCCAAACCCACAGCAAAACTTCCCCCTAAAAGGCACCAGAAGTAGAATTTCAAGACCCAGCTGCTGCTGAAGTGGGGAGTCAAGAGCAGAAGCAGCATCTCAGCTGTGTGGTTTGGGCCCCCTCCCCTTTCTTGCTTTTTGGGCTGCTGCCACCCGCAGCCTCAGCACCCCTTTGCCTCGGCATCTGGCCAGGGAGGTTCCCAGCTCTGCCGACCCCAAACCCTTCAGCTCCGCGCCCGGAGATGAGCCTTTCCCCCGCTAACGCCAGTTCCCCGCGCAGCCTGCGCGCAACAAACCCGGCATCGACCACGTTCAGTGCTTTTTCAATTAAACCAAGCTCCAGCCTGTTCAAAAAGAAAAGCAAACCCACTAGTGCCCCGCTCCCCTTCCCTTTCATCTGCCTGCCAGCGAGCCGCCGCTGCGAGCATGCGCCGGGCTCTCCTTCACGCCATGGCACTGGTGCTGAATGCTGATGAGAAATTCTTGGTCCAACCCCAGGCACTCATTTTCAAGTAATTAACTTGGCACCACCACAGCACACAGCAGATCCGACTTTCCCGACCAGGAGATAACTGAATTAAAAGGCCAGGTGTGGGATTATTTATGGCCAAACTTGCTTCTTCCCCACTCCCAGTTTTAAGTCAGCAACGATAATTTTATCCAGACTCTCTGTCTTCCTACCCAGCCTGAAGGCTGACGCGTTTCTTTGTCGGGGAGCACAGCACGTGGGCAGCTGCAGCGGGAAGCAGCGCTGGGATGCTGGAGGAGACCCCGAGTGCTGCCCTGACGGTGTCCCATGCCCAAGCTGCCCCCTCGCCCCCTCTCCCTCCTGCCAGGGCAGTTTGGGGGACAGCTGAGGGTTTTTTTACCCTTTCTACTGCATTGACATGCTGTACGTGACATCACCTATTATCAACACATCTTCTTCCTCCGTCCGGGTGGAATGAGTGAAATCGCTGCCTCTCTCCAAAGTCGCTGGCAGCTCAGCTGAAGTCAGAGCTCCTGTTTGCTGCCCCAAACGCCCCTCTTACCGTTCCCCTTCCTCCTCCCAAATAAACCCTTGCCTGGAGCTGCAGAGAGCTGTGACTGGGGCGAAAGGAAGATGGTGTGGTGGGGAAGGAGGACGGTCTGGTGGGGAAAGCTGCGGGGTGTGGGGAACTGGGACCTCCCGCCCGCCGGGCAGCGTCGGTGGGAGCTGGCTGGCTGCTCCCTCCGCAGAGCCATGCGAAGGCTGCTGCGACGCTACCGCCCCTTGGGCTATGCTGGCAAATTATTCATGATTACAAAACCTGGAGTTGTCTATATAAAAACCCAAGCCCAAACAGACGGAACAAAAAGAGGTGACAGACTTGGGTCTCCTGCCCACGACCCCACTGCTGGCCCCACGTCTCCCAGCACCGGCACCGCTCCTAATGGTGCTCCAGCAGTAATTTCTGAGAGATGCAACCCGAGGTTATATTTTATACCAACGTGGGACTTCTCATGCCAGAGTCCGCAGCCCTCAGTGCAAATACACCTCTGCAGGCCTGCCAGGGCTGATAACGGGAAAGGCAAAACAATTCCCGAGGTCAGCGGCAGGGGCAAGACCCTTAAGCCTCCCTTCGCTCAGCCACTGGTGCTTCCCTCCCTGCTAAGCGGCTGTTGAGCGTGGAGCTCGGAGTGCGCTGCTTTAGGGCAGAAGTGGGGAAACCTGGTCCCCAAAGGAGCACGCTTGACCGCGCGGGTGTCGGAGCAGACACCGCTGCCTCCCCAGCCCACGCAGGCAGCAGCGAGCGCAGCCCGGCCGAGTGGGGATGCCGACGGATGGAAGCCATCTCTGCACACAGCGGAGAGGAGAGCCGCAGCCCGTGAGGCTCCGGGAGGAAGGCTGCGGAGTGGTGACATACGAGGATAATGAGTGTTGACATATGAAGATGCAGCCAAACTGAAAGCTACATCCTATTTAGCTTTTAATTTGGATGCTCATAGAGCGGATTCTGAAGCCCCGTTTCATCACTGCTCTTAAAATGGATCTGACTTATAGGAAACAACCTGATGTGAAACTGCATTACTTACAAACTTGACTTGAATACCACCAGCCGCTTCCGTGGATATCCGCCCTGCGAAATCCTGCAGCACGTTTGGGCAGGTGAGCTGTGCCCCCAGCAAAGGATCCTGGCTCAGGAAACCCACTTACTTTATCCATGGGAAACCCACGGATCTGGCCCCAAACTACGCGGCTAAGACAAACAGCGTGGATGATGTGTTTGTCTTAGCCGCATAGCTTGGGGCCAGATCCAGAAAACAGAGGGGTACGCTGCTGAACCTGCCAGAGTCCACCCTGGCATCCCTGCAAGAGCCACCCGGACCGGAGCCAGCACGGAAACCACGGCTGTGATCACAGCTTCCCTCCCTCGCAAACCTCCTCTGGGTCAGCATCGACTCGGGAAGCTTCTGAGCATCTCTTTGAGCAAAGCTGCCAGGGCAGAGGGTAGTTGCTGACTCTGCCTCCCGTGGGGACAAGCTGGGGCAGGAGATGCGCTCTCCTTGGGTCAGTGCCCGGCCACGCCGCACGGCATCTCCCCTCCTAACCTGCCTCACCGAGCCTTCCCCCCAGGTTTTCCCCTCCCGCTTTGCTCCCAGCCAATCTTCCAGTTACTGACCTTAACTGGGGAAGGGCAGCTAAAGGTTCGCTACCTGCGGCTCCTGCTAATCGTGTCCCAGATTCACCCCAGCGGAAACATCAGCCAGGATAAAATAATAACAAGGACGACAACAATCACGTTACTATTTTCATCTCTGCTTTTGCTTTCTTCTTTTAAAAAGTAATTCCTGACTCGCAGCGCAGAAGAGGCCCCTGTGATCCCCGGGTAATGGCCTGCCCTCTATGCAGAGTGGAATAGAGTTAGAATGAACGCTCCAGAAACCCTGACAGCCCGTTTAACAAGGTGTCTAACATCCCATTTCCTCTGCACTTCCTCTCTCCTTAATCCTTTTATGCGAAACTCACTCAGGAGTAAGCACGTGTGAAATTGAGGACTCTCTAATACACATTGCGCGACACAGGCTCACTGAAATGGAGTGTCTCAGCCTTGTTCCGTCAAACAGTGCCAAGAGGAAGCCGACGTTAATCAAAGAGTCTTTTCCATGTGTCCAGGGCCTTGTGCACCCGCAGAGCAAATAAACAGCCTTCCACTGCCACCGCTTTCCCAACACTTTCATCTTCTTAAAGCTCCGGATTCGACAGGGCAGTTCAGAGAAACAGGAGGGGTGAAAATAGAGAGGAGCAAGGGGCACTGCGCACCCAGCCTCCCGACGGCTCCCGCTTTGGGTGGGGGTGCGGAAGGAGTCGCCGGGTTTTGAACCAAGCTCGGATTTTGCAAATAACGCCTATCAGCAGCACAAAGCAGCCCCCCGGGCTTCCGAGCCCTGGAGCCGCCGGGTACCCACAGCTCCGGGAGGTCCCCAGAGCATCCCGGGGCACGAGCAACGCGGGGCAGCAGCCCAGTTTGAAGGCAGAGACAAAGCATGCCGCTTTGAAGAGTACTACAGGGGACTGGATTGAGCTTGGAGCAGCTCTGGTCTCCCAAAACTTGGACTGAATGTGCTTCAAGGATTATTCCCGTGTTTCCCGTGACTTCTGAGTTTCAAGCAGCCCAGCTGTGAGGTTTGCTGGCAGCGGTGCTGGGAAGAGCTTGTCCAGCCTGTGCAAACGCAGTCAGTGCCAGGCTGGCCCTGCTAACGCTGAGGAAAGTTTATCATGACGGTAGGATTTCTCACAGAGCAACCCAGAGACACACAAAAAGTCACGCAGAGAGGCCAAGGGACTCGCGCGTTGCAAGACACCTCGGCACAGATGATTCGCAGCATTATTTTTGCTGGTTTCAGAGGTCTGAGATGTCAAAAAATACATTCAATGTTATATATTCATTATAATTAGCCCCATTCTGCAGTGGAAAAAATGCTTACAATTTTACCCAGTGACTTGGATCTTCCAGCAGAAAGCCTTTTCTTTTCTAGAGTAGGGAGAACGAATGCCAGAAAGGAAAACGAATGCCAGAAAGGAAACCGAACGCCCTCCTGATAAATTCCCAGGGAATTCTTCCACTAGTTTTGTGTATTTTTTTAATCACAAGCCACGTCCACCTAAGATTTGAGCAATTTACTATTTAACACCAGGTACAGCTTATATCAGGGGGATAATATGCTGCAATTGCAGGCAGACAGACTTGATCCAATAGGTCTATTATCTCCCCCCGTTACTATGATCCTGTCCTAATTAGGATCTCACACAGACCAGATACACCAGAAGTCAATGACAACTTCATTTATCCAAGGGCTTCGGTCTAGGAAAGCTGTCTGGTGTTTTTAAGTCACCATCAAGCAGGTATTGATTCGGCGAAGTCAGGAAATGATACTTCATTTATGTGCTTTAGCCTGGAATTTGGGGTGCAGGTTATTGCTCACTGGGTGGCCCTAGGCCGTGAGGACTGAGCTGGGTCTGCAGTTTGCAGGCTGAGTAGTTAAAATACCTAGTTTCCCCTCTTACTCTGCCTGACAGTCTTTCTGAGGGTTAAAATCCACGGTAAATCAACAAACATTTGGATCAATAAGGGATGCAGGGGAGTGATTTGCATCTGTGCTCTCAAACCTCTGCTGGAAGAGGAGCCTGGAAAGCACACGAGGTACAGCATTGGGGTTGTATTTAAAGACAGAGAATCCCTCTAATTGCATGGTGGAATGCAGATTACAGACCTGGAGATGATGAGCAGTGCTAAACCCAGCGCCTAAAAATAAACAAACACACAATATAAAGCCCCAAGTGAATGAGATTTCCGTATTATCATCACACCGTGTAAACGATCGCGTCCCTCCGGATTAGCCGATGGAGAGCGGGCTGGGGCGTTGGAAAGATAAGGCATTTTTAATCTGCACGCATAATCAGCTGAAGGGAAAATACAAAATGCTAATAACAAATTGGAATTCAATCTAAAAGGGATGCAACAAACACCAGAACCATTTTCCCCTTCTTGCCATTGGAAGAAAATAAAAGAGCGAGCCAGCCCTCCCTCCGGCCACCAAACTCCCGGCTGTTTCTTCCCCTTATCTTCCCCTCCGAAATGCTTCGTTACAACACTTGAGGGGGTAAAATCTTCCCATAACTAGCTTGGTCCCCATTTTACTCTGCCCCGTACATTCAACTATGTTTTAAATGGATCAGTTTACTTGTGACTAAATATAAAGTGGGTCTCCACATCCCTCGCTAGGTGGAACACTATAAAAGGTAAGTGGTACAATACATCATCTTAAAAGGTGGCTTATCTGGAGAGGAGGTGTAGGAAATATTGTGCGAGGGACTGTCTGCATCTGAGGCGCAATTGGATTCCATTTTTCCTTTTGAAATAGGGAACGGCAAGTACGTTGCTAATGCCTGAAAAATCACGTCAAACCACGAGGCAGGCAGTGAGGGACAGGCTCCCGCGACGCGAAGGGGAGGCTGGGCCAGCCAAGCCCAGGGCAGTTAAGTGCACAGGTTGAATCATTCCTAATCGTCTCCGTCTACCCGGTTCAGGAATGCACCTTTACGCCACCGTCTCGCCGAAGATCCCAAAGCCTCGTCGACATGCGGGAGCTGTCACGCTTTGGCTGCGGCATGACCCTCGTAGCGAGGCAGCACAGCCCCACGCCAAAGCCAGGAAAGCTCTTTTCCCTATTCAAACCAGCGTAATGTAAAAAGGAAAGGCAATTTTTCTTCCTAACTGTGTTGATCCCAGGGGCTGTGCCTACACGGCCGCATTGCTGAAGCAAGTCACATCCCTGGGCAGCGCGGGACGCGGGGCTGGGGAGGCTCCGCGCAGACCTGCGCCTGGCAGGGCCTGGGAGCTGCTCCGATTATCGGCTGTGACCTTCTGAACAAGACGAGCATTTCTGCATTCACCCCTTAGCAGAGGGACTGTTCTTTCCTCCTGCACAGAACAGCACTTTAACGGTCAAAACCATCCATTTTTTAAGCCTTACAAAACATTTCTGAGCAGAATTAAGAGAGACCATAGGTAACGTACTCAATTTCTGCCTACCCTCTCTCCACCTAAAGCAAACAAAACAGCAAGCACGTGGCCGCCTCTCTGATCCCAGCACAGCCACAATCCCAAACAGCCCCATCACTGCACCCAAGTGACCAGTGGTCCCTGATAAGCTGTGTTGCTGTTTGTCATTAGGTTCCAGAATTAACACCCTGACCAGAACGGGGGTTCAGCTACAGCTGTGGTGCTTTTTTGATCCCCTTTGCTGTGCCGTAACGACTGTGCTGTATATTAAGAATTAGCCTTTTCCCCTACTTCGGTAACACCCCCCCACAGCCCAGTTTCCACTGCGCAGGCGAGGTTACTCTCAGACTGAGAAAGGCTCCTCCATAGCATTTAAGGTTCGTTCTTTCACGTCCCCAGGAAGTCAAGGCTCCGTGGCAGTAAAGAAAATCCAGCATCAACGTAGGGATTTGGGGTTAAGCCACGGGCTGCTGCAAACCGCGTAAGCCCCAGTGACAGTGTATTTATTTCCTCCCCACGCCTTTGCTCAGACACTGTAAACAGGGCAGATTTCCTATTGCACACACGCACACACGCGGCCAAATCCTGTATACTGGGCAGGAAGATTATTGAACAAAAGTAAGTGATAAAAGCATGGGCCAAAAAGATGTGTTATAGTGTTTTCCTTTGAGGCAAAGACAAAGAAGACACTTTGCTGTTTGTTGTGCCAGAGAATCATCTCTGATTGTTTGTGTCACGGTGGCAGATAAGTGCAAAGGAGATAGATGTTCTGTCTCCGAGGCACAGTTCTCATCTGTATAGTATAAATTTATGCCTGCTGGTTGCAAGCCTCATGATTCAGAGCCGGTATATGACTGCGATCTGAGCAGAGGAAAGCCACTGCCTTTACGCCTGACGTTGATCTGCTTCATTCGTGTTGTCAGTTGGCCCCTGAGCAACGTCCCCTCGCGTTAGAGTCACCCGCTCCCCGTGCGGTCTCTTGCCCTGCACGCAGGGCTGTCCCGGGACAGGGCTGGGCTGCTCCTGCTTCAACCAAGTTCATCTCACCAGGCTCTGGCAGTGGCCTTCCTCACCGGTCAGGTGCATTTTCCCTTCCCGTCTAGCAGCTTGCGATTCTTTAACCTTCCCATTCCCCAAATCCAAAGCTGTTTCTCTGCGCAAACCAAGCACATCAGCTGGAAAGGAGGAAAATGGCTTAGGAGGTGGCCGGCGCTGTGCTCTGAAAACCCATTCCCTCCTATCCATGACGCCTGGGCACCACATTTGGTTTAATAGAATAGAGTGAAATAGAATAGAATAGGAATACGAGTAGAACAGAATATTTCCAGTTGGAAGGGACCTACAGTGACCATCTAGTCCAACTCCTAAAGGAGTTATCTGCAGAACAGTAACACTGCCCAGTCTGGATCTCAGAAGCCGTATGCAATAGCCGTCTGTTTGTGTTTTAAGTGTTCACTGGGGCACTATCAAGACAAATATATAATCAAAATAATTATATTCAAACTGAGCTGAAAGAGCATCTTGGCTTCAGCACTCGCTCATTCATTCAATACTCCGTTAATTAAGTATACCTTACAGTGTGCTCTGAAGGCTGCCAAAATCAGACTTGGAGAGGTCAATGAGGCAACGGTAAGTTTTCTTACTTAGCAGCATATAACTATAGCTGACACATATTATGGTGCAGACAATTAACAAGGACCGGATTCGAGCCCAGATCTCTCACACCCTTTTTCCATCTTCACCTCTGGGCTTCACTTCAGGCTGCAACAGGAGCTGTACCCAGAGCTTTGCTGCTCCTCACTGTCCTTCACCTTCCTCACACCAGACGGACGATGTACCCTATATTCCTTCCTTACGCTGCTCCTCCATGACAGGGGTCACATCACTCCTTCCCCCTCCCCAGCCTCCTGGCCAGTCCCTCTCACTCGTAGGACTCTGAAGAGGTACAAGACCTTTTAAGCATATTTTTACCACAAGTACTTTCTAAGAGAAGCAGAGGATTAAAACCAACACTGATTTTTTTAAGATCGTTTACAAGGGCTTGGCTTCCCTTGTACGGATGTCTCTGGTGAAGTACTGCTAAGACCCGTGCACCAAGAGCGAACATCAGTAAACAGAAATGATCAGTCGTGATCACTGCAAGATGACAAGAGCTGTATTTTGCTGTGCTTCCATCTCTCGCGTGCAGCAGACCTTGCCTTTGCTTGGAAGTTCACTCATGTCAGGGTAAGACGTTGAGTTAGGGTGAAATATCTCACAAACACCTACGTTTGGGTCTACTCACGCCAGGAGAGCAGGTTGGGAACCAACGCATGCATGGAGAAATGCCCATGAAATCTCTGTGACGATGGAGTTACTTGCAAAGTAAAGGGTGATGGAGCGAGACCAATAAATATGCAAAGAATGTATTTCCTTAGGTAAACAGAGGAGTGAGCGCAAGAATGGTCCTACCAGGTGAGCCTCGAGGTCTGCAGAGCCCTGTAGTGACTCTGGTCCCACCGCAAAGCAGACGGCGCACTGCTAAATAAGCGTCAGCCGAGGAGCGCTGGCCACCCGCGTGGTGTGGCTGGAGCTGAGGCAAAGACATGCAGGAAAGACCGTCACTACACACACACACACAACACACACACGTAGGAAAAGTACCCATGGGGCTGTATCAGGATATAAGAGCAAAAAATTGTCACCAGCCCCTGGAAGCAACTGTGAGCAAAAGAAGAGGCAGAGGGAGACAGAGAGATTGAAGGAGCCCTTGCTGACTGAGAGCTGACAGAGGCATGTTCTGAAGACAAATTCTTTCAAAGCAACGGCATCAGAGAGACCTTCACCCACTCTCCCCACCCGAGCGAGGCTGCTGGGAGTGCTCCTTCCCACGTGGAGGTTGGTTGTGCTTTCAGGACTGAAGATGAAAGAAACTCTGGCCTCTGTTCTTGCCTTCCCCTTCAGAGCTGAGAGTTTGTTTATTTGGGTCTGTAAACAACCCCAATTTCCCCCGACTGCTGATTACTCAATTTCATGCTCCTCTGAAACAAGACCAGTATCTTAGCTCATCCCCATACCTCTCCTTCCTGCAGGCAATTACTCACACATCCAGTCCCCTCCCCTGCTTCACCAGTTTGGGGCGAACGGCCGACAAGGGGATCCTGGAGGAAATGAGCTTTGCTCCCGTTACTGGACAACTGGAAGGCTGAGGGAAATGAGGGCTAAGCCCAGAAGTTTAATTTCCCCTTGTGATGATCAAGGGGCTTCAATATTCTGGTTTTTTTTTTTTCTTCTGGTACCTCTGAAGTTAGAGGGAAAATAGCCAGAGCCAAAGACAAATGAGAAAGTTCACTGGAGGCTCAGGATTTCACCACAAATCACCTTTGCCAGGGAAGGTTTTATTGCAGGAGTTTCTGGGTTAATCCAACACAGGAGCAGAAGCGCTACTAACCCAGAGAGGCACGCTCGCTTTGCGCAGTCAGTGATTACCTGCCACCTTGCGTTTCTGAAACCGGACCCAAACTCCTTCAGGATTCCCTACGTACCCATTCCCCCAGGGGTTTTACAAGCAGCAAACTTGGAAAGCAAACTTGCGCTCCCCGTTTCGGTCAGTAAGTGTTACCAAAGCCTTTTAGGCCAGCGCAAACATCCCCTAGAAGAGCAGCGATCTAGCAGTTGCTCTGCTACGAGGCTCACGCTGCCACCTTTGAAATGCCAATGTCAAGGAGAAATCCTCCTGGTCCTCATGTCCCTGAAGCAACCTGCTACCGAACACAGGGGGGAAAACAGGGAGCCAGGGCAGAGCTAAACTCACCTGCTCGGTTTCAACCTCTCTTGGGGTCACCTTATCTCAAACTTTCCATTCCTATGTTTCCTTACCGCTGCTGTATCACTGCCATAGGGATGCGATGGACTGGGGATAGATCTGAATCCTGGCGTTCCAGTGGTGCTGGTAGTGAGATTGGGAAGAAGCCCAGGACATTCCTCAAGCCACAATATATAAAATGGGGCACATGTAAACCTGTACTTGCCAAGTCCCCACACAGAGCCCTCAGGAACTGGGAGGTACCTGGGTAATTAAGATCCTGAACTAGGGACCTGAAAAACAGAGCTTCAGTCCCAGCTCTGCCACGTGTTTCCTTTGTAAATCATTTAACCCACCATCACTAACATCATTTTCCCCAGACCTACAAAACAGAGAGGAAACTTCATTTCCTTCCTGTGACACCCGAGTTTAAAATTTCTTCTTCTCACACTTTGTATGGCTGAAAATCAAAACTTCATGGCATGAAGCTATTTAGCGTGATCCCAATTACAATTCTTAATTTTACTGGCTATTCACTGAATTCCCTTGCCAGCTCAGGCAACCGGGAGCGGGGCCCTTGAGAAGCGGCTCATTCACCGCCAGACCCGAGTGTGCCGGTAAATCTGCGCTGGGCACCCCTAGCACCGGCGGGTGGGCATCCGGGAGAGCAGAGGCAAAGGAAATTACCAGCAAACCACCACCCCCTTGGATGCCAGACACGACTTCTTCGGGAGCTTTGCACCTCTTCCCCTGGCACCAAGTTCCTCGGAGAGGAGGAGTTGGCTCCTGTGGCATGTACATTGTCTTAGAAGATTGATTTTCCACCTGTAAAAGTGATCTACATTCTCCCTCCTCTCCTGGATGCCTTAGTCAAAAGAGAAAATGGATCTTTTAAAGATACATGTATCCATCACTATTATTTACATTCTAATATGCGTACGCAGCTCTGCTCCAACAAGGGAAATGTAAATCAGATGGACATCGTTCCCTGAATGCCCTAAAGAGCTCCATTCCCCCCAAATTAGAATAGAAAATGCTCTTTTAAAATGCACCTTTAATATGTAAAAGCTGCTGCATCCTGACTCTAAATAAACCAAACTTGAGCTACATGCCAAATATCTTAGATAAAGGACAGGTAAGGTGGTAGTATCTGGCCAAGGAATCGGTCCTAAACAGCTATTTATATTAATGCAAAGAAGGTACAATGTTCTTCCTCCTGATATATGCTGCAGTGGGATATAGTTTTGTCCCACTAGTGAGAATAAAAACGTACAGTTCATGATAGGCAAAGTCACATGTGTGAGATAAAAAGCTCCAACTATAATATATGTCTTCACCATGTATTCTCTTCAGGATTTTCTTTAGATCTTTGGATGACAACAAGAAAACACTTACTCAAGGTTAGACACTGCTCTCTGGGCTTTTTAATAACCATTCCCTATATCCTGGGGGATTGCGTCCGTGAAATAAGGCAAACTCAACTTCAGTTTCTGGACTTGCAGAGACAAGGCAGAATCCTTATGTGTGCCTTTGTTTCTGTTTTGCTGTGCATGCGAATGAACTACGCGCGGGGGCTGTGGGCTGAGGCGAGGCACGGGGAGGTGACGGTGATGAACAGCTCGGTGTGGGTGCCAGCGAAGCCCACGGTCCCCGCAGCGGGAGCGAAGCCCTGGCAGGCACAGCCAGCAGCTGCCCTGCTGAACACACACGTATCCACGTGCCCCAGCCCCTCGCTGGCTAATGGAAAGGCTTCGTTAGCCCACCAGATTTTGAGGCAAGTTCTGCCTCTTCCTATTTCCGTAACACGTGGGTAAAACCCAAGGAATTCCCAGGCATGGGGACTTGCTCTGCTCACTGGAGACAATTTTACAGCCCTTGCTCAGAGGCGAAAGCCCGGACCCCTGCCCTCTGCAGCCGGGCACCCTTTCCCCGTGGCTGCAGGGGACGTGGGAGCCCACAGGCCCCAGCCCGTCCCCGGCAGCTTTTCCAGGAGCAGGAGCTGGGCTCTGGCAGGGCAGGGGCTGCCTGCACACCGGGGATTCACCGACTGGGGGGAGGTCAACGCCAGACCTTACAAACACCGTCAAACTTCAGAGATGACCATGAAACTAATAGTTGCATTGCTCATAGCTATTAAAGGGAGACCCACGCTCACAGTGAGACAAAAAACTTGGTTTAAAAGCAAATCCCTCCGACATAGTCAGGCGTGGGTGGGCAGGGCTGCAGCTGGGGCGGCGCGGCCGAGGGCTCGCACGCGCTTCTCGCCCAGCGAGGCTTTTCCTCACAAAGCACAGACCTCTCCCAACAGGCTCACGATAAATCAGCAGTGTCAAAGCAGTATATCACTGAGTGGAGATGGTATCTGCCCTGTGCCCCGCTTGCAGAGCGCGGGCAGGGACCCCGCGGTCCCTTGCCGTTGATACCATCTCCCCGATGGAAACGAGGAGAGATAAAGCGAAGCGCGTGTGCAGCGAGCGCAGCCCCACTCCTCCCGGGCCACGTGGCACGGCCGGGCCGGTGCCGGGGGCACCTTCGCTGCCGGGACAGGGGTTTGCGAGGCTGGCAGGAGCCGCGGCTGCATCCAGGGGTGCACCGTGGATGTAGGCTGGGGCAGCCAAGCATGGCAATGCATCACTCCCGCCTATCCGGGGCTTCGTGCCATGTAAATCCCAAAGGCACACACGTACAAGGCGTAAAGCCAGGAGCCAGCCTCACCCAAAAACCTGTACCGTGGCCACGGGACCGGTCCCTCAGTCCGGCTTTTGGGGTTTTTTTTATTTGCTGGCCCTTCACACACAGTCGTCCCTCTTTGTACAGTAAACTCGCAAAACTGCCGCACCCACGGGGACGCAGAAAACATTTTATCTTGGAAGCTGAAATTTTAGCACATGACATGGTGCAGCTCCCAGGCCAGCGGACCACAAACAAATCCCATCCCATCCACGGAGCAGGCCCCTCCTCCAGACTGGGCACGTGGCTTTGGGAGCGACTGTGGGGAAGAGCTTGGCCCTCTTTGCCCCAGCAGGACGTTGCAATCCCACGAGAGTCAGGATTTCACTGAAATGCAGATTGATTTTAAAAGGGGAGCCACTGAGCTACCCTCTTTCCGCAGTCCAGGCATCCTGATAAACCCACGCCTACACCCTCCAGTCCAGCGGCTGCTGCTTTACACCAGAAGGCACAGCGTTATAATATGCTCGGCTTGATATTTCTTCCAGCCCCAAAACAGAGCTTAATCAGGCAGCGAAAGTGGTAGCGAAGTATTCTGGGGATGGTTTTCCTTCTGGGTTGCTGCCTTTTGACACGTCCCCTGGTCCAGCAATAACACGTTCTCCACTTTGCATTAAGACAGACATTAGCAATAGAGGTTTTGCTACCGCCTGAAAGGAAGGGGAGGGCCTGGATGCCCGAAGGGGGCCAGGACAGCCCAAAAGGCAGCCCCGAGTCCTGGGGCGGGCACGGCCACAGGCTCCGGTGCAGCCGTGGCTGGAAGGAAGATGCTCTCTGCTCCATACCTGCGCTGTAGCTCTCTTCCCTGCGGTTCTCAGCCGTGCAGCCCACGAAAGGCAACTTTTAGGCCCCGGCTAATATGAAATGCATCAGGTGGTCTCTGCCACATAAGCTAGCTGTGCAATCGAGCGGTGCATTACACCGCACCCAGCAACCCTTCCCTGTGCTGGCCTAGGAGACGAGCCAGAATTCACCTCTTTTATTACAGTCTCTGCTTATTATTATCATCGCTAAACCTGTTTTGTAATTCAACAGCATTAATTGACTCCGATCACCAGCGCTCAGGGGAACAAGCAAGCGTGGCGAGCAACGGCTGGAAAGCAACACCCACTCAGCGACTGCCGGCATTACCGGGATGCTGAGCGGTAACACCGGGACGGGCCCACAGCTGGGCACGAGTGAGAGCTGCACGCTGCTGGGTGGCTCAGCATCTCCACTGCCCAACAGACTGAGGCCTTAACCAAAAAATCTGTTTAAAAATAGTCAGCTGGCTACATATATCCTTCAGGATACAACCCCGCTATTAGAACACGTGTCCAGGTACTATTACGGTGACCCGTCAGCTGTAAATGACCCAGGATATTTTTGGAAGGAAAAACAATTTGCTTCCACTATTTACTTCTTTCTCCTGTTCTTGACCTTGTGAGCGTACAAATGTTTTTCTGCGCCTCTGCTGTGAAAGAGACACTCTCATCAAGGAGGAGTAAATCACAATAACAGGGAAATAAACCTTCCTCCAAAATGATTCCCATTTATTTATTTATTTCTTCGGCTTCGCACAAGTCCACATAAAAGTGCATAAATTGTGGCGGCGGCTGCTCGCTGATTAGCAGCCCGGACTGCAGGCGAGCATCCTCACTCCGCTCCTCTTCCCCTCTGCTCTGCTCTCTGTGCTGGCGGGGCGGTTGTGGGGCACGCCGATGCCGTT
Source organism: Sagittarius serpentarius (assembly GCA_034782735.1). Taxonomy (NCBI): domain Eukaryota; kingdom Metazoa; phylum Chordata; class Aves; order Accipitriformes; family Sagittariidae; genus Sagittarius; species Sagittarius serpentarius. Next base: position 2,502,469 of record JAVKLA010000084.1, read on the forward strand.
TCCCTTTAAATCTAACTTCAGGTAATGAAAACGCACAAGAAAATAGTGCGGGTGCATCTGGGAGCAGTAGAAAACAGTTAGATCTTCATAGAGCCATAAAGAAGTAAACAGTAGGCTGCTATGAAGATCTATGGGACCCCGCAGTGCCATTGTCTTCAAAAGGAATTAAAAACAAATTGCTGAGGGCCAGCACATAATTTAGAGACTCACGGCAATTTTATGACTTGCTAATGTTCCTAATTACATGCCCGTGAAAGGCTTAATTAATTGGGGGATGTAGCAAAAAGTGGAGCCTGTGTTTGTTATCATGGTTCCACTGCATTGATTTTAGTGCCTATGGAGAATTTAGGGCCTCTTTATTTGCACAAAGAAAATGCAAGTCTCTCGAAAAAATGCACATTAAGATCAACCCCTCGCTGCTATCTAATATACTTTCCTCTACTTAACCAAAGTGCTTGTAATCATATTTTGTAAATGTTGGTGCCGTTAATTGCATTGTGAGAGAAAATAGGTTCCGCTCGACTGGTCGTGGAGAATTTTATAAAGTTCTTTTCCTGCTCCCAATTCTGAGGACTCTCAGAGAGAAACTCATCAGAAGTTGCTGCGGTGGGCAGGCAGCGGTGCCGCTCTGCTTCTCCCCATGTGCCGGCTGGGTCAGCGGGCACCGGGGCTGGGGCGCCTCCTGCACGCACCCCCCTCGCCCACCCAGCTCAGCTCCTCCACCCGCACCCTTAGCAGGGCTGAGGGTTACCCGCACCCTTCCAGCCGGGGCACCCAGGGAGCTCTGGCCCATGGAAAAGCCTCTGAATGTGCTCGCACCAGGGCAACGTTTAACCCTCAGCTCCCACCTAGCCCTTCGAACGTGCTCGGTGTATTCTGAGCTCAAGGTTTTGCTGTGGTCTTCTAGGGGAAAGGACTTCTCGTGACATTAAACATAGGCGCATGCTGCAATCCCTCTTCCCTTAAATGCCTCTAGGATTGGCGCATGGAAGGGCCAAAGTGACTGTCTTCAACCAGAAATAACTTAATACCGAAGAACACAAAGGCACACAAGAAAAAACGTGGTGCTGTAGAGCACAGGAGCACCGCGGAGCCTTGGTGCCCTGGTACAACCCACCTGTGTTTCTCAAGGCTGTCACAGACATTTGCACTTATTCACATCGCACAAAGAAGAAAAGAAAAAAAAAAAAGGACTAAGGAGTTTAGACAGCCCCTCCTCCCAGCTCACAGGTCTCAAGGAGAAATCGAGGCAGGACAAAGACAACTGCGGAGCACCCGAAAGCACCCGTCCGGGACAGGAAAGCGAGCGGGGAGGTGGGATGGAGCTGGGCTGTGATTATTCCTTTCGGGTGAGGAACACGCCCGAGAGGACTTTTCGCCTTTTCCCAGAACGCGTGTCTGGACACGGGCTTTCACACTTACGGGTTCCCGCCAGAAGCGGCAGCCGGCGGGAGGGACGGGCAATTCATCCGCCCGAGACCGGAGGGAGGGTGGGCTGCCCAGGCGCAGCCTGCCCAGGGAACCCCTCAGAGCAGGCGCCGGCTCTGCCGCTCTGCCGGGCCGCGGGGAGCGAGCTGGAATTACCAGAACCATTTCACTGAGATGAAAAATAACTTGATTATAGAAGCTTAAAACCACTATTTTAACCTACTAAATGATGAAGCATTTCCCTTTCACCCCTCCTCTGCTGTTGACGTGGTTTTTTCCCCCTTAAAGGCAGTTGGGAACTTCACGCTGACGACTGTTAGATTGCTGAGAAAGTCAGGGCAGCTGAAGCCTTTGCAAGACTGGGCAGGCTCGGTAACAGCGCAGCCAGGAACGGAAAGTCAAAGCAACAGCCCCTGGGTAAAGAAATCTTCCCGAGAAGGCAGCGCGGTTTGCCTTTACTCTGCACAGGAGGCTGAGAGCTCCAGCATCGTCTGTTGTATCGACGCACGCACGCACGCAGCCGGGAAGAGAGCGTGGCTGGGTGCGAGCCGCATGCACGAGCTGTGTTTAATGCACCCCGCTCCGAGAGGATTTATGAGCAGCGAGGAAGCATTTCACAAGGCACTACAGAGTGGAGAGCGAGTGGTCGCAGGGGGACGCGCCGGGGTGGTGCGTGCCGCCGAGGCACGTCCCCGGGTCCCGCGCTGGAGCCCGGCCGGGGAGGGAGGCATCACCGCCCACCCTCGCCCAGCACCTGCCTGCTGGGCGTCCCTGCCCGGGCACCCTGCAAGCCTTAACCGCACAGCCCTTTCCTAAGGAAAACAAGACAAATAAAGCTTAACGTTTGTGCTAAGTTGTCCAAATCCAAATTTAAGATCGCATTAAAAAGCACAAACAACAAAGTTTTGTTGGTTTTTTTTTTAACATCTCACATTTTGACTGGAGTTAAAATCCCTCCACCAAAGCAAACACAGCGATGCCAGGCCAGAAGAGCTCTCAGTCTGTGCATACAGCAAGAGCCGATATCCAAACAAAAAACAGGCGAAGGGCTGTGTCCGAGGTGCGAGGGCCCGATCCAGCAGCCAGCCACCCTGGCTCTCCTGGGAAGCCAAGCGAAACGCAGGCAGCAGACAGCGAGAGACAACTCCAGCTCTAGCACCCTTCCGCGTTCGGTCAGGGAGGATGGTGTCGGTCAGACAAAGACAGACATTTGGAATAGCCGTTTCGGTCAGGACTACGCTCCTCAACAAGAACTAAACCGCCAGGGGGGCAGGATGGGGCCAATGGCCGGAAGGAGCCCGGGCAGGCTCCTTGCTGCCTTCCTCCTCCGTGCACCTGCATTTCCTTACAGCAACGTCGCAACGAGGGGCGGGGGGGGAGGAAAGGCAAAGCCAAGTTTGTCTGTTGCGCTTGAGAAAAGGAGACGTCTCTCGAAATATAGTTGGTGCTTTGACGATAAGACCTTTGACAGAAACATGAATGACATGAATACTTTGATCTCTAGTCTCAGAAGCTTCAACAGCAATTATGAGTCAAGAGGGGTGAACATGGGCAGCAGCTAAAGCAATGCCCCGGAGGGTGGTGGTGCAGTAATTAGAGACAAAACCCAGAGCATCTCTGCCTGCACCACGCACACAGACCAGAGAGGAGGTGGGCTGGGGGGAAGCTTCATGAAAAAAACAACTCTTACTCTTCTGAGAGACATAAATTGACAAGACTTTATACATTTCAAAGCAAAGATCTTCAAAGACAGGTAAAATGCTAATTCTGCTAATGTAGGTTTTTATGTATATGCTCTGAAAAGGTAAAGCAAATTAATCACCAGCTTTACCCCCTAATATATATCTGTGTTACAAATATATTACAGCATGTCAGATCTAAGGAGATATATCTGAACAGCGGTGGTTAAAAGAGCATTTCCCTTTTCATGCTCTAATACAGTTATTTTGATCTTTCAGTCTTCATATTTTTTGTTCTCATCAAAGGAGTGATGGTGCCAGAGATTAGGATGTTATTTATTTCCCTCTCACTGTCCTACCCGTGTTAATCACTTCTAGTGTCAACAGCTGCAGCAGCGGTGGTGCCGGCGGTGCCCGTGCGAGGCCGGCCACGCTGCCGGTGCTGCCGGTGCTGCCCGCACCCTCCTCCCTGCCTCCGCGTGCCGCCCCGCTGCCCACCCGGCACCACCATCCCTTAGAGTCACCTCCAAAAAACCCCCGACCTTCAAAAAGGGATGGAAATGCTATGCAAATGGAGGGCAGGGAGGGGACGCAGAGGCTTGCAGAGCAGAGGGACGGTGCCAGGGAGGCACAGCCCTGCGCCCGGGCGGCAGCGGGGCCCGGCTCAGCCTTCTGCATCCCCGAAATGGTCGAGGCAACGGTCAGGAGAACAAAACGCTGTTTGCGTGGCAGTGTGGTGTTAGGCACCACCAGAAATCCCTGCTCCAAATTACATACAGCTTGAAGAGACCAGGGAAACAGAGAACATAAAGAGGGAAGGAGGCACAGGGACAAGAGACAGTGATCCAGAGAGCGTGCTGCCCAGTTCCAGCGCATCACAGCCCAGTCCAGCCAGTTCCCTCCCGTTCATGATGGGATGCCTATTACTGCTCACCCAAAAGTCCACTGTCAGAGGAGAGCTGACCCTTTGCTTTTTGCTTTCTAGCTGTCTCCCGTGGGGCTCTGCTCCTCCCTGCTGGCCCCGGCCACCCTGGAGAATTCAGCGTTTAGGTGCTTCGGTGAGTCAGGACAGGGTCCTGCTTTCCTGGGTTGTTTTCAGACACCTCCCACTGAATTTGCACCTGCATTTCCACGGCACATCTGTGTTCAGCCAGACCTCACACCTCTAACAGAAGCACATCCCAGAGTACTGAAACGTCGGCTCCACACCGCGTTACAGGCTTGCCTTCAGAAACGTGCATTGCCTCCAGACACTGCGGCTCCTTTTTCCCCCAGGTTCTCTGTGCGGAGAGCCTGGGAATTGCGCTCCTGCATCCGACAGACACAGAGCCCCAGGCCGAAGCCCGGCGTGACTCCTTACCCCAAACCAAACACCGCCGGGCACAGACAAAGGTGGGAAAGGGATGCAGCCGAGAGCTCAGCTCTCACGCACCGCTCCCACCAGGAAAGCTGCTCAGCTGAAACGCCTGTCCTACAGCCGTGGAGATTAAGGATGCTGTTTCCCCTACATTCAATCACACCTCGGTCAGGACGGGCGGAGCCCAGAAAAGTTTTGGCTGTCTTGAGACAGGTTGAACTTTGCTCTGGGAAAATTACCCAGAGAGCCCACGCAGGTGATAGCATATGTGTGCTCAGGGTAACATAACACCTTTGCGGTTTTTTTGAGCAACACAACAGCATTATCCCTCCTACCCTGCGGTTAGCATCGGGCACGCTGTGCCGGAGTCCCCGTGTGCCGTCCTGGCTCTTCAACCAGCACGCCACACAGCACGTCCAGTGCTTTGGGCACGTGGGACTCGGAAAAGGCTGGGCAGTGTCCGTTCACACCTGGCTGTAAGGCTGCCTCGTCCCCAGAGGGTTTTGCTCTCAGGTAGCAGGTCTGTGCAGAGCTTGCCCCTGGAGTCCTCTGCCACAGGACAGTAACTTCAGCAGCTCCGACAAAACGCTGCTTTAAAGGACCATGCGAGACCCTAGAGTTTAAAGACCAAGGTGGCTAGCTGTTGGCTACGTTTGCGGCTAACTAGCTGAGATGAATGGATGAACTTGTTAAGAGTGGAAGACGGCGATAAGCAGGTATCTCAATAATTATTTGCAGAGATTAACTGAGCAGGTGCACTTCGGGCATAACTAATCCTTGAGAGACAAGGAGCAGGAAGAGACTGCAGGAGCTAATGTCTTTGAAATAGGTTAAACCAGTGACATTGCCCACCATCAGCATTGTGTTCCTTGCCTTTAAAATGCTGACACTTACAGGTTTGATGGTAACTAGACTGCATAGGGGCACCTTTGCTTTCACATCAGATCTGCTGACATGAACAAGAGTCGATTCAGATGGGCATCCAAACATTAAAGTCCTTCCCTATTTCCATAAAATGATTGGCAGGATGCCTACTGCTAGCGGCTGGTAGCGCTGCTGATAAATGGCATCTTGATAAAAACTTTGGGCTGTTTTAAGGAAAAAAAAAAAAAAGCATACGCTTATTCTAATTCACTCAGCTTCTGACAGATGAGATGTCTCATCTCTAAAAATTAGATGCTGGTATCTTTGCTGTGTGTACACAGAGCAAACGGCATCCAGCAGCGGCTGGGACAGGAGCACAGCGTGCCCCTGCTCTTCCGCTCCCCTCCTGTGCAGGAACCCGTCCCCGCCGTGGGGCATCTCCCCCCTTCCCTGGCACTGAAAATGTACATCTGGGTCCTCAGCAGAAAGTACCTAAAATATGGTAAAGATGATCCTAGGAAAAGAAAAAGTGATTTTCCCTTGCAGGTCTTGAACTATCGAAGCTTTCCAAGGAGTCCTGCGGGTAAAATCTAGCTGGAGCAGCTGAAATCCAGGGTCATTTCTAAGACACAGAGACCTGACCCATGGAACCAGCTCCTTCCTGCAACTTAAATGTTAACAAATGCATAATTCTCAGCGAGAAAAAAAAGGAACCGCACAGATCACTTACTGCTGATTCCCAGCTAATCCATCAGCAGATCAATGCAGGTAAAAGGGGGGGGAAGCTAATTTCAAGCCCTAATAATATTATTATTCAGTTTTTGTAGCTTTTTTAAGCACTTAATTCTAGGTATTTTTCCTAGCTTAAGGTTTAAAAACGACTTCTAAAATGAATCTGAATGTTATAACGGGAACTTTTTACCCCCAGAGATCAAATATCTCTTTCTCTCATACGTCTGCATTTCAAATCAGGTAAAAATCCTATGAGTTCGGAGGCCCTGCCAGGCTCCCTGGCAATGCAGGCACTCTGAGCGCATTGCGGACCCAGATCTCACCTGAAAATAGATGCAGGGCAGGTAACACCTATAGCCACTTGTTACTTGTTCTTTTAAAAAGACGTCGCATCACCCTGCGGGGTGTATGAGGAGGAGCGAAGCTGCACGGGGCAGCGCCGGGGTGGGGAAACATCCTCCTGCTCAGCCGCCAGGGAACAGCCAAGCAATGCCACATCAGCCCTCGCCCACCGCAGCCGTATCTCACAGCCTTTGCAGGACAGCCGTAATGACACAACTTAGAGCGAGAGCTCAACAAAAACGGAAGAGGAGATAGTTAAGGTTTCTGGAGGATATCCCGTTCTCTTGGATGTAAAGAGGATTTTGCTCCTTTTTGCTGTTAAAATTCCTTAAGTAGCTTTGAAAATCTCAACGACAGGGAGACTGACAGCACCTGACGGACCTCACTCTGCCTCCACGATCTCACCGACTTCATTTGCTCACGTAAAAGTCATCTAACTACCTTGTGACGCACCGAAGGGTGACACAGAGGGGTCCAGGAACATTCCCTGCCTGCATGACAGCGGCAGCCGCGGACAAGGACGACCCGGCTATACGCGGCAAAGCTTCAAAAAATCACGGTTTGTTGCTGCTCAGAACACCCCGAGTACGGACGGACTTTAACGAACCAGTAGCAGAGGGCTCACTTCAACCAACCTGTGATTTATGGAGCTGCCGCCCCCCCCTTCTCCTTCCTGCCTCCGTGCTGCCTCCAGATGCGCTGCCAGCTGTGGCGACACCAGCACTGAGACTGAACTAGCACACCTGAGCGCAAGGAAGTGGCCGTCCCAGCCAGGCGAGCACCCCCGCACCCTTCCCGGCAGCGGTGCCAGACCCCAGCCTGGCTCCGCACCCAACGAACAAAGGTCCCGCAGAGCTCCCGGTGCCCGGCGCTGCCCACGCTGGCAGAGCAGCACCGGTTTGTGACCGCAGCTCAGAGACAGGGCATCAGGAAGACACCCCGATACAGGCACCGAGGCCTCCCAGCACCAAGGCAGAGCAGATCAGACCACCGAGAGTCTCCAGGCTGCCCAAGGAGAGCGTTAACGTGGTCTCCCTCCATCACTGCTTGCCTGCTTGAGACTGCTCGGGGTTCCTGAGCAAGCCCTCTGCCCGAGGTTGGTTGTTCATAAGCACCACCATAACAAACACAATTAACAGCGGTGACGTCCCTACCTTGATTCCCGTCATGGTCCGCTGAAAGTTGCTTTGAGAGCTGGGGCTTCAAACCTGCTTTGCCATCATGTGATCTGACATCGCGGAGAATTTACTGTGGAAACAAAAAAACCCAGAAGTGTGAAATGTGACTGTCGATAAAGTAATCCTCAGCAATCAGACAAAATTAATTGTGTGAACATCATTGATCAAACCTACTTAATACATTGGGTTTGTAGAAAGCTGGAATGTAATTTCATTACCAATCTGCTCTATCCTAATGAAATTTCTAATAACACTCTAATTTTGATTTCGGTTAAGGAGAGAATGATGGAAATTTTCTTTTGCTTCTCTTGTAAGGTTTTATTTTATTGGTTTTCTGCAATACTAGGGATACTAATTTTTTTTTTAATTTGACATTTTATTAGCAGGGGGTTTAATATAACAACACAGATAAAAAACAAAATTGCAAAATGGACAAACCTTACAGAAATAGAATTGATGTCCAAATTAAGGAGGCTAATTTTAAAGAAATTGATTTATTTTATGAGTGGTGATTTGGGCTTTTTTTTTTTTTTTAAATTCTAGCTGATTTTCTGACCTAAAGTGATTTAAATAATACTAGTTCCTTTTATCTGTAGTTCTCACAGAACAATGCTAGAGTAGTTCAGCCGCTTGGGAGAGGCACCAACACGCCTACATTCATAATGGATAGATTAGGGCGAGAAGACCCCAGCCCTACCCACGTCAGTGGCAAGGCTCCCGTTAATTTGGACATAACCAAGATTTCACCTTTTGGGTCAAGTTTCAAAAGACCCCATTCAGTCTTTCAGACTCAGTTGTGTCAGTACACAGAGACGGGTTAGAGGTTAATCAAATCAGGAGTGACGGAGCATCAGGTAGGTAACTAAACGGTGGCGTTTGGGATTTGCACTGAAGCCCATGTGCGAGGTGCCCCGTGCGCCAGGGCCCAGCTGCGCTACCTGGGACCCCCGGCCCAGGAGGAAGGGGCGCAGACGGGGTCTCGGCGCTGCCTGCCCCGGCCTCCCCCATCTCCCTCTGCTCTGTTTCCAGCAGAGAAATTCCTGGATTGCAGCAGAGCAAAATGCAAAATTTAAAAAGAGGACCAGCAGAAACCAAACTGATTCAAGGTGCAAGCAATCGAGGGCGAGTGCCCTCCTTTCGCCCGGCCCAGCCCCTCCGCACCCCTGGCTTCGGAGGGGTGTGGGTGCTGCTGTACGGCAGCAGGAGAGCCAGGAGAGCCAGGAGAGACTGGCAGATGAGGGATAGATCCTCAGGCCATCCCGCTTTGTACCGGCCAAGGGTACGTCGCACCATGCGCAGGCAGCACCCACCGATGGGAGACAGCAGCCGTCCCTGCGGGGCCGCCCGGGGAGCTGGGGCAGGACATGCCGCTTGCCCGGGGCTGGGGGCTGCTGCTGGCGAGACCGCCTGCGAGACTGGAGCCTGCAGGCTTCTGCAAAATGCATTTCACTGAGGACGGGGGAAAAGCCTGGAAAAAACAACAATTTTGTTGCTTTTTCTGCTACCAAGTACCGAAAACGAACAGCGCTTGCCTCTAGCACGCATGAGAGGGCAAACCCTGCTCTCAGAGCATCTGGGTACTACTGATGGCTCGTCTGGCAATGCGTCTGGTGAATAGAAATCACCTCTCCCTGGCCAGAAGCCACATGCGGTGGGACCTGCGTTTAAACACAGATGATGCGCAGGATGCACACTGGCGGATTGCAGACACTCGGGGCGCTCCGGACGATGGGACGGGACGCGACGAGCAGACAAGGGAGCACAGAGCATGCGCGCTTGCTGCAGGAAGGTGATGCTCTTTGACTACCGAACTGGTGCCTATCTCTGGTATTTCCATTTTCAGCAATCTGATGTGTTTTGGTGATTTATTCATGACTGGTGTAGTGAAAAATTGGAAAAGGCTAGCGGGATAGCCATGGCCTGGAGATCCAGCATCTGATTGAGGCTACAACTGAATTACTGTCAGAGGCATCATGCAAGGTTTACTCCAGCGAATGTGAAGTTGAATCTTTATATTAATAAGCGAACATGAACTATCAGAGAGACTGGCATATGTCTGCTGCCAGGCAGGTCTGGAAAGGAGCTGTCAGATCAATAGGAAACTTGAGCAGACAAACAGAGAAGCTCCAGTGCCCCTCTTCACGCGCTACAGAGGTGTCTGCGGGCGTTCACCGGAGCCGCGCAGGGGGAGACTTTGCTAACGCACGGGACAGCTAGAAAAGCTACTACAGGCAAAGCTGTCTCGTCTTTAACACGTACTAAATTGCTTGGGTGAAAGCATACAGGGAAGCCTTGGCTTTCGCTCCGTTACTTAAGCACAGGCGAAAATCTTGCCCCTTGTTCAGGCTACACTGCTAAAACACAGCCGATGAGCACGAGGAATGCATGCTAATACCGCACGTCAAATCCCAGTCCAACCAGAAACACCATTTCAAAAGTGACAGTCCCTGAGAACCGTAACTCAGGGAGACAGATACCTTTAATACAAACCATACCTACAGCATACACTCTACAGAAAGGATCATTTTTGCCCTGTTTCCAAAAAGCAAAAGGAAAATGTCCTCTTCAGTGCTGATTGCACCCATGTGAGCTGCCCTCCCCTATGGCCTCGGGACGGGTCCCTTTCAGAGCTGCCCTGTGTTAATTTTCACATCAAGTACAGGAGACCACTTTCCATCTTGGCTTCCAACCCGCTGGGTGTAAAAGGGAGGTGAGGAAATGCCCCTTTCCACAAGGTTCCCTTCCAAATCTGAACTTTCGAAAAAACAAAACAAAGCAGCAATTCATCCAAAGGGAGTAAAAAAAAAAAATAAGGGCAAAAAAAAAAGGCGGTAGCAGAGGAGGAAGCTAAACGCCGCATTACAGTAGCATCTAGCAGTTCTTCATAATTACAGTTTCAATTCTACATCCAGCTTCCCGCCTAATTACTGCCCTGCAGTTGGTGCGCACAGACTCAAGAGCAGCAGGGATTTTTATTTTGCTCACACTGATCACTCCTCGGCTCCTCATTACCAAGTGCTTGCTTTGGGCCCATTAGACAACGCGCCGCCCTCCCCGGCCCCGCAGACCCCACGGGGCATTGCACAGCCTGGCCCTGCCTTGCAGGCTCCGCCAGACCTGCCTGCCCAGCTTGCCCGAAGCAGGCAGCGGGCCCGATCCCTTACTAGAGAGGGAGCAGGGAGAAGGGATGGTCCCCACAACTGTGCGCGGTAGGTACCCCGGGGCTCTCGGATACCTGGGACAGACGGGACAGGGGTTTCTCCATCCCTGCTCGCTCTGAACTGCTGCTGTGGAAAGTTCTCCTGGATCTCCTGAGGTTTCGCAGGGAAAGAGCCACCAACACCTGAATCTGGGCCGTGAGCTCCACGTTGCAGGAAACGCACCTAAGCCTTCATACCAGAAAACTGAGAGCTGAATTGGGTTTTGACGTTTCAGCTTTCAATTTCTTGGCAACCAGATTTAACTTGTCTAAGGTTTTGTTCCAGGCCTCCTCTGGAGCTTTCCAGGCTGTGCTTGAAGCTGCGTAGGCGAAGCTCAATCGTGTGAGCTCCTCCTGCTATCTCCGAGCAGAAGCTTCCAGTGAAGGTGAGCCAGGGCTGACCGTGGGCTGACGGTGGCCGTGCACCAGATCTCCTGCAGAGCGGACACCCCTCTCGGAGATGAGATGCCTCCTATTTTGTTTTGGGGCTTAGAATCCTTTCACTGCTTTCTCTGCAGTCCAGTTGCACTTTGCTAATCATTAACACCGTTGCTCTCTTTGGTAAGAAGCAGAAAAGGGGCCGCCTTCTACCAGAAACACAGGAGAGCTGATTTCCTAATAATTTATGGCTGGAACAAAGTTGCAGAGCAGCAACCAAGTATGCAGGAAAGGTTGGGGTGAAAAATTATTTACAAAGTGAATGCCCTGAAGATACTTGTACTGGACAACAATTACGGCACCTTAATTAACTGAAATTTAGTTCACCCGTCGACCGAGGCATGTCCAGTGCTAAAGTTATGCCACTGCTGCTGTCTACTACTGGTTAATGAATATAAATCAGATGGTTTATAGTTAGTGAACATGTAATAGGCTTGCAATGAGTTGAATTCCAATGCAAAATGCCTGGGGATAGGAACATGCCATCCATAAAATATATATAAATAACAGATTTACATTTCTACAAGGGAAAAAACAAAGCTATCCTCCCATCTTGGTATTCTCCCAGCTTGACGAACCTGCGCTCCAGTTCTCCGACGAGACAAGGGATCGATAAGTGGGAATTTAAGAGTCTGGTCACCCAAGGTGCAGCTAATTAGATGCCAATTCCATGTCCTCCATGTTTCCTTCCCAGCCATCGAGCCCTGTCCTATAGGTTTGTCATGTGCCCGTTCCGTGCTGCTTGGGAGCAGAGCCCGAGGGGCAGGAGCACTGAAGGTGACTCCTGAAGGTGTAGAGCACACCGTGCGGCTACCAGAGCCTGAGCCAGAGGCAACTGAGGCCATGGAAAGAGGAGTGCTGCCTTTGCTGGGTTTTGTGTCAAAGCCCGGAGATGGATGGGGGAAGCAAGGCTGTGCTTTTGCTACAGCTCCTTTTGGATGAGCCTTTAGTGATACCAAAAGGAAAAAGCAGACAGCTAAGGCTCCACCTCTAGAGGTAAATTCAGGTTAAAAACCAAAAAAACCAACCACCTCCCCCCGGCTTCTGCAGTCAGTCACGAGTGCAGGTCGCAAGCAAGCAAGCAGATCTCTCCAAGTTCCTCACTTGAAAAATAACCTTTTACTTTGTGCCAGCTACGTGCTGGCAGGAGCAGGCAGGCCTGCCCAAAGAGCCCTTGCGGCTGGGTAAATCTTTGCCCAGCCTTTGCACCGTCCAAGGTGTTCAGTTGCAGGCCAGGGGTGGGAGACTGTTGATATTTGGGGTGCACTGCAAAGGAGCCTCTCATCCCCCTCCTGGCAAATAAAGCTCCTTCGGGCCGTTCTGTGCTGGACTGCCTAGAAGATGACGTGCCCCAGATCAGCAGACTCTTGGGGAGTTGTTGGCTTGGGGTCTCAGGGAGGCACCAAGCCTGAAGTAGGAATGGCCATCAAAAGAGACCCACTGTCAAAAACCCCTGGCCTCAGCTCTTTACATTTCCTTGCTACAGGAGCCAGAAATCGTGGACTTTATTTATTGCACAAATTAGGTACAAGAAAATTATTTTCTTAATGTGAGACTTGATGAATGTTCTCAACTCTCCACCCTGCTAGGAAGAGGGGGTTACAATGAAAATTATTTACAAAGCATGTGCTACCCTGCAGGGATATTTATTCAGGCAGGGGATGTTTCCGCAGATTTTGTTGACAAAGGCAAATCAAATTACATTTTTGTGAACATTACAACAAGCATCTTGATTTGACATGGACATCAGCCGTCTCCTGAAAAAGCCTGGGAAGCAGCTCTGGCCCAGCATCCTCCAGGTCCCTACAAAGGGGGTCATTTTTAGTATTAGGGAACAGATGGAGAAAATGTTCTGCAAGCTGTCTGTGCACTTCTAAATATTGATTTGAAGTTTTTATTCCTTTAAAAGGAAAACTGTTATAAATCTGAGGCCCAGATTAAAGACGATTAATGACTTGAAGGGGTAACGTAAACTCCCAAGAGACCTCGCAAGACCCCAGCCAGGCTCATACCCCACAAGCCCCTGGCTGGGCTTCTCCGTGGAGCCCCAGCAGAGCAGCAAACTGCAGGACTGGAGCCTTGTCTCCACAGGACTCAAACAAGCCCTGCCTGCGCTGAAAACGCACCCACAGGTGTATGCATACAAGCCTGCATGTATATGTTTACGGATATAACATACATGTAATAACAGGGGAAGATGCGCCTACATAAGGTTCCCACATCTGTAAAGCCATTAAATCACAGACCCTTCCTTTCAGAAGTAAAACGTGCTCAGCAGGGTCTTTGAACAAGCAGCTTAGCCCTTCAAGAAAAAAAAACAAAAACGTATCAGGCCAGCAAGTAGGTGCCTATGTCCGGAGGCGGGAGCCGAGCTCCATCGCCATCGCTGCCCTGCCTTCGTTCAGACGCTGGCCGCGGCGGCTGACGCTCGGGCAGCGACCTGCCCACGCCAGCATCGCCGTGAGGGTGCTGCTGCTGTTTGAGTCCCAGCCAAGTCCCATCAAGCTGAACCAGCTTGCAGAGTACAGATCCTGCACAATTCAAGAGCATTTTTAATCCGATTATTGTTATTATCTTAAAATGACTCATTTCCACCGGAGGACATGGGACCAGAATCCCTGGCAGACACTCCTTTATTAACGGGAGCGGGGAGCTCGGTGTGAATGTGCTGCCTTCACCTGCACGCAGGGAAGAAAGGCTGCTGCATGATTAGGGCTAGGATTTTTCCCAGGGATTACACTCTTCGCGAACGCCTGCATAGAACATCATGACGCAGCTCTTCCCCCCGCTCCTCTCTGCATTAAACATCCTTCCTCCCCATACACGCAGTAATTCACTGTATGTTTTTACAGCGATGCGACTGCAGACAGCATTGGCAAGTGTCTGGGGAGGTGGGCAGGCAGCCCCGCCGCCTGGGAATACGAAGGGTATGGGAGATCAAGGTGTCAGTAAAAAACAGTAGGCAAAAAATGTTGAACCAGGTCATAAACATCTATTTTTCATCCTCTGCAGTGTGGCTATTGTATCAATACACACACACACACACGATGGGCAAACTAGCGTTACTCGTATGGCATGAGTTATTTCTTAAGAACAAAATATACATACTCAGCTTCACAAGGGGAAAACACCGACACCGAGAGCTCTTTCCTGCAGCAGAGAAAGTCACGGCATGAACCTATAGCTAGGAGCCCACACTAGGCAAATTCACGTGAGAAATGGAGGTATAGATTATGAACGGTGTGATCAGCAAAGCATTTGAACAATGCACTATGAGAAGGATGGATTCCCACCTCTCGCTATCTCTTCTTCGAAGCGAGGTTGCCTATCTAGCACTAATCCTGCGGTACAATATAGGCTACTGGTCTCAAAGTACAACATAACGAGGAAATTACGTAAACCTTTGTGATACATAAAGACAGATTAGATAATCTATAGATCCTCTCCAGATTTAAAAATCTGAGTATCTTGTGCCATGCTGTGGTGTGGACGTTTCTGGCTAGTGAAATCCAGGAGCTCAGCATTAGCCTGAGATCTGACACAGCTCTCTGTCCACAGCTGCTGGGTCAGGAGGGGTTTGGGAAGCACCCAAGGAGCCCTTTGGACTCGCAACGTGGATTCTCGTACCGGGAGGAAACGGTTTGGAGCTCCTTGCTAAGAGGAAAAATCATTTCAGCACAACATCGTCGATCCCCTCTGATTAAACCTGTGGGTCTTAAACTTGGTCTTCAATCAGGTCTTCGAGAAGTCCCAACAGATTACAACATCCCTGTGCTTAGCCATCATAATGACTTGCAAGTGATTAGCTTAACCAGCATTTCACCCAATTCAATTTCCATGGATGGCCTATACATACCAAGAAAGAAGTTCACATTAATTTTTACGTAATTAAATCAGGAATGACCCTGGTGCTGATGAAATAAAACCTCAATTCTTCCTGGGCTGCACAGCACTCATCTTGGCTTTAACCCTCAGAACACAAGACCGACTTGGCTGGAAGGGATCGGTCCAGCTCCAGACCCTCTCCCAGCCCCTTCACCCTCCCCAAGCTGAGTGACCCCAACGCCTGTCACCCGCCCTGCTCCCAATTCCCCGGCACAGCACCAGAAAGCCCCCTTGCACAGACGATCGCGCGTCTGTCTTCAACTTTTATAAGATGACACGTGCGTTTTCTGGGAAAAGCCCTAACGAGCAGCGCAGCAACACAAGTCGTCGATGAGCGACGTCCCAGCCACGGGGCCGGGGACTGGAGCTTTGCGATTGCCGAGGAGCACCCAGCCCCGGCGCCCGTCTGCTGCCGTCAGCCACAATGTGTTTCTCAGCCCAAATGTCGTCCCACGGAATGCAGTCCTAGAAATCACAGCAACAGCCGCAGCACGGAGACAGCGAGCAAGAGCCGTGGTAGCTCCTGAACACTTGGAAAATCAAGCAGGCGATACGAGCGTGAAGGCCAGGTCGTCCCGCAGGTCCCCTCCCAGAGCAGCAGGTACCCCCCAGGAGGAGACGACCTCCCCTCCTTGGCACCCCTTCCCGCAGCTCTGCAAACCTCACAGCCCCGCTGCCTGCTCCTACTGCTCGGTGCCTGGGTCCTGACCGCTCGCCGGGACATGACATCGGGCTATGCAAACTAAGGTGGATAATTACTATGCGTTTTGTTAAACAATCCCCCCTTTGGAGGCGGCAGCGATTACTCACTTCTACTGTAATTTTAATTGGTGGGCAAACATGATCTTTGTGGAGACAAAGCCTCATTCTTCTCTCTCTTGTAACAGTTTAAATCAATACTAACCTGGGGCTGCCTGGAAATATTTAATGAAAACTGTTTTGACAGAAAATTGGATTCTTGATGAGGCAAAATATTTGTTTTCAACGGAAAAGTTTCACTTTGTTGAAAAGTCAAAACTTTTTCAATTTTTACTGAGAGGTCAAACAGCACGATGCAGCCATCACCCTCGCGCATCCTTTGCTGCCAATGCCCTGGATAAACGGAGGGCGTGCAGGCAACCGTGGAGCTGAGATTGCAGCCTGGGCTTTCCGGGCCGGAGCCAGAAGCCCTGTGACACCCGTCGAAGTCTCACTGCAAGGGATGACGGTCAGAACCTTCACGCTGTGACTTATCCTGCTGTGACAAACACCACCCAGGGACAGAGAGCACACGGTGCGTCCCGGAAGGAGGAGCAGGAACTGGTGCAATGGCACGGAGCGAAGCGAGTACATACATCACGGCAAACACCGCGCCGGAGCGTTTTGCCTGCGCGTTCACCTTGAGGTGAAATTAGCGATGGCAAAAAAACCTTACTCAGGTCTCGGCTAATGATTATCCCATTAAAGAATGAGCTGACATAATATCATTTGGTAGTTTTATAAACCTCAGTGACGACAAGACTGATGAGACCTAAAGCCCTGACAGCTTGTCTGCCCAGAGAAGAGGAAGGTAAAAGAATTTGCTATTTTACTGTATTGTAAATTTCACGGTGTTAAAAAAATAATAAAAAAATCCTCAGAAAGGCGGGTAGCCTTCCCGTCTCCAGAAACACACGTATGTTCGCACCCAGCCCTCCCACTCGTCGACAGATTTCCATCAAACCTAAGAAACGCAACTAGAGCAACTCGCAGCGAGCAGCCGGGCTTGCACGCTCCCCAGACCTCAGCAGGACTGCGGGGATGCAGCGGCCGTGGGTGCCCTCTCCCCGCTGCCGAGCTCTCCTGGGGCCAGCCCGGCAGGCCCCCGGCACCCCCTGCCAAAGCCCTTTGCTGCAATGACCCCCCCCGGGACCACCACGGCTGATGCTGAGGAGTGATCTCCTTGGACTCTGCGGGCAGCAGCGCTGGCTCGTACCTTGGTTCAGCCTCCGCCAATTAGGGACAAGGTGAGGTCAACCCAAAAAGTCACTCACACGGCGCGAGTGTCTGGTACAATTAGCCCACTTAGCTAAAAAGGAAAAAAAAAACCCAAAACAAAAGGCGTGTGCTGCAGTTCCTCTCCTTACCCACATCTCTACACTAAAGACGTCGGTGCTAGCAGGACAATACACAACCTCAAACAACGTTCATCTCGTTCGTGGTGATATCCGTTATTTTGGTAGTGCGCGTGGCCTGTTTTGCTGTTGTTTAAAGGAGGTGACATCGCAACACGCAGACAAGCACCGGCCAGCAAGTCACTGGCTTCCACTATGGGCTTATGAATGAATATATATATATATATGCATTTTTAAATTTATTTTTTTTTTACAACTCTACCAAAAAAATTAGCCAAATAAAATAAAGCATCAGCCTAAGGCATCGCTGCATCCCTAGCATTCGGTATTATGCATTTCAGAAAAAAGCAAAAAAAAAGAGAAAAAAAAAAGCTTGCTTTCCCCCCCTTGCCTGGGTGTCATGAGCAAGAAATGAGCAGCTGACCTGAGTTTGAATTTAGAGTGTTCATTAATAGGATATTATGCCATATGCTCAGCACACTGTCTTTTTTTTTTAATGCAGCCGCCAATTTGAGAGAATTTCTAATTAGTAATGGTATAATGAGAGTATTCAGAGGCTAATGTGGTGGGTGGGGAAGCGAAATAGATCGCTTGGTGTGGACTGGAAATATTTCTGTTCGAATTCCTCGTGAAATAATGACCCGCCGTAAAAGGCTGCGATCTTTGACAAATGAAGGACGTTCGGGGAGGTTACATTAACTGCAGAGGGAGCATTTATCAGAGGCGGGGGGGGGGGGAAAGGTGAGACAATTTGGGCTGGTTAAGCTTAACGCAGGGAATGTCTTGGAAGGAAAAACATTTTAGCTGGGGCTGGAGTGAACCGGAGGAAGCACAAAGGAGGCCCCGGGTGGGAAAGCCCCGGCAGGAGGAGATGGAGGAGATGCTCAGCCTGGCTGGGTGCTGGGAGGGAGGGCAGCGAAGGGAGCAGCGATGCTGGGAGTCCCTGCCCGAGCCCCACGGGCGGGGGGCATTAACCCTCGCCGCCGTGCAAGCGTCAAGGCATCGGCACCCAGCCGGCAACGGCGCGGGTGCAAACCACAGCGTGATACAGCAGCGGTAAATATTTAGCTGGTGCAGGAGTACAGAAACCCTCTTAGCGGAAACGCACGCCCCAGCCCAGCAGCTGCCCGGCAATTGCTTGGCATCAGCATACGACCGGCACCAGCGAGCCGAGCGGGGGGCGCGGGGGAGGCGACGGAGCAGGGGACCAGGTCGATGCTGCGGGCAGGGCCCAGGATGCCTGAAAAGCCTTTGAAAAGTGCTTTTGGTGTATATTTGGGGGTCAGATCATTTAATATCTACTCTGTTAGGGAAAATTGGGACTACTGAAGCGTGGATGCAGGTTGGTGTTTTGCGGGAACTTGTTGGTGTAAAATGTTCAATACGTTTTTAATAAAATAAAGCTTTGAGGTTTGTGAGCTGGCAGAGAGCGGTGTCTGAGGCCGGCAGGTGCTTAACCCTCCCTGCAGCGTACGGACAGGAGATAAACTCACATAAAGCACGACAGCAGGCACGGGTCCAGAATAGTCCATCTTAACATCTCAGAGCATCCTTCAATTTGAACTCCTTACGAATTTTGTCTCCCAACCCATCCAGTGGCATGGGGTTTGTGATTTTATAGAAGAGAAAATGGACAGATTTTCAGTGGTTTGCAAAAAGTCAGGCTGCAATACAGAAAAATGCTGCTTCTCCTATTAAAAAAAACACAGACCTTATAAATTGGGAAAAAAAAAAAATTCCCAGAAGAAAAGGAATTTGGTCTGGTGTGGATACGGGAGTTGGGCTGTCTGGTCTAACAGCACAAACCCATTCCTTTGGTTTCAGAAGGAATTTCCAAACAGTGGCAGGCAAAATCTGAGTGTTGCAGGTTAAAAAAAAAAAAAAAAAAGTTATTGTCCTTCTCCCATGTCCCAGCCAGCACTAAGTCCCTTCGAGGCAATACACCTCGTGCTGCAGAGGACAGCGTTCCCCGCCTCCGGCTTTGCCAGCTTCGGGAACGCCGTGTCTCCTGCATGCAGCCTCTGCACAAAAGCTAGAACACATGCAGATTTCTTCAAATGAGCCATAATTAATTTGCCTTTTGATTGGACCAATTAGATCTTTAACACTGTAGGAAATAATTTTTTACTAATGATTAAGCTGAAGACCGGGAGTTTTCCTCTCCTGTGAAATGTTTTTACTGTATTATCATATTACCTTTAAGAAAGCCAATAAAGTTCTACGACTGCGGGGTCTCTCCAGTGCCTCCTGCGCTTCTTTTGCCTACTGCGACACACATGAATTTTATAGAAACAGATGCCACGAGAATGAAGCAGCCCGAGATGGGCAGGAAATGATGAGTTTTGGAAGATACGAACCAAGCGGAGGAGAAAGGCAGCGATCTAGTAGGGAAGATCTGCTGGAGCTCCAAAGCAGGCTCGTTGCGCAAGGACCGGCCGAGCTGCCAGAGGCTCTGGTATTGTGTAAACCCTGCTCTGAAAATTAAATATTCATAATGCTCATATTGGATTCTAGAGCACCTTTTAGGAAGAAATAAATGAGATTTCCTTTAAAAGAAGAAAAAAGGCATAGGGGCCATGTAGAACCAAGCCACAGCTTCATAAATAATATGTTTTTATACCAACACTCAACAATTAAAAGGCTTAAGATTCATTTTGGAGAATGAATCAAGCTTAAAAGTCACTCTCCTACCCTCACCCACGTGCCACAGAAAATTAATGCATTCACCCAACATATTTTTAGAAGGGATTTATTCCTTGCTCTCACACCATCCCTATTTTCCAGAGTAACAGATGTGAGTGACGAAGCGTAAGCAAGATGGGGTTTTTTTTTCCCTTTCTTTAAAGTAAATCTCCATCTTATTGACAGCCATGCCCAAACCTGTCAAACCTGAAGGGTCTGTATCGTCCAGCTTGTCTCTTTATCCTGAGCTGCACTCCCTCTCCCTGCGCCTTGAAAGCGAGCAGGGGCAGAAGGCACGGAGCAAACAGCCGGCACCAGGCCAGGCTGGCGTCGGTGGCACCGCGGTCTCCCACCGACCGCATTTCCGACACTTGGGTAAGGGAGAGGAGGGAAGGGGCACGGGCCATGCCAGCATGGGCAGACACGCTCGGTTCCCAAGGCCCGGGGATCCCGAGGCTATCGGGAGGCAACAGGCTCTCCACGACATGTCCCTCTGCTCCTGCCCCACTGCTCCCACCCTTCAACACCACATCCCACCATGAACATCACCCAGCTCATTTCGCAGCCCATTAGCGAGAAATAAATATTAATATAATATGATATTATTCTGATGAAAGTGAAAAATGTGACTATAATAAGGCTATCGTGTTCTACTGGATTAATATGCCTGTTAATTACCAGCGGTTCCTGTGGTCTTCAGCCTAACGGATGGCCCTTGGTGAGCAGCGCTCAGCTCTCACGTTCAGGACGTTCCTAACGCTTAGAGCGAGCCCGAGATGACACTGGCGTGTAAACAACCCAGCCCACCGCGTGCGCTTCGGCGGCCCGGCTGCCCCGCTCCCGTCTGGGAGCTGGCGCAAGAATCGGGAGCAGCCACCGGCACCATCAACCACGGGGACACACGGTGGGGCCGGTGCCCGGAGAACGTGCCCGGGGCTCTGGCCACCTTGCAAGCTCCTGGGTGCCCTGGGAAGTCCTTCCTCTCTCCTGTGCCTCCCCGTCAGCGTTTGACATCTAAACTTCAGAGGTTAAGGTAGCAGCATTTTTCGTTCTATGGCTTAAGCGGTTACAGGGAAGAGCCTTCTAGGTCCTGTCAAATGTTTGGTTTTGCCAAAAAATCCCCGCCAAAACATCAACCCAACGCCCCTCTGTTCAACTGAAAATGAAAATTCATACTTAGTTAAAAAAAAATAAAAAATCTGTAATGTCAAAGGTGAAAACACCCTTGATAAATCTGGTCCAAACGCAAAATTTCAAAACAAAAAACTCGTAAAATTCCATTTCAAAATTGCCAAAGGAAAACTTCGTTTGCATGCCACCAAAAAATTCATTTATTTCTTGCTGCCTGAAAGCACTACCCAAACTCAGCCTGAACTTCAAAATGGGTTCTGTCATCCCAAAATCACATTTTTCAGTGACCGAGCTATCCATCCAAAGAACTCCCTCTCCCAAAACACGCCCCGGCTGACGGCTGTGCTGCGTCCCGCTTCGGCCCTGGAGCCCTCTGCTCCTGGGAGGTTCGCAGGGATCACAGCACTGACACCAGGGAGCTGCAGCGACTCTGGAGAGAGCTGCAGGAAGGCTCTGGCGTGGTTAAAAAAACCCAGCCTGCCAGGGATGCTCGCTCCTCCGCGCTGGGGAGCCAAAGGGTCTTCCGCAGCTGGTCCCACATCACACGAGGTAGGGCTCGACCAGAGGCAGCCCGAGCTGCCACGGCCCCGTCGATCCAAACCAGCCCCAACCCACCTCAGCTGCGCAACTTCGCCAAAATCTTCAACTCGCCCCCGCCGTTTCTTTATATTTCCCACCCCAGCTTTGCGAACTTTCCACCCGTTTTCCAAACTGACACGCACATTCCCACCGAACCACTATTCGGAGAACATTTGCTCCTTCCTGACACGTGCGCATCCCCCGGGGAGGTGGAATGGATAAGCTGACATCTCTAAGGAGGTCTGGAGATGAAAAATGTTATAGATGTGACAAATACGTGTCAGCGCGGCCCCGGGGCTGGCAGCTGCCATGCCCTGTCCCAAGCCACCCGCGCGGTGTTTGCTGGGACCCGGTCTCGGAAGAGCCTCATCCAAGGGAAACGCCGCAGCCTCCTGCCAGTGCTCCTCTCCCTTTAAGATGTTATTTAAGAAGTTTTGCCAGCTTTACTTTACGCAGCCTGGTGCTGTTCATTTTAGGTTTGCTAGAAATGTTCTCCAGCTGAATACTGAGTGAAATAAATTCAAATCCTACTCTGCAAATGACACTGCACATAAATATTCAGTAAATTAGCAGCACACTTTTATAGATTTATCAGTCATTGCTGGCACAGAATGACAGGCAATGTTGTAGCTGAAATATTAATGCTGACAAATTAATGATTTCTGAGTAAATGATGTCATTTTTGCACCGTTTCATTAAAATTTACTCACTTTCAATATCAGCTTCATTTCTACGCCAAAAAAAAATTAAAATCATTTTCATTCTCTTTCTCTCTCTCTTTTCTCTTTTCCTCTAGGAGCCTTTTTTGAACCCGAAGGGCATAAATTTCCTTCCGCTCTGCTCTGCGGAAGAAGAGGGGCTGAAGTTTGCAGAGAGGGCAGGCAGCGGGGCCCCATGCTGCTCCAGCATCCCCGTCCCCTTCCCACCCGGCACGGGAGCCACGGACTCTCTCCGCACCGCGCTCGAGCCGGACACTCCCCGCTCGGAGTGCCGATCGGACGCTACGAGACAACCGCCTGCCTTTGCCGGGACCCTTGCTGCCGAGCTGCAGAGCACAATGAAAACCTGTAACCACCACCGGCATCGGCTGATACTCTACGCCAAAGCCCGCTTGTGCGGCGGACAGGAGGAAACGCCGCAGCAGCCTGTTTATCGCGCTGGGCATTGGCAATGCATCACCGAGGGCTTCTTCTGCTGCCCTTCCTCATGCCGGAGGCTGCGCAGCACCCCCAGCCTCGTGGCAAGGGGGTGACGGGCTGCAAGCATGGGGCAGGTGGAGAAGGGGAGGTCGGGGTGTCACCCCAGCTGACCCTACGCACACCGAGAGGTCCCCAGAGCATCGACGGATGGAGCGAGGCTCTCCCAAAAGGCAGCGGAGCTCTCCCATGCATTCCCCAAAGCGGAGGGGAGAGCACCTTCGGGGTTCACAGCAGTTTTGAGAAGAGAAAGCTATTTTTACCCGCAGCTGCCTAACGGTGATCACTTCCCTGGAGCCTTTGCCACCCGCTGCCATCTTTAATACGTCGCATTGGGTATTTTTGGCAAATTACCCCATCAGAAGCCTTCCCGCCCTGTCCGTCATCCTGGACAGGACTGGTGACATCTCTGACAGCTGACTGACAAAGACAGTTGTAGTGGATAAAAAAAAAAGGGGGGGGGGTGGAGAAAAAAGAGAGAGCAAGAGAGAAAGAACCCAGAGAAGGTTTTACCCAGGATTCCCTGGTCTGAGCTATATCAGTCAATCTCCGGGCTAATTCGTGTCAGTACTTGTTTCCTATCTCCTTGAGTCTCCAGCGGAAGGTTGATAAAATTGAAGTGGAAATGAAGTTGGATGCACAGGAGGATACATACAACAATAGCCTGGTGAAATGGGTTTGTATCCCTGATACACTCTTTGGAGCACCAGGATTCGTGGTGACCTTGACAGCGTCCTTGGGAGAATAAAATAAAATAAAAGGGAGAATTTCTATCTATGAGAAGAAATTTAAGCAAAGCGCTACATTTACCACATCGACTTTGCAAAGTGAAGGAGCGACGCTGGCTCCCAGCATCACGTACCCGGCTTATTTACCCAGTAGGAGTTTATGTTTGCACAAGTACTTCCCCAGCTAGCTATCTAAAATGCAAAGAGAGCGCCTTGTTATAGCACTATAAGGTGCCCGTTTCTTGTAAGAAAGTCTCCATTGGCTCAACTAGTTGTTGATGAATAGAAGAAAACTTGTCACTGTTTAAATAAAATGTACCTCCATAGTGTGTGTACAGCGTGTTTCTCTCCAGGCTGCCTGGACCAGTTGTCAGTCAATACTGCGCGAGCATAATCTTCGGGAGAAAGTCCACCGAGGCACTCGTGGTTAAATACAAGATGACTCTTTGTTTGCCAGCCCCTTTAAAATAAAAAAGTTGAGAATAACCGTGGTGAGATGGAGATGAGGAGAGCGTCCATGAAGGCGTTCAGAACATGGGAAAAAGGGAACTGCTACTGAAGAGTAGATACCAACACGAAATATTAATGCAGTCCTTCACTGTATCTGTTTTTTAAGCCAGACACGCATGTAAAACCCTTTGCACCCCCTTGCCTGACACTAGTGCCCTCCTTAGGGAGAGCTGCGACGCTCAGGGCTGCGTGCTGGAGCCGGCGTCCCCGGCGGACAGCCTGACCGTGCCCCTGCGGCGCCGGGGAGGCAGGCGGGCGAGCTCTCGGAAATGGCGCTCGTGCTGCTATTTGATCTGCCCTTATTTACTGCGTATAGCCTCTTCCCCTTGCTCCAGTAATTCTGGCCGAAGTGCCCGCTGACTGGTGGAAACCCTAAGTGTCCACATTTATGGAAAGCCAACGTGCGGATCAGAGGAGCAGCTCTGGCAGGAACCTTCTTCGGCTTCCCGAGGGATTTCTCTAGGGGCCGTGCTGTCCTGCCTGAATGATGGATCAAGGGTTTCCCCTAAAACTCAGAGCAGCCCATGTTTTTCATGGGGTTGGAGAAAGGAGGACCGTGTAGGTGTCTATTTGAATCGCAGATGAATACAGAGAGGCAGCTGGTTTTCTTTGGCTGCTTTTTCTGCTACTTACAGATCTCGTAGACCTGAGACTCAGTATTGACACCAGGACTAGAAGATTTTGCACGTGCAGCAGAAGCGTGGCGCTGGCAGTGGCTTGCTCATAGCTCTGGGGAGATATGACCAGGGACGCTGGTCCCTCTGGGGACTGAGTTCATACAGCATCACGTTTTAGCTTGATGGAAATGTTTGTTAATTCTAATTTGGTGGCACTGATGGCGAAGAATAAGGATATGTAGGTAGAACCGGTGCTTTCCCTCAATGCGGTATGTACACCTGATGAAATACAGTTGGGATGCAGCACCTCGCTCAGTAATCTCAAAGCTTTTGCCTTCCTGGCTTTCGCAGAGACCCTCATGGAAGACAGATTTGAAGGAGCAGGTTTAGGACCCTCTGCTCAAGAAGAGGCTGTTCCCAAAACAGGTACAGAAGGTGGAACAAAACCACGTGACAACCTCAGAACAAACGGATCCTGGAAATGCTCAGTGCAGTGCCGGCTTTGATGAGATCGTGGAAAACTGCAGTTTCTCACGGTTTGTCTGGGCCTGGCCCTTAGTCCCAGCAGAGTGAAGGTGGAGTTAAGACCCCATATTAACAAAAAGTAAAAACAAACCTGCAACGTGCAATGCACCCTCCCCTAAGAAGGGAACGGCAGTGGCTCCGTTCCCCACGGCAGCACCCCGGAGCAGATGCAGCCCGAGCCACGGAGCACCCACCGCCGCCAGCCTCCCCGGATTTGGCTAATAAGAACCAGCTGGGTTTTTCCACTCTGATAGCTGTGAGAAACTGATGACAACCTGTTTGACCGCTGACCTCTGAACTTGACCCCCTGCTAATACCTTCAGCTGCTGATTGTCATGGGTGGCTGGCAGAGCCCTTTGTCTTTTGCTGTTTTGGAGTCCAGACAGATAAATGATTTCTATTTGTCCTTTGGCGCAACGGAAGAGCTGATCGATATTATCCACGAATGATGTCAAGGATTTGTCGCCACAGCTTATGAATGACAAAACACTACCCAAAAAAACACCTTTTGGGGCAAAAGATTGAAAGCTGGAAAGGTTTATTGATTTTTGCTTTCTTAAATAGCAGCTCAAGCCACAAAAGAGAAAACGAAAAGCTTTGTGTGCTAAAATGCAGCAAAAAGCTTCCTCGAGAACAACGATTAGATCAGCTCTTGCATTTAAGTACTGTGTGCCTTGCCACAGTCAACTGCTCAATTTTGTCTGCTAAGCCCACTGCAATTTCCACCCATTTTTCCTTATTTCAAAAGCGCTTGTGTTGTGAAATACCAGCCTCTGGAATAAAACGTTTCTCTGCTTTTGGCCACTGGTCAGTCAGGAGAAGGCTATGCATCTCCTGCGCAGGCAGGCAGCAAAGCTCAGGAGAGCAGCAGCAAAGCTTTCAGGCCCAAGCGCTGGGAAGGTGGGCTCAGGCCCCACCTCTGCCCCAGGCACCCGCGGCAAACCACCACGGCCCCTCTGCGCCCACCTCGGGGCGAGGGATGCTCTGGCCGCGCGGTGCTCAGCGACGCTCCCTCCTTCCCTCGTAACCCCACCATGCGTAGCAGGAGGAGATCACGACACAGGATATTCCCCAGGCAAACACAAATTTAAGAGCAAGTTGACGAAATGAAACAGGTCCCCTCTTAAATAGCTACCCATGGCCCCGGTTCTGTGCCTTTTAGCTTCTCCAGGAGCCTGGGGAAACCCACCTTCCCACCTCGGAGCCTCCCTGCGTGACGCAGAAGGAGAGGCTGCGGGTCCCCCCGCCACCACTTTCTAGAGCTAAAGCCAAGGCTCCACTCTGCCTGCTATAATCCAGTAAAGCCCCTCTGAAAAGGGACCCAGAAACCTCACACGGGAAAGGCCGCTGCGATGCTCCGAACCGCAGCGACGAACACGTGCTGGCCTGGCTTCGCCAGCACCTGCGGAGCCCAAAGGGAGGTAACAGCCGAGCCCCCGGCACTGCGGTATCGCCGCCAACCACTGTGCTCGCCCCAGCTCCCGGCCACCTTCTCTGCTTCAGGGAAAGTATTTCACCAGCACAACACATGTGGGAACCAGTTGCATGGAAAAAGAGCTAAATTAGCTCATTGCCAGTAGAGAAACGCATTTGTGTTTTTACAGACGAGCGCACCTCCTCCAGGTATGGCACTGGGTTCAGAGCTCAGAGCGGTGCTGGAACATCTCCATGTCCAGCGTTTCTGCAAGTCCTTTTTACAAGAAAAGTCCCCTAAAGTTTCCTAAAACACAGCACTGCTGGGACCAGCCTTTAAAACACGGTGTTCTTCTGAAGTTCTAAACGTCAGTATTTTTGGGAAACAATTTCTTTCTTCACAGATGCACTTTTAAGAACGTTTTTTCGCAAGCTTTCAGTAAGATTTTATGAGCAGCAGAGAAACAAGCACACCCTCCCTCACACCCACATCCCACCCCAAAACGGATCCCTCCAGTGGAATTACGATTACAAAATTTGCCTCCCGGACGAAAGCTGACCTTTTTCCCAAACAAGCAAGATCCTCACTTCCCTCTGAACCCCACAGAACACAGGCTTGGCGAGGAGCGGACAGCAGTCGTGTCTCGCAATTAGAGCGGCGCTTTCGATTCGGCAACACAACCGATGTTTAAAGGGAATTTAAAGGGAGGGAAAAAACCCAGAGCAATTCTAAAATCTGGAGATAAGGATCACTAGGACTGATTTTCATTATGAGGAAATGGAAGAGCAGAGATGAGAAGGTCTCGATCCAGCTCTCTGGAGCCAAGGAGAGCGTTTGGGCAGATCCGGGTGCGAGCGCAGCAGAAGGGTGCTGAGCTGGGCACGTGCTCCAGGCACAGTCCCCAGTGCGAGGCAGCTTTTCCCACCAGACCTTTCCTTTTCCAAGCTTTACACCGCTCAGCTTGCTGGCCAAAAAAGCTTCAAAAACTCAGCCCCGACCCTAAACGAAACAAGAGAGTTTCTCCCAGCTCCCCACCCGGTCCCAGCCTTGCTTGAAGTTCAGTGAACCTTGCCCAGCCCTCAGGTAGTGATAAATGCCTGCTCCGGGTCAGAGGGGTTTGGTTTCAGCGGCACAACGCCTGGCTCCAGGGAAGGGATTACCTGGGTTTCAAAAAGGCTGGATCGAGCTCACTGGGGTGAGGGAGGCGTCCCCTCCCGATACGGCCGATCTGCACGAGTAACGAAACGCAGCAGATATTTTTGCTCGGGAGCTTTGACTACTGAAATGCGACAGCACTTGGAAGCACTTCTGCTGCGAGGACACGGGGAATATAAAAACTCAGGGACTAAAAAGGGACCTCACCTGCAGCCCCGAGCAAGTTTGCTGAGCGTGTTTTGGGGAACTTGGTGCTGTCTGAACCATGTTCTTCTGAAAAGCCCACACAAGCCTCCCGAGGTCCAGAAGCATTCACAGCTCCCGGCTTACGGGCCCACCACGGCATTACAAATGATCTAAACTGCTGAACACTCTCTGGCCACATCATTCCTCTTCTCCCCTTTGAGCTTTTATTTTGATCTGCGAAGTGTGTCCCACCGCCGGTGCCAAAGGAAGTTCCCGAGACAATGTACGCTGTGTTGTGTTCATGGCACTCGCCTTTTCATTTGTACTCCTTGGGTAGCTTGACAGCTCGTTTCCCTAAATTTACAGAGCTCACATTTCATGTATGTATTATTCATTATGAAAGAATCTAAATTCCTACACAATATCCTGAATCAGAGCGTAAACTGATTTAAGCACCTGGCTAACAAGCTGGGTGGCTCCAGCTTTGGGCTCTTAATCAGATGCTCATTAAAAGGCACAGCCTGGCTTCTACTTTTAGAATTGAGACTTAATAAAAAGTGCCTTAAATCTGAACCCAGCCCCCAAAGAAAGGAACCAAGGATTTCTGTTCATCCCTGGAAAACTTGGCCTCGGCTTTCCCGCAAGTGATATTTTACACGCCGCTTGCGGCGGCCAAGATGCTTTTAAGAAAGTGTTTTCTAAGTAATAAAACGTCTCCAAGTGTGGGGATTAGACATAATCCAATTCCTTTATCAAATAAAGATGCCATCGTGGCCTTTGAAATACAAAGGAAGAAGTTCCCTCACTGTTTTCCATCTTACAATTATATCACATAACACACTCGCCAGAGGCTTGGCCGGCGCTGCAGACATCGGCGCTGCGACATAATGAGAAATGGAAAGGGCTCGGCCTCCCCTGCCACCTGCTCACGCTTCTGCATAATCTGGCGAGAGAGGGATTAATCCCTACATTTTGATTTTCCATCTGCATTGCATCAAAGGTAACCCCTGTCAATCCTGAGACATAACCCATGTGTAAGAGCAGGAAATACCCTGCTTCGCCACAGATTTTGCTGCGACAAACGTAATGCTTTCTTTAGGGCTCTGTTTGTTTAATTAAATTTTACACACGGATAAAATGTTTTGTGAAATTTCCACTGTGGGGTGTTGTAATTAAAACTGGTGAACTCGATACAGACGGGCAACTATTGCAAAGCTGCCTTTGTCTGCGATTTGAATACCGGCAGTGATGCTTAGCTCTGCGGTCGGGGTTTGCTTTCGGATGCCAAGCGCTTTCCGAAGGAGGTGCAACTTGGAGCGATGCTCATCAGTTGAGAAGTGCATCTGGTTAAATGATGAGGACGCGCCTCCCAAAAAAAACCGAAATAGAAAACAGAAAGGCAAACCAAGACAAAAATAACTCCACCCCAAACTCTGTAACAGCTCCAACTTTTCTTCGATGCTCAGGAGCTGTCACGTTCTTCAAACTGATCTCATTTCCCCTTTGCTCCAATTATTCTGCACGTTGCAGCGAGAAGGGTCCTGGCTGCTGTTGCTGCTGGAGGAATGACTCTGAAAGGGCATTTCAGCGGACTAGCCAACAAAGGCGCTATGCTACCCCCACCTGAACAAACGAGAAGAAAAATCACAGGAATAAACTGAAATCGTGAGCAATCAGAATAGGTGTTGCGTCTGTTTACTTAAAAATGAAATTTCTTGTGAAATAGAAACCTTGCATTCCAGCTGAGGGTTGAGAGGAGATGCTTCTCTAAGGAACGGGCTGTTTCCCCAGGTAGAAGAGGAATGACATGTCCCGGGGACCCGTGGTTTCAGAAGCTCGACCTCGCCAGCAGCAAGGAGGAGTCGGATGACGGCCGGGGTGCGGAGCGGGATCAGCAGCATTCCCACATTGCAGGGAGAGGAGCTGGCGAGAAGAGGGCTCATACCCGACCTGACACCCCCCCCTCCCCGCCGCCATGAACTCGCTGCAAGTCTGTGCCTCCGTAACAGGCTGACTCCGAGTACAGCTCTACGGCCAGAAAATCTTAGATCTTAATTTTATAATTTCAGCCTCCATTCTATTTGACATTGATTTTTCATCTAAGTCTCAGTTCAAATCCATGAATCAGCCCACACATGATAGGAGAACGAAAAATAAAACTAAAAAATATTTTTACTCTTCTTTTTCTGGAGCTGGCAGCAAAATCTCAGTAAGTCACCAAAAATCAGCGGAGGAAATGCATTCCCTTGAATTTTGCTCCACCCTTTGGTAGTACAGATTATGTAAAGAAGCCCCGTAAGGGACTTGTATTACAGAGCAGGGCTGGTGGGAATCGAGGAGCACTGGTGAGCGCAAAGCTCTTCCTTCTTCCACACTGACCTATTTCTCTGTCATTTTATCTGCTCGAGTCGGAGCCCAGGCACGGGACAAGAGCCCAATGTGAATTAGTGTAAGGGCTATTCACCACCTGTTTGAACTGTCAAGTTATGTGGGAAAGCATATCAATTAACGGCCACGATTATCTCATCAGACTTCCCATCTGACAAAACAGTCCCCCCCTTTCCAGCCTAATCCCCCTGGAAAGCCCCGGCCGGGGCTGGGTGCGGGGCAGCGAGCGGAGCGAGGGGCGGCGATGCCTGCGCCCCAGGCTCTGCACTTCGCTGCGTGCCGCCAAGCAGTTTCACCCTGCAGACAGCAGGTATTTGGGTTAAATTCCCAGGAGCCTCCTATGTTCCCTTATAGCTTAAAAAGCTGGGACAGCGGCCAGGAAAAAGGACCTTCCGTGACCTGCTCTTAACCCTCAAGGAAAGTTACACAAACTCTTTCACGCTTCGCTGGGATCGCTGTGTAGGAGTTGGCCAAAACAATACTTTCCCTTGTGTTTGCCTACCTTATTAAATATCAATTAATATTTATGGAAGTTTATAAACAGCGCAGCTTTGGTTTCAAGGGTGCTTAGAAATCCGATCTCCTCCTCCTTTCCCTCCCCCCCGCCCCCGGCAGCATTTCTCCTGCTCACTGCTGCATGGTGAGAGCCCCGCTCCTCCGCAAAGGGACGGGGCTGGGGGGCTCCCGGGGCGTGCACCCCGCTCTGCGGCCCAGCCCCTGCTGCCCTTCGGGGGCACCCCCGGACCCCACCATCCTGCTCATGCCTGTGCAAAAGTCGGAGGCCAAGAGAGATACGGCGGCACGGATGGGTACTAGACCAGCATCGGGCCTGATGGATTTA
This sequence comes from Sagittarius serpentarius, assembly GCA_034782735.1. NCBI lineage: Eukaryota > Metazoa > Chordata > Aves > Accipitriformes > Sagittariidae > Sagittarius > Sagittarius serpentarius. The sequence continues at coordinate 2,533,616 of JAVKLA010000084.1, forward strand.
TACCAAATAATCTGTATTTATTGTAAGCCCATTCTCCCTGTTTTTCTTTCTCCCCCTATTGACACACTACTTTGTTTTAAATTATGTTTAATTTAAAGGATTTTTCTGTACCCTTATTTCCTAGGAAGAAGCTTTCTAAAAGGCTCCTGCTGATTAATTGTTGCTGGGATCCTGCCAAGTGTTGGAAGTTTTACATGTAAAGAGAAAATACGCCTCTCTCTCCACTTGCCCATGCCTTTTCTGTTTGGTACTTCAGTCTGTTTTACAAACATATGGCCTGTCATTCAAGCCAGAGAGCACCATCCTGCTGTCAATATTTCCCTCCCCATCACAAAGATTAACATCAGAGGCTCCGGCGGCGGAGGCTGGGGTTTCTCGCCTCTCACCCGCGCACCACGCTGCTCTTTGCCATGCAGCGAACACGCTCCCTGCAACAAGCAAACGCGACTGAGAAATTACTCCTGCTCCTGCTTTCACTCCTCTGCTTATTTTTACCGGATAAATCAACACAGCACAGATGTTCATTACCCCATTTTTCACAGTCCCTTTTAAATTTACTCTTTATTATTTGTAGCAACTTGGAATACTTGAAGTTTAGTAATATTAAAAAACAAGGATTTTTTTTTTTTTTTTTTTTTGCCTGCCCTTGGCTTACCCTTCGTATCAAGCCAAGTACTGGGTATACTACAGTAGGGTTTGACACCGCTATGGCAGTAGCTATAAAATATTAGAGAGTTTGGTTTCCTTTTATTTACCACGGCCAGCGCTTTGCAGTTATTTCCGTAGCACAAGTCTACCTGCCACGCACGCCGCCGGGTGCCACAGAGGGAAGGGAGGCCGCGGGGATGGGCATGGGGAGGCCGGGGAAGGAGCCGACGCTCGCTGCTGCCACAATCCACTGCGGGACTTCAGGGAAAACGTTTTGCCGCTCCATGCCTGAGCTTCCTTGCAGATGAGCCCGATAAAGCGATGCCTGCCACATCTCAGGTGAGACACGTCAAAAAGCATCGCCCCTAAAGCCACCTCCTCCCTAAGCATCCCCCGGCGCGGAACAGGCACCTCTTTGGGCGAGCTGCAAAGGCTCGTGGCAGCTCACCCCGTTTGTCTGGGGAAGGCGGCTGTTACGCTGAGCCGCGGGCAAGCCCTGCCAAGGCGCAGGGGCTGGAAGAAAAGCAGCACCAGCCCTTGGCAGCTAATCTGCAAGGGCTATCGCAGGGACCATCTGAAGGCGATTAGGTAAGAGGGTGTCAGGTTTAATGCATCAGACAAACCTGTGCGCTTGGCCTGCCAGACCTTGCAATCTGAGAGTTTAAGAAGAGAGGGATTTAGGGCTGGATTCCTTTCTGGGCTTCCAAAAATAAACTTCTGCAAGCCCCATTTAAAAAGCAACATTTGTTAGAGGGATTCAGCTTTGGAAAAATCTGCTACATTTTCTGCAAGCACATGGACCGTGGATGATAGTAAGGAATAGCCAAGAAAAAAACAAAACAAAACAATCCCCACTAGCAAATAAACCCCTTAATCTCATGCACGGTTTTTATTTTTCACGCTTTCTTTCCCTATTCACCTCCCAAACCTATCGCCATTTAATGTAGAAAAGTAGCTGTGATGTTTTAATAGCTCAGATCAATAGCAACCCCCTCCATCTTTCTGGTTTTTAACCTCCAAAATTATTTTAGGCAAGGCTAGGTTCATTTTATCCTTATTTATTTATTACTTAATCGGTAGAGAACCCTTGAGGCAAAATAGCCTCGTTTGCAAGAAAGATCAGGTGCCAGAAGCAGCAAAGGCAGAGCTACAAATCAGTATGCAAACCAGCTCCAATCCACCAGCATAAAGGATCTCCAATACAGCGCATGTGTTATTTGCTTACATTACTTAACACAGTTTAACACGTATTTTTAAACAGAACACTTGTTTATAAGAGCCACAATATGGAAGGGGGAGAAGTTGTTGCCAAACCATGACAAAAATTGGAAAAGGCATTTAGGCAGGGAAAGCACGTCTATCCCAAACAATGCTCTGCAATCAATTTTTGCCTCGTTAACACATTCCATGAAAGATGCCCTGTCTATCCATTAAGTGTTGTTCCCACATGTCTCTCCTACATCTTTAGATTTGTTATTGTTAATTATTATTTATACAATTTCATTTACTCGGGAACTGGTAAAAGGTGCTGAATTAACCTCTACGTGGGAAGAACTTCTTGTTCTGCAGCACATTAAAAGAGACTCCCCAGATCTTCTGCCCCATTTTAGGCCTGAAGAGACAAATGGGCACATTTTGTTAAGATGGGATTTTTGTGCTCATTAAAAAGAGGGGTGGTCTCACCCCCTGCTCGCACCTGTGGAACGCGATTCAATGTCATTAGTCCTCCATGAGTCCAAGGGACATAAAGACCTCTCTTTCTGCTGGAATAAACCCATCCATTAAAGTGAAACACCTGAAACTTGCTAACTTATTTTAAAAGTTGCTTGTTGTTAGAGGTTTTCTTAAGCTATATTTCTCCAATTCCAATGATCAACGGATTCTCTCATTTCTTTTCCTCATCCCCACGTAGGGAGAGAGGTAATAGATCAATCAGATAACTGGCATTAAGATGTCACTTTAACAATGGCTTGTTCTGAATGGTGAAAATAGTGAAGACTCAGATGAAAGATCTGGGCTGAGAAACGAGTACGAGTCCCCATGTCATGGGCTGGAAGATGGCAGGAGGATAACATGATATTGTCATGCTAAGGACATCTAGAAGAAGAGGGAAGGGAGGAATCAGCTAACGAAGACGTAACACACCCCCACTAAAGATTGCCCTTCTACGCCAGGCACAGACAGGGAGTCAGAGCGGGTATGGCTACAGTCAAACTCAATAACGAGCAGCATTATAGAGGGGTATTTAAGTGTCAGCAAACTTAAGGCTATACGTCTGAAGGTACATTTCTTTAATGAATAGTTTTGTTGTCCAGAGATATTTACAGCCTGTGTTGGCAGCACTGCAATAACCCCGCAGTACAGGGCTGCTTACGGAATAAAATTACTTGCCTTAACCAAGCATACTGTAAATTTTCAAGAGCCAGTGTCCTATCGAAAACAGGCCCTCGCTGTGCGCTAGCATTTGATTTAAAGTAACGCGTACCTTGCTGCTTTCTGTTCGCTGCCTTTACAAGAGATCCTCTCTCGGTACGGCACTTCACCATGGGAGCAAGCAGAGCAGCGTACCTCCAGCCAGGGGTGCTTGCAGCAGGACAGGACTTACCGTACCCGGGGTCACCCCGCAGCTCCGATCAGTGTCTCCCCAAAGGGATTTGCGTGCTGGGAGACAGCGGAGACCTGATTTTGCAGAGAGAGGTTTATGCACAGGGGTGAACTTTAGCCATAGAGGGGGGATCCTTCCGCTCTCCAACAAAACCCTTCCTCAGGACGTGAGCACGCACACAGGACTGTAGGACTGAGCTGTTCAGCCAGATTTGTGTTTTTCTGGCGCGAAACAAAGTCGGACGAAACCCAGGAACTTAGTCAAGCATTTCCTTTGGGTGTGGACTTCTGTTATGCCTGAATCTGCCAGTCTTGCCTGAATGTGGCCTGGAGCCTCTGCTCCCGAATTTCAGCTATTACCCCACGAGCCTCCTGCAAGACCTGAGTGAGCTTGATAAACTAACGGGAGCCGTATCTCAAGTTAATAACAACAGTAATTTAAGGACTTCCTGTATTTTTTCAGTGCATCTGTGTTGTTTCACATGGATACACCTACATATATGGGAAAGTAGGAAATATGCAGAAAAATGGGAAATTTTCAGGAGGAGAACTGAGGCAGGATGAGAAATAACTATCAGAACTACAGAAAAACACTAAGGCGTCATCCAGCAGAGGATGAACGACAGCCGAGAGCTGGCCGTTTGAAACAGGGTTTTCCACGGCCTTAGCTCTCTGCTCGTTGTGTCCTCTGGGGAAGAGGAAAAAGGAGCAAAACAGTTAATGGTTAATTGTACAAACCAAAGCTCTCCCACAAAAACACTTTCGACCATGAAAGATACGATTCTCCCACTTAATAAAAGCTTACCCCCAAATCCCACCATTGATAGCATCAACCTTCAGCCTGCGATGCTGGAGCGACCTGAAGCCACCGGGTCTGAGGCCCGCTCTTAACCCCAGTGTACGAAAACACTTCGCCTGTGACCTGCCGATTGATTTACAGTACAGTGAGGGGACAGTGGATTAACAGTGTGTATAGCTGGATCAGCTTCCAAGGTAGAAAACAAGCTCAGCCTGGTTTAGATCTGTCCGTGGGAAAATACAGCATCGTCCTCGCCAAAGCTCATTTGCAATTTACGCTCCCACAGTTGGTTTTTTTTTTTTACAGCAGCAGCAATCAGTCGATCAACAGTCTCTAGTAAGTCAAACATCCCAAACTTCCACAGAGCAGCACGGTTCCTCCTCCCACTCACCCCTCTTGTTTGTGTTACTTCCAAGGGGAGGTATTTTCCCGAGAGGCCAGAGGAAGAAGGGAGCGGGCAGTGAACTCGAGCGTGCAACCTCTCCTCGGCTGGAGGAGACGGGAAGGGAGAAGAGGGCGAGATGCAGCTCTCCTCCATGTTCAGTGAGCAAAAACACAGCAGAGAGGGAAAAAATCACTACATGAAAATAACAGTGACCCAACCAAGGCAATCAGGTAACACTGTAATGGAACAGAGTTTGTTCAAAAGGTACCAAAGTGAATTTGTTCTGCTGGAATAAATAAGGAAAAATACAGTGTCATCAAGAGCAAAGTCTGCTCCACTGGGCTGCAGCTGGGCTGACACAGTAGCAAGGTGTCCACCTGGCAAGGCAGCAAGAACGATCTGGCTGTGGTGGCATCCCAGGCACGCAACGTGCGGCGTATTCCTTGTGTCAACATGGTAACGTTAGGTCTTGTTTCAATAAAAGCGAACAGAGGTGCCGATTCGTGCGTTTGCAAGCGCAGCGTGCGGGCAGCACTGCCCGGCTGCCCGCGGGGCTCCTCTCCCTTCCTGCCCGCGCTGGACGTGTCGCCTCCCGCTCCGTGTACGGGGCATAAGAGGCAGCAGATTTCAGAATCCATTTCTCAAACTATTGCACAGCAAACATTCAGTGAGAAGTTAGAAAACAAAACAAAATGCGAGATATTCAGAAATAATAAGAACTGGGTTGGGAACAGAAACCGAAGCAGAGGGGATCCCGGCACTTTCCATATGCTTCACAGTGTAATAAAACGTGATACCAGGGAGGCAATTTGGTAACAGAATTACTTATCCTCGAGAGCCAGAAATGCTCCGAAATCAGACCGCACGTTTCATTGGCGCTGTTTATACCATCCCGACAGCAGCTAGAACTGACATGTCCGAGTGACATGGTCACAGGGGTCCCTCGACAGCAGCCCAGGTACTGCAGGATGCGGGCGCAAGCCCTGACGAAATCAAGGCACCCACCTGGAGGGGTGCTGGGATGAAGTCTCTGCCAGCAGCTCTCACACAAACACCTCTCACCTTTTCTTTTTTTCCCCTCTCTTTTTTTTGGTGGGGGGTGGCATGGACGGGGAACACCACTGACAATCCCCTGTAAAGATTACATTTACCCTTGGGGGGTCTCTAAAGAGACTTTTGAAAAACACTTCGTTATTTGGGCTTTGGGAACGGATCAGATTTCACAAATCACCAAGCCCTGCAGTACCCGTTTCCTTAATCCTTTCGAATGCCCTTCTGCCCAACACACAGTTCTTGCCACACAAATTGGAGGCTTTGCTATTATTATCCTCGGTATCCTGTCCGGGGGCTATGTACAGTGCACACAGGCTCGGTGTGTTCAAAGTTTGCCTTTCAAGTGGCATTGCCTTCTCTCTGCTTCCACTGAAGTAAGAAAACACAAACCAACCTGCTTCCTCAAAGCTGTCTTGAGCAGCGTGCATCTGCCGAGAACGAGGATGTGCCGCAAATTAATAAGGATTAGGAAAAAGAGGGTGGTGGACGTGATACTGAGAATTTCCACTTACTGTAGTTCGTAACTACATACGGTTTGAAATAGATATTGAGTCCACTCTTGGCGTAAGCTAATCCCTCTCCGAGATCAGCTGTGAAGTACCTGAAGTTCTTGTCCCACCCTGAGGCACCGGTGCCGGCCATCGCCAACAGGCAGCACGGCGAACGCCAGACCTGAACCAGCCCAGCCGCACGGGTGAGGTTTCTGCAAAGCTCTCTCAGGAGCCACCCACCCCATCGCACCGCAGGCGCGCGAGGTCCTGTTTCTTCATCTGCCTTAGCCAATCCACTCCTGTCACGCCTCATTCATTTATATTGGTAAGTGTTAATGCTGCTAATAAAAGACCGCCAAAGTGCTTTGCTTTCCTCCTCCCCCGGTGCTTTTTGCAGTTTGCCTTTTGCTGTTTTCCGAGCCGGGACCTCCCCAGCCGGAAAGCCGCGTGCCGAACGCTGTTTGCAGAGCTGATGCAGCTCTGCCGTCCCCCTCCCTGTGTGCCGCTGCCCGACGCGGTGATGCTGCCGCGGCACGTGGACATCAAACGCGGGCACCAGGGCAAGGGCGTGCCGGAGGCGGCCGAGCTGGGGACATCGCACCTCCCCCCTGAGGAACCCTCCAGGCGCAGACCTGCACGACGTCCTTTCTCCATACTCAGGTTATTTAAATGCTTACTGACAACTGAAGCAAGGACACTGCTACAGAGTTCTGCCGTTTCTCGCAGAGCATAAGGATGTGACACCGAGTCAAGGTGGCCCAGACCACATCAGTTCATCAACCACGGGGCCGACGGCACGGGGGCCAAAGGCTCCTCTTCCACGCGGGCACATAGAGCATGGGGAGCCACGGCACCCTCCTCCTCGTTTGCAGAGCCTCTCCGAGGGACTGCCACCGTCCCTTGGAGGAGGATGAGCCCTGGCAGACCAGCTGCAGCTTGCCCAGGGAGATGCAGCAGGTTTTTCACCGCTAAGAAAGGCAAACTGATCCCATCTCACTGTGGCCTGGAAAACGCCACTGGCAGCTTTGATTCCAAGTTGTTACTAAATGGGGCCAGAGTACAGCTACTGACGCTTGCCAAAGGGCTCCAAACGTGGCTGCAGAAGAAACCTGGCCGCCTCCGCCCCCGCTGGCGCCGTGCAGCCAGCCTGCAGCAGAGCATGAACAGCATGGTTGGGAGCAAACCCCCTCCTTTCGCACGGACAGTCCCTTCTGAATCTCTCAGGGCCTGGTGAAACACCAGAGGTGGTAAAATTTGGCACAGCCGTGCACCGAGAGCATTCCCCTACACCCGGTGTGCGCATGTGCGTGCACACGCAGCCACACGATCTATCCCAAGATGATACGTCTCTATCTGAAGTGACACAGGCAACAAAAGGGATGTCCCCCCCGCCACCCATCCCCATCTATTGAGTGATACAGATGGGCAGTTCGGGAGGACTGTGTGCACATATGCAGAGATGCTCTCATGTCCTTTGACCCCTCGTCCTTCCATCATGGGAGATCTATAACATTTACAATCCAAAAAACAAAAGGGAAGGGAGAGTAAGGCCAGAATTCATCTTCCTGGCTGACACCTAGCGTTAATTAACGACTTAAAAATCAATGACATAAGGGACAGGCAGCAAATGACACCTCCACGCAGAGCCTGTCTGCTTTCAGGAGCAAGGAAAAAAATATCTTTGAGGACAGCTTTGACGCACGCCATACAGGGGGGACGGGGAGGAGCAGCAAGGCCAGCACCCCCAGCCCATTGATCTCTGCCAGTTCAAACGCCCTAAATTCCCCCACTTTATGTTTTCATTCTCCAGTCACCAGAGTGCCATGTTTGGGGTTTCCCCAGGGATGTTGCCTCCCAAAGGTACAGGAACCCTGATGTGTTTTAAAGCTGAGCGTACAGCAAAAGCACTGGAAGGTCTAAATGGGAGAGTTTAAAAGCTGTCGAGATGTTTTCTGCCGTACATTTTGAGGGAGAAAAGGCCAGCGGCTTTGCATTCACCTGGGCCCACAGCTCCGGGTTCATTCCAGGCATCCCGTACCGCAGGTGAAAGTAAGGCAGCTCCACCTATTGCTGATTTTAACAGCAGAAGGCATCCCCAGGTCTCCCAGGGCTTTTTTCTGGTTAGGCTGTTTTTACACCCATGCACCTCCCCTCTCCAGTAAAATCGCTTGTGATACACATCACCGCGGGATAACCCAGGGCCAGCGGTTTCTCTTCAGACTTGCAAGAAAAATTAACTGTGTGAGCGGCCAAAGCGTTGCTCACGGGGTGAACGTGTCCAAGGTGCCTCCAATGCTACTGGGTGCCGCGTCCCCAGCGAGACTGCAGCCAAGCAGCCTCGCAGGCGCAGCTGCCGACGGCTCCGTCTGGCACAAGCCGGGAGCAGGCTGCCAGCCGGTCCCTCCAGCGGGGCTAACCGGCATCTCCCATGCACGCCTCCAAACAGAGAAACGGCAGAAGGGAATTACATCTTGACTTTAAGTTGGGAAAATGCGACATATTTACAGATACGCTTTGGAGTTCAGCTCACAAGCCATCAGAAAGGCACGTGCGTTACTTCCCTCTTAATAGAGGTGAGGAAAAAGAGGCCAATCCTGCAGCACTCTCCTCGTGGCTGTGCTCGGGCAGCGGAGCATCCCTCTCTCGCTGGCACCCAGCATCGGGCAAACTGAGACCAGGAGGCAACTGCTGCTTCTGACGAGATGAAGCGTAGGTATCATCGGCGAGGCTTGCAGCTCCTGCTGACCACACAACTCTGGTGCTTGCAGCAGAGATGACGCTGGGAGAACTGAGCGGCTGCAACCTCTCCCAAGTGCGGCTAGGGCAATGTTTATTGCGGCGAGAGAGCCCGCAGGCTCAAACTGCAGCTCCCCGGTAATCCACAACATGCACCGTTTTGCAAACTAATCTAGTTAAAACAAATCAACCCAGCGCGTGTGGGACCCTCAAAGGCAAAGGGTAGAGGCACAACTCCCAGATGCTGCCCATCCCCAGGCCTCGGCACTTCTCCTGCCGGAAAAGCCCCGCTGCCGCAAAACTTTTGTGCGGGAGCTGTGTGGAGGGACCGTCCTGGAGAGCAGATGGTGTGCCTTTTTTTTTTTTTTTTTTGAAGAGCAAACCTTTCTGGAATACTAAATCTTACAGGAGCTGTAAATGTCAAATTTAAATTCATACTTTGTACCACCTTTGATTTCAAAGAGGATTACACCTATTCGCTGAAAGCAAAGCAACACCAAAGCTACATGAAATGGAATTACGACTACTTAGGCCTTTTTCTATTGCCTCTTTATATTGTTAACTCCTTCCAATTCATTAAGTCTAATCCTTATTAGGCTAAGTAACACACATATGAATAGACAGGACTGGACACAGGAGCATATGTGCCTTTTGTATCACTTCCTGGTTAATCCCTAGCCCGGGGAGGGGACAGACACGGGGAGAAGTGGCCAGCCCTCGCCCGCGCCGGCCGAGCAGCGTGCCGCCCGGCGGGGAGCACCGCACGGGCCACCGAGCCGCCCCGGGCGGCCGCCCCCGCGCGCCGCTTTGTTAATCAATCTGCTACGGAGCGAGGGCACCCGGGGTGCCGCTCTGTTATGGAAATCCGCTGGACTTCGGCGGTCCTGCCGCTCTGGACGTCAACTTCATAAGCGCATTCTTGACAAAGCGGGAAATTTCACAAGGTGGGGAGGGAGGGATAGGAAGCAGATGCATTTGGGGGGGGTGGGGGGGAAGAGCCTATTTCTAGTTTGCCATCCCTATTCGCAAAAACCTTCCAAAAGCATTCCTAACCACAGTGTCTTCTCCAGCCCTGGGCCCTCTCTGCTCTGTTTATGGACTTGCAGCTCAAGTAGCAAGACCGGGAAAGGGCTAAAAACTGTCCCCCTTAGCGGCGTGCGGGAGCACCAGGGGCGTCCACCTCGCACAGACACGGGTCTCTGGCAAAGTGCCTCTTGCACGTTTGTAACCCGGGACCGCAACAGAAAAACTCAACTCCGTGCTGAGCTACGTATACAGCAGCAGTGTCTCCCCTTGAATGCTCTCTGCAGAAAAACAAGGGGTAAAATTGTGCTTTTTCAGCAAGATATAAACCAAAAACAACTTGCGTGGAAATCAGTGGAACTACACAGCAGTGAGTGAGACAGGAATCAGACAAAGTATATAAAACAGATATTTATACAGCACCAGTGTTGCTCATAGTGTTTTAAAAACAATAAAGCAGCTTATATAGTCTCTTGCATATTGCGGACATGAAATAAAGCCAAGGCAGGAGCTAGAACATCTAATTCCCTGGCTACAAGGAAGAGAGAGTGATTCAAGTTTACAGGGTGCCATTCAGTTTTATGACAATATCTCCTAATACAGCAGGTTTATCAATTGAGCAAAAAGGCACAACGGGGTGTGTTATTATTGGAGCCTAATCTCATGCCTCGGGTGTGTTGCGCAAGGCACGAGGGCAAAAGGCCACACCACTGTGTGATTATCCAACAGCAATGCTCACTCAGGACGCCGTGTCTGGATTATAAAGTGGGTTGGCTTAGGTTTTAAAATGGAATGTTAACATTTGTTGCTTAGGTTTCAACTGAGGATGGATCTCCCTGCTGTGGGTATAAGGTATGAACAGCACATGGACAGTGGAAAAGCAAATATGCTGCTTGGTTTCCTTGGGTCTCTCCTCTTTGCTGGTTAGGGTGCCCATGGACTTGGGGTGCCATGTTGCCTCTGGCCAAACACTTAAGAAAGCATCTTCCTGGGCCATAAGAATGAGCTAGGACACACAGTTACGCACATAAACCAAAAAGTACAAGTTACCTTGCTGCAAAAAGACTCCCTGAGCAAGTCACCAGTAAATCAAATGCTCTTTGCTGAAGGATGGTACGTTCTGAGCTTGCCTGCCAGGAGCCCTGGCCACGGAAAAGCCCAGCTCCCGTACCTGCGGCAGGCCTCGGTCTTCCCATCCGTAAAACAGAGCTAACATCTTGTTTCTCTATAGATGTTCCTGAGGTCTAAGAAGCTGTCCGAGATCCTGGGCGTGTTCGCTGCATTTTAAATGGCACCTGCGCAAGAACCACTGAGCAAAAGACTCACTGGTGTACGAATAAAGTAAATCGCTCCTTGCTGGATCAGTCCCATTTATGCCAGTGGGATAGAGGGGCACATGCTGCATACCCGGAGGGAGAACAGTACCCTACAGGTTTTAATTAGCACTCTTCGAGCAGCAAAGTTCCTGTCTATTGTCACTTAATTACTGTGTATCTACCCCAACAGACATTAAGCTTTCCCTATGACCTCTCACTCTCTACACCCTTGTCATTCTTTCTCTCAGAGCCCCGTGTGACACTGGGGAAACATGGAGCAACTTCTTAATTAATTGGACTAATTAGTCTCCTAGATGGCTGGACAGCTGGACCCTATCTCCTCCCTGATCTCCTCGTGGAGGGAACAATCAAATCGCAGTTTGTTTCTCCAGAGTTGACAAAGTCTCGGCACTGCCCGTGATCTGGTTCCTATTAACCCGACTCCCCCGAGAGCGCTGTGGAGGATGAAGACGTTTTCCCTTTGGCTAATGAAGTCCACAGCAAGACCACGCTATTGCCGGAACAGCACCTGGTAGCCTTATAAAGGGTCAAGGTTTCCTCTCAACCCCTTCCCTGTTTCGCAGGTTTTATAATGTGGCCATAAAACTTTGCTCTGGCTTGAAACCCTCCCCGCTGGGTCTCAGCCCCACACTGTAATTCTTTACACCTTCCAAAAGTATGTTTATGGCTTCTTTTTAATCCTTTGAATCAAACCTGATTTTTAAAAAAACCTCCTGAAAGGCTATTTTTCTCTTCCACGTCTACATGCACAGTCAGCACCTGAGACCTGTCACTGTCTGGGGCTCCGTGAGCAGAGCGCTTACCTCCTTTTCTTGCTCTACAAACAGTGGCACTTTCCATTCAGGCAAAAGGTTTAGATAATGCCACAACTGCAAGGGTTAACCTGCATAGCTGGATTTTTTGTAATTCTCAGAATGGATGGACTTTTACCAGTTTTCGATGCTTTTCTGCCTTTAGAGAGCTCAGAAGTACCTCTGATTCACAATGGGAACATGGGGAATAATTGGTCCAGACTGTCAATAATACGAGAAAAGAAAGCAAGAGCGCGGAGCCAGCCTTGGAAAGCGGCAGCTGAGCCAGGGCGCACGGCTCGGGCCTGGGATGAGCAGTAAGAGGCCACCGGGCTTTATCAAGCGCGTTAGTATAAATTAACGCAACACGCAGAGGGCTGTGTTGGAGAGCAGGGAGCACGTCAGACCCTTCATGTCATCCCTCCGGTTGATGGATAGCTCTTGGGCACAAACACACCTCGCTCACTTATAGTTGTACTAATACAAATATCTATGTCCGTATGGTAATCTGTCATCAACCGATACAAAATGAGAGGCTGAGTGAAACGAACTGGGAGATCTCTGAAAGCAAAACCTTCTGCGGTTCACCACCAAGGTCAGAAAAAGAAGGGAAAGGAGGCAGCTGGTAAAATACTCTCCGCAAGAAAAGTTTAATTTCTTGAACCGACACAGCTCAGTGTGAACTACCAGGACTTCAGGCTTGGCCGTCGTCCTGTTAGCCACGCTCTGGGTTCAAACTCTGCAAATTAAGCTGTACAGACATAACCAACGATACAGCTAAGTATGTGTGCATCCACACAGATATCTCTGCTTCAGCCCACAGCAACCCCTGGGAAACAAAACAAAACAACAAAACAAAACCAGAGACTCGTACCTCTGTTGGGCACTGGATGACTGCACCCAGCATCCCACCTTCTCACTCCGGATCAAATGTTTCCACTGATCCTATTTCTGCCTCACATATTTCTCCAAAGACAGGTTTTGATCAGAAGGCGAAAGTCACAGTTTCACTGTACTTTTGCCACACATCCACACACTACAAACTGGGGAGAAAACAAGAGAAAAATATATTCTATTTCCGAGAATTGCAAAAAAATCTCCAAAGTGCTGAGATTTTATTTCTGATTTGCTAAATGTGACCTCCACCTAGAAGTAAAGAGGGGGATTTTTTTTTTCTTTTCCCCTCACCCTGTCTGTATTGTTTCCTTAGGGGCTACAAGATGCTCTCCCCAAATGATACAGCTTTAAAAGAAACTGGGAACAGCAAGTATCCATCTGGAGATTTAAAACAAATACACTTGGTGCATTTTGGAAGCAAATTCAAAACAGCTGAACAATGCAGCAGGAGGGAAATGCGAGGCAGCCACAGTAGGTTGACAGACTAGAAGCAAAGGAACCGTTAGCTACAGGAGCAGCAGCAGTCACATAAAAGATGGCTATTGCGCACTGAAACAAGCACGGTGTAAGAAGCACTTTCCAGAGAAATAAAAAGATACAGGCTTCATTTACATCAGCATGGAAAGCGTGCGCTGGGGTGGCTCTGGTTTTACTAGCCTCCAGCCTATTGGCAGGGGTCATATAATCTGGCGGAAAAGAAAACAAGGAGGCAAGAAAAGCACTTCCCTAGGACAAACACAGACCCAACGCGCCTCCTCCCCTTCTACAGCGGTTCGCAAAATTGTCGTAGGAACTAAATTAAAATAAATGAGTGAGCGCATCTGGGCAGGCTCTTCCCTCTTGGTCTCAGCAGGCAGGAGCTCAGGGAACTTTCCTGAGTACCAAAAGTTAAACAGTGAAGCAGAAATAGGAGGAGCTGAAGTTTCCCAAGCTGCTCAGGAGTCTGGCAAACCTCATTCATTCCCATTCATCCATATGCAAAGCTGGGCATCTAAATCCCCTAGCTTGCTTTAGAAAACTACAGCTGTAGAAGCTAATGGTCGCTGCTCTAGGACCGTCACATAGGCCTCCGAGCAGCTGGGGTTTGTACTAGACTGAAATGAGAGTAAGCGGGAAAGTGGAGTAAATAATATAAATGGAAAAGACTATTTTTCAAGAATTTCTTCTTTCAGGGCATGCTATGACAGACAGAGGTGACCAAGTTTCAGGTGCTTTGATCCTTAGTCAAGCAAATGATCAATTATTCCATCAGAGTTGTTCCACTCTCTGTGACAAGTGCTGCAAGACCAGCTCGGCTTTGGTGGGGTCTATTATGTTCCTCAAGCAGGGCTTTGTTCAGCTTAGAGCCAGTGAGTCCCTGAACTCCTGCAAGAGTAAAAAATGACTGAAAGAGTGCAAGGCAATACCAGGGTTTGTATTGCCTGAAAGCCAGGGCTTTGAACCAGCAGGTCCTTGGATTTGAATGCCAGCGAGATCCACTGAGCTTCTCCTGGCTGGCCTCCGACCTGAACTTAGACCCAGGAATTTAATATACCCAGTTCCAGTGGCTCATCCACAACTTCTCCCCCTACCACCCCCCGCCCCCCCAAGAAACAGCATTTTGTTTTATAAAGACGTTCAGCCTTTATTTATAAAACTTGTGAGTGATGGAGCATCTACCATATCCCCTGGCAATTTTCTCCAATGGTTAATTACTGTGACTGTCAAAACACACTTCAATTCTCATTTGAATTTCTCTGCCATCAGTTTCCAACCACGGAACCTAGTTAGTTCCCCCCCCCCCCAACCCCTTGCTCAGCTTTAGAGTCTTTTACTGTCTTTTATCCTTCCCCGCATTGGTATTTGTAGATTATGACCACATTGTCTTTTAACCTTTTCTCACGTAAAGATTGGTTTGAACTCTTTGGCACCTGATATAAGATTATCCTAATGCACTTCTGCGCTACAGAGAGGCCCCAGAAAGGGACAAGGATTGCAGGCATGAGGGTCTGTACACCTATGAGAAGAAAGGCAATCAAGCCCTAAAGAGCAACCTGTACAACTCACTCATCAGATTATCCATGCTGCCTTTTTTGCATGTTAGCTAAACAACAGTCATTTAAACACACAGAAGATAATAGTTTAGAAGTCAAAGATATCAAAACATGCCTGGTAACTTGCCTATTGGTCAAACAAATGGGCTAAATGAAGTCCTCTCTTGCCAAATACAGCACTCCCCACCATCTGAACTCAGAAACAGTCAAAAAGACGGTACAGCCTGTTTCCCAGTGACTCTCGTGCCCGGAGGGCTGAGCGTCTCCACCTCCCATCCTCTTTCTGGAGGGAGAAGAGAGACTGAATGTGCCCCCTGAGAGCCTTGTACCTCCCACTGATCCCAGGGAGCAGCTTCCAATTCACTGGCAAAGCACCAACTATTACCTTTTTAACTCATGTATTTTCAATACATACAAAGAACATGTACAACAAGGTTTTGCTGTGGTCAATAATCCCTGAAATGATGTTTTCAACAAACCTCATTTCAAGTCTAGATCTGGAGTAGAGAAGTGATTGGATGAAAGGCCATTATATGACTGCTGTAATTTATTCTGCAGAGAGCTAAAACCACCAATTATCTGACATGAATGACACCACTTCTTTTTCTTACTAACACAAAGGTGCACGGTATCTATTTTCCGAGATCTAATTTAAATTTTAAAAAAACCCTCCTATGTTTAAATAAAAGGTGGCGGATACAAACCAGCTTGAGTCAGAAATACTGAGCAGAAGTGAGAAATCGAAGTCAAGGCCAGCGCCCCATCCCTCGGTCCCTCGGGTTTCACTCAGGCTCCTCGGGGAAGTGGCAGCCAGCATTTCAAACCGCGCCGTTTTGTTGCTACATTAACACTGTTTATGTGCAGGCAGAGCTGGGAGGAGTTGGCGTTTTATTACTTTGACAAGTGAGAAGAAGTGGGGCTGCAAAGAGGGGGAATTTTAATTTCACACAAGCTAAAATTATCCATGTTAGGCGAAGCAGAAATTGGCTGGCAGACAACCACCACATTAGCCACCCGATCGCGGTTGAGTTTCTTCTCTGGTGTCTTGCTAGGTCCGAGGTGCAATAGCAGTAGGTGAGTAGGTTATAAAGTTAAGCAAAAAGCCCATAAACACCCCCCCCCCCCCAAATCCGAGATGTTTATTTAAGGGGCAGCGTCCTCTGCTGTGTTCCCCATCCCTGACACTTTTCTCTGGCTGGGGAAACTGGTGACCCACTTGCTGGACCAAATTAATTAAATATCATTTGCTCATTAACACTAACCAGAGAGCGACTGCTTATTTTAGAACCTCAATTATTTCCCATCCTCTCCTCCAGAAGGACCACAGCATCAAGCAACCATCTGCGTGGCGTTCGTGACGCTTCCCAGGATGCCAACACCGGCTGAGACTCGGTTAGAAGTTCTGCAGCGGCAGTTTGTGTCCAAGCAGTGGTCAAGTGTCACTGGGGATGATGCTGAGCCAGCGCACAGAGCTCAGCTGATGCTTCAGCTCTTAATTTACTGCAGGGAAAGGCTACTGCCACTATATACTGCTTTATGGCAAACAGGGCAACACCTTTTAAACTGACAAATGAGAGTGACACACGGGAAGCGTTTGACAACATCTTGCCAGTTTGCTGAAAGGCGATGGAGGAAAGCAGCCTGGATCATGAAACACTGGCTTTAATCTTCCACAAAAAATTTACAAGCAAGAGCAGGAAGATAAATATAATTACAATATTCTGAAAAGCTCTGTACATATGTGCATCTATTCCTAATATTCACCAGGGGAATTACAACGTCTTTGTTCTGTGGCACGGTATATTCAGGCAGCAAGGTACCCTCAGCTCTACACAGGCAAATACAACTCCTCGTATTTAACGAGAGCATCATCTAATAGTTAGAAGGAGGCAAGTTGTGGGGAGATCGAGATCTGCCTCTCTCAAGTCTGATGTTCAGTGCTGATTTCTGGAGCTCAGTATGGGGCGGGCAGTAAAGTAGGTAGGGGCCTTCTGTAACAAATTCAATAGCTGCGCAGCCCACGCCAGGAGAGGGAAGGGCAGCACGTGCGCAGGAGCCCGGCCAAATTGAGGCCATCCCCTCGCTGACTCTCGGCGTGTTCACGGTGTGCTGAGGATAACACTGACCTGCCACACCAGCAAAGAACAGAAGTTAATGCTTAATCTGGCATTTTGAAGCCTCTGAATTAAATGACAGTATCATAAATCCATGATACTACTTTTAAATGTCATTAACATTGCTGATGTTTCAGGTCAATCCTGAGTTTGAAACAGTAAACAATCCGAAGAAAAATATTAGCTCTCAGAGGTGAAAAAAATACCATTTATGGGACAGGGATATATAGTTTTCTAAACTAGTTTGAACTTATTGCAGCAGCTCCTATTTATCTTCAACAATCACTTCATAAACTCCAATTCCAGGACTAAAAAGAAGGCAAACACTTTTTATGGACTGCCTCAGTTCATTTAGTTCAATTCATCATAGCTTTGTTGATGTAACTTGTGAGTGAATCCGTTCATGCCGCGCAGCTTTATGCCGGCGCAGTCCTTTAGGGATGGTAAGTGAGATGACTCCGAGCTGTCACTTTCTTCTCCCGATGTTTTACAGCCGCTGCTGCTGTAGGTGGTTTCTGCTTTTCCTATCACTGTGACATCTGAGTGCTGCTCTCAATGAGGCCAAATGGCCAAGTTCTAGCAGGTTTTGGACACTAGGAATTAATCAAAGTTCAACGTTTATGTCCCATGCTCATTCATCAGCAGGAACAGCCAACACCGCTCCAAGTGAGGACACCTGGGTTTTCCTTCTGGTTTTCTTTCCCAGCTCTGCAGAACCGGGGAAGTTTGGTCACAGAAAGCCAGTTTGGATCATCACAGCTGGTCCTGTTTAGCATAAACCCCTCAAATTCCCTGTCTGATCTGGGGCATGTCACTAACCTGCCTGAGAGCCAGTTCATCAGCTGTAAAGTAGGTATGTGCAACACGCAGAGCAGTGTCTGCTGAGTTAAATGCTGATTATTTTAACCCTTTTCTGTAAGGGTTAGCCAGAGGGCAGGAAGCTGAGCTGTCTGCCTTTGGTTTTACGGCATCCTTCTTTATCAGGACAAACTTTGAACATTTCCATTTTTACCTTTACCATATGCACGTTCAAAAAAAGCGCAGGGGGCTGATGACACTAGAGTAGGCACCGTGGAGTGAGTCAGAAGCCAACTTTTCCTGGAAGTTTTTAAACATACAAATCTGATACTTTTCAGCCCCTTTCTTTGGTGTTCGATTTCTCCTGCTGGGGAAGCGCAGGAGGAGACGGGGCAGTAGGCAATTTGGGAGGTGCTTGCAGCTTTCCTTCTCCTCTCCCTGCTGAGGGCAGAAGACAAAAGCGATGCTCCTGTGACTCCCAGCTCCCTGGCGCACACCCTCCCTTCGCTGCTGATCTGCAACATATTGTCTCTGACTCATTCGCGTTTGAAGAGCGGAGTTAGCAAGCTGCGAGGGAGGGAGGGATGCCTCCGCGGTACCCACGCTGCGACCAGGGCGAGAGCTGCCAAAGCCAGAGCCCTCTGCCAGGCACAGCGCTATCCACCCACGGAAAAATAGGGCAATCGCGTTTGCAGCCCTGGAAGCAAACGCTGAAACCCTTGAGAGGTTTAACTCATTAAACTTGCCACGTGTGATGGAGATGTTATCCAGCCCATTGTAAAGAGGTCTAGAAAACAACCGCTGCATAGTTTTAAAGTGGCTGCTATTAAGCTCTTTTAAAGAGGGCGAGTGGGTGAGTTTGCGTGTACAAGTGCAAGAGAGAGGCAGACAGCACGCATGCAAGCAAGCGAAAGAAATATTACTTGAAATAAAGAACCAATTAAAGGGGGGGGGGACAGTCTCTTCAGAATGATTGGCTCTGTCTAAGCAGAGAACTGGAGCATTTAACCTTTTGTTTGTGTTTCACGGAAACGTTGCCTTGCTATCTGCTGGGGTCACAACCAGGTCACAGCCACAAACCATCCCCGCCACGGCCAGTGGCCGTAAATCACCGTGGCCGGGATGCCGCCTGTGCCCCTGGAAATGGTACTGGGAGGGCAATCAGGCACAAATAGGATTTTGGTGGCAGTGGCTGCCGCTTGCTTCTTTCTGAAGAACTGGAAGAAATCCAGAGCTGAACAGAATGGATTTCGCGATAGCATGGGCACTTCTCCATCATTACAGCGGCTGGCTGGGGCGCTATGCTTGAGGTTATGTCAGATTTACAATAGGACCGATCTGCCCCAGAGCTCATGTTGGGAGACAAGTTGGCACTTGGAGTCTTCATCCAGGAGAGGAATGAGAAGCTCAAATCCTCCTTTTCAGAGGAGCTTGAATTCTAAGATTGTATTTGAATACAAGATCATTTTAAAATAGAAATTTTCATTTGTAGGATACAAACGTAAAGGGAATTGTTTATTCCCAGCTGAAACACCCCCAAACCTCTCACTTCAAAAGAGAACTCTACCAAAGAGGCAATTTTAGTTATTTAACTATTTGCAGCCCAGAGATGAAGCACAGCTTTGGTCAGGACATGCAGCTCTGAAGCCGACTCACAAGCCAGACTGAAATGCTGACAATCCCCACAGGGCAGCAGGAATGATTTACTCGGAGCGTGACAGACTGGAGTCCTCACTCGGGATAAGCCAACGGAGCCACACCAAGCCCCAAACCTGTCCCTGTGTTCCCTCCTGCAGCTCTGTCTGGCAGGGGGAGGTGGCACAGGGCTCCCCGCTCCTCTGCAGCCCAGCCCTGCAGACAGTTAAGACTTTGTTCCCTCTAATAAACCCAGGATACGAAGCAGAAAGCCCTTCCTAACCCTCAGCCACATCTCCTTTCCCAATTAACAGCAATTTTGCCATGTTTTGCCCATCCACCAGATGACAGCAACCTCTTCTTTAGTAAATGGCATTAGCTAAGAGCCCATTAATTAAATGCACCATGGAGTAGAAGGAGAATCGAATGAAAACAGGGTGGGCTGAGAAAGGCGAGAGGTCCCTTTGTGGTCGCAGAGCATTAGAAAACCAAAAGTGGATTGTTGCTTTTAAATGCAGGTTTACCTTTCTGCTACAAAAGTAATATTTTCACAGTTGTTCTGGAGTGCAGTAGTAATCCGATAAACGTACGCTAAATCACATGTGTTGAGCGTGCCCCATCCAAAGCTGGAGGTACTCATTCTGTAGGTTACCTTCAAGGGGTTGTCCTGAAGGGATGCAGCCAGTAAGAAAGACTAGATTTTATATAATGAATAAATAAAAAGCTTTTCCTGCGAGCAAGAGCGTTTCAAACAAAGTGAAAACCGCACAAGAAAATGTTAATTTAGTCAATCTTCCATCTTTCCAAAGAAAAATGGAATCCAAAATATCCAAGTCTTGTAGTGAAACAGATCAGGCAGAGGGCAATTTTTTAACTTGCATTTTGAAAATCGAGACTGATCTCTAATCAGCCAAATTCCTCCCTTCTGCCCAGGTTTCCAATAAAACAAAATACATAACTTTTTGAAGTCTACTAGGAAGGAACGAATTATTGTCTCCTTGGCAGCTGGCTAAAAAAGCGTTGAGAGGCAAGCAGAGAAACATACTGCTTCACGGAGCGACCACAGACACATCTATCCACAAGGAGCTTCGCTTGTTTACCTAGTAATCAAATAAATTGTTTCACTCCAGCTCTCTAGGCTCAAGTCCTCTACTTATTCCTAGCGCTCAAACCACCAGGCACTGGCACAGCAAGCCTCCCCGCACACGCTGCAAACTGGTGCAGCAAAAAGAGTGCACACATGAACTCGTCCTCTGCTTCCACACACCCGCCGCCGCTGCCGTCAGCGTTAGCCTGACCTTCCTAGCCGCATGCTAAAATACTTGCGTCGTTCTCTTTAGGTGCAGGAACGATGCATGTCACCCGTGTCCTGCTGCACATGTTGCACTGCAAGGTGTGCACACTGGGTTTGGGACACCCGTGTACCCCAAGGTAATGCGCAAACTCTTTTCACGGCTAATTCAAACGCGCACACACCCCCACCACCACTGGACATCTCTGCTGCTGCTGCTCTTCCTCGCTGTCCTTCACCCATATCACATGCACGCTTCTTCTGTCAGCTCATCATTTGTGTATTAACTCTCGATTAGCTCAGAGCTGGCCCAATTTCTCTGCCCCCCTGCTGTAACACGTTAATGGAGGATTTGTAACAGCAAAGCAAAACGGCCTCTTTGCCCAAGAGACTTTCACTTAAACATAAAGCCAGAGCAGGAGAAAACCGGCAGAGACCGCTGCCCCCACCGCTCGCCCACGCACAAAGCGGAGGGCTGGTCTTGTGGAGGGGCAGCCCATGGTTCTTGGTACACCACCTTTTTCTGACTTGCTTTCACATGTTTTCATCGGCTACTCTTAACTATTTTGACTTTCAAAACCACAAGCAAAATAAACCAAAGGCAGCACAACCTCCAGAAACGTATCACTGGATTTTGCACCCCTCCAGGACGGTGCCTACGAAGGTCCCGCTGTAACCCAGGAGCAGTGAGCAGATCAGGACCGCCTGCCACTCCCAGAACTACTTTATTTCTGGAACTGAGGTACCAGCGCACTTACATCCTTACACTGCATCTCCTCCATCCCACCAGAGAGAGACGAGGGACCTCTTGCAGACCAGAGAAGGGAAAACCTGGCGTTATTTAACGTTACCTAGAACAAGAGGGTCCTGATCAATACAAAAGTCTCATGCTCTGCCCCCTCCCAACAGAAAGATGTGAGGCGCCTGCACTGAAACATGCCACGCCGGAGGAGTGGGTGGGGAGGGCTGCGGTGGCAGACTAGGGCACTACAACAGCCGCACGCTGTAACCAAGAGCACGGAGCTGGAAGGGCCCCCCCCAGCAATGCCCCAAAGCAAGCACCCCCTTGCCAGCGCTCAGGGACCGCGTTCTTGTCCTGGTGCTAAAGAGCATCACACGCTGGCACGAACCCCCTAGAGAGAAGGAAGCTGCCACCTGCCCAGCTCCGCGCTCTCCCACAAGTACGGAGACACGCAAGGAGACATGAGAAGATATAATTTCCAGTATCAGAGACAAACCCAAATAAACTGAAAAGCAGAGATGAGCACACGGCTGTGCTTTCAGACAGAGGGAGAGGCCTCCACCGGTTCAAACCAGCCAGAAAAACCAGCCCTGAGGTCCTGGTTCAACACCACAAGTTAAATGTGGATCTAGGTCTGTTCATGCAGATACCTCACCTAAAAAAAAAAAAAAGACAACCCATCCTAAACATTCATAATGTGCATTGCTAACTGCATATTGCACCTCCAATCATTTGTATGACAGAAAAGGAACCTAATCCTGAATCTGAAAAAACTATGTGATGGAGGATTTACAGTATTAGAAGGCAAACAGTGGCAGGTGTAATTAGGAGAAAAATTTGTCATGCTCTTGACTCTAGGAGAGAATGAAAGGTCTGGAATAGCAATCTCCCAAGTGTTTACCCAATGTGAGCGCACACAAGATGGAAAGCACATTTCCGACCACGGACAGATTAATATTTGATGCCAGAAAGAGAAATGCACGCTGTTCATGTTTATTTAGGATATTGTGAAATACAGTGAAATTTGCAATTTTATTGGATTCAGGGGTTCTGCGTTTTTGAAAAGTCCTAAGCTACTGTATGTTGTATAAGAAGCACACATGTTAGTAGTTTAGACATGCCAGCTGCAGAGAATGAAAGGGCTTCCCCTCCCCCTGATTTTAAAGGGGGGGGGGGGGAGATATAAAAAGATTAGCCGCAGGATAAACTGGGAAAACTCCACTGAGCTTTCTATGCCTCTTAATACTAATTTTAGCAGCTAGAACTGACACAAAGGAAAATTATATCTAGGTTACTTTGTCAGCCACTGTAACTCTGAAACGTGGTATTAAAGCAACACACTCTTCTAATGGGCTGCGAGGAGACCCCACCTCAGGGGCGTTTCGCTCTGCCCAGCGAGGGTATATTTCAGGGACGTGCGGGCACTGATCACCTCCCTGTCCCAGGACAGTTTCCAGCACTGCAGGCGTTTCTGGAACTTTGCTACGTTAGTACACAAACACCCAGTTCTGCCCCCAAAAGTGGGTGCTCCTCTGGGAAGGTTTGCCGGCCTTTCCTAAGCAACCCCCGACGCTGAGGCTTTGCCACATGGATTCCCAGGACGATGACAACAAATAAATCGGCAGTATGGGGTGTGAACGTGCTGTAATTTTGTCTACCCTTCCACTAATTTGTGAACAAACTGGTTGCAGAAGTCACACGTGTAGTCTGCTCTTCCGACAACCTGGCTCCCGAAAGCTGCCCCTGCCCACAAGCCACAGGAACTCCCCTGCTGTTTGCCATACTGCAGAGCCCTTCCAGGAACGACTTGTTTCTCCAGAAGTTAAAAATTTGATCACACACTAAGAAAAACAGCACAGAAAATTATATGGACATGTATTAACCACGTACGAACCCGCATGCACATCACGACCCTTCATCATCCTGGCTTTCCTTTGAGAGCTGGGCTCTGTCTGCTGGTTTTGGGGCTGGATGCAGCCATCCAGAGCTGGTGCATGGAAATCCGGGAACGGGACTAGTGAGCAAGTCTCAGGAAAACCAGGAATGGGACCAGGGCGCAGGTCTCGGGCAGCGGTACTCTGTCCTCCCTGCATAAACCCGTGTTCTCTCGGTGCTGTGTGATGCACACACCTTCGTACCTGTCCCTTTATCCCTTTCCAGCTCAGGGCCCTGGAAAAGCTGGCCCTGGAAAAGCAAACTCTGCTACCTGCTTTATGGCACCAGTTTTACAGTGCTAGTATTGGGCACGACATACAACCTAAATTTCTGCACAAGAGTGGTGGCAGAGGTCGGGCTGGAAAAGCAGCGCCGAGTTATCCAGCCCGTTCCTGTGCCCGCAGCCCCAGGTCGCCGCAGCCCTGCCTTTGCTCTCAGGCGCGCAGCGCATCCCCGTGTCGCTGGAGAGTGCCGTCCCTGCATCTGCACAGGCTTTGTCCCCAGAGACGCAGCCTAAGCCTTTCAGGAGGGCTCCACAAAATTACAGCTGGGATGGTGGTGATAACGTACGTTCGAGTTAAAAGGAAATCAGGATATTCTGGGTGAGGAAAAAAGGAGGCAGTTTGCTTCTCTCATTCCTCTGCCGAGTTGTGAGCCCAATAAAAGGGATATATTATTCTCCTACACATCATTGGGCAGGAGAGGAAGTGTGTGACAGCTTCCATATTCCCCACACGGGCCAGGTAGGGAAGGAGAAGGACGGGAAAATTCTCGCCCACTCGCAGAGGCAGAGCAGCAGAGCCGGGGGTACCTAGTCACCTCGCAGTGATCCATTGCACGCGGAGAAACGGGCTGCAGAAGCAGAGACATAATTTGTAGCTGGAGGAAGGACTGTTTGTAACAGAGGGAAGGGAATGGAGAAAGAAGGGAATAAAGAGCAAAACGGAGAAAATACACTGAGGGAGCCAAAACCTGGAAAGGAAAGAAGTCCATGCAAAAAGGCAAGGGAAGAATAAACGGTGAAAGTAATAAATAAAGCGGGTTAATGAAAGCGACTGAAAAAGACAGAGGGAAATCTTATCACTATATCGCAGTTTGAGAGGAGGGGAGAGCAGAGCAAAGGGTGAGATGGGAGGAAGAACACATGTGAAGGTTACACGGCACCTTCATTCATTTCTGTACCGAGGACATTGGCTTCCACTAAAATATGTAAAGTGACCAAAGAGGCACACAGGCTGCACGACCTCACGCTCAAGAATAAATGACCCAAGATGGTGAAGTCGGGGTCAGCCCCAACTCCTTTGTGAGAGGAGGCACATTTCACAGCTCTTCAGACAATTGAAATATGGGCAAAAACAATTAATTAACCCAGTGGTGCCTTGATGGGCAGCAGGTAGAGGGGAGAGGAAGATGTACAGCATTTGTGTATCGCTTCACAGGGCTTCCAGTTTGTTCCAGGATTTCTGGGTACTGCACTAAACCCTGAGGTACGATTTAAAAACGCTCTGAACTTTAGGAATTAAAATTACTCTGACTATCATAAAGGATTATACTATCTGTGAGCATGTATCACATGCACAGAACCCAATTCATTTATATAAACCCCACAAAAATACATTTTATATAGCTGCGTATGTATACACACACTGAAGTCTCCTAAGAGGTTTGCATGAGACAGACTTTTCCATGAACCCTATGCAGCTAAAATTAGTATGAAAATGGTGGTGTTTCATAAAAGAAAGATATGTGGATGCCCGTAAGTGCCATTTTATTTCTCAGTGAGAGGATAAAGTGTTTTTTCCTACATAATTTTTGATGTAGAGGCTAAATTAGGCCCGAGAAGAGGGACAATACAACTTTAAACATCATTAGTATTCAGTCTACGTAAGCCAACCAACAGCAGTTATGTATTTTTGCAAGTATGCATATAATTTATTGTGGAGAACACAATTTACATGGGTAGTCGATGCCTGTTTTATAGCCTCACAAATAGATGTATGAACTCAAGCATATAATGGCTCAACCAGCAGGCGCAAATACGTTCTAAATCTTCTAAATGTGCTTCACAAAAATGTAACTGAGGAATATAAAACAGATCAATTCTTGCATGTTATATATTGGTTTTTGATTTACAAATCTAATCTGGGAAATTTCTTTAGAAATGAGTGGATTTTTTTTTACTGAACTTCTTCTTTTACAGGATTGTGCCAGTCAAATCCTAGAGGATTCCCTTCTGTATATGACTGGGTTTAGAGGGTTTTATTATTATTTTAATCTATGTAGAGAATACAGTATATATTTGTAGCATGTGATTTCATAGCTTCCTGTATGTCCTACTGCTAATTTCTTAAGGAAACCCTTTTCCGTTATTTACAAGCTCATAACACACAGTGTGTTTTATCTACGTTTGCCCTAATTAGCTTCCTGAAAAGAAAAGGAAAGGGGGGAAAAAAAAAAAAGAAAAACAAAAAAACCCAAACACATTACTGTGTGGATTCTTGCACATCCTAGAAAGTTGGCAGTTTCATTTCTAATTCAGGTGCAGGGGGAAGATAAAATCTGGGTGTCTGGAATAAAACACATTTCTAATGGGATGGAACGACAATCCCTTATTACCTCCCACCATTTTTCTCATAGTTTTGCTCCAAGTACAGCAAATCCCTGTGCTATATTTTTTCATAATGTATAGCTTGCTATTACCTCTCAAGAACAATTTTTATAGAGAGGGTGCCCTGTTCAATAGATCTGTAGTGTCTCCAAGGGGGAATTCACACAGGGTTTTATTTATGGTTACACTCAACTATACCATGTTGCCAAGCTTCCCCCTTTGGATTTGTCAAAAAAATGCTCCTTTCTCCGCCAAAGCCTCCGCATCACATGGGTATTAAGATATAAAGAAAATAATTATTTTGCCCTTTTTAAGACCCTCATGGCACTTGTCTGATATAACATCAAACGAATAATAATAATTAGAAGAACAAAGTTGGATGTTTGAATATCAGAGAATGAATATTCCAAAACACAGGTTTTGCTTTGAAGCACGGATTATCTAGAATCTCCAGAAAGATGACTGTTGCTGACTGATTGTATGTTTTCTGACTCTCATATGAAGCATTTATCTGTCTCCAAAGGTTTCTGGTATCATCGTTGCTGATACCAGAGCACAAACAAATTAATTCTACCATACCCCTCCAATATTCTTCAATTTAGATTTAAATTTTAGCCCTTTCCACATACAGCCCAATATTTTCTGTCCAATTAATTATAAACTTAAAAAAAATCACTGGAACTTAAAATCAAAAGGAAAAATATGCTTATCACTGAAGAAAATAAATCGCACCTTGTGATGACCTTTCCCTCCAGTATTAATTTCCCTGTGGGGGTGTGTGTCTGAGCGTGTCTGTCTGTCTCATTTTGGGCCCCCGTCTCTCATGTGGGCACTGGCAGAGGGAGATGTATGCAATTAAACTCATTCATTATAAAACACATCTGGGAGCAGAACTGGGGCATTCAGCTCCCAGCGCCGAGCCCTGCTCACCCCTGCTACCTCCAAGCCCCTGGCACGGCGCGGCTGCTGATCCTTCGGCAAAGGTGAGAACAAAGAGACTGGTCTGCTCGAGGAACGACTAAGGGCACTGCCAACTCTTACTGTCCTAAACTACTTGGAGTGACAGAGCAATGGGGGAGCTCAGAGCTGCAAAATAATTTATGAGTCATACTTGGAGGGAAAAAAAAAAAGAGATGTAATTTAAGGGCTTGGAAATGTTTTTGTTTGGGTTTTCCAGAAACGAGCAAAGCCAGAACCCTTCGCTCTGAATCCCTATGAAAAAAAGACAAAAACACCCTGTAAATTTTGCTGTCATTCTCCCAGAAGAGTACATTAAGAATACTTCTTTTTCCTCCAGGAAAAGTATCTGATTTTCCAGCAAAGAAATCAGTATTTCTGGTTTTTACGGTAAAAAGTCTTCAGCTTGCCTATGAAAAGATCAGCGTCCCAGCTGACAAAAGTTCTGAAGAAAGAGGAAGACACTCTTACGACAACAACGGTATTTCATATTAAAATCCACACGTTTCACTAGCACAAAATAGCTGTAGATTGTCTTCTCCATGATAGTAACTTCTGTACGTTTTCTATCTACTGAAGATGACTGTGGACCTCAAAAGAGGCCCAATTCCTGTGCGAATCCACCTAGCAAAGCCCAACACACCCATTCTACTTTCCTGATACAGGATCAGGTTTTTAATGTGGCTTTACCTACCAGGTGAAGCTCAGAGGCAGCAGAGCCCCACAGTCCCCAGTGTCTTCCCCAGGCTACAGGAGCGATAACTGTGAATCCACTGGATGGCTGAAGGAAGGAGCCGGATCCTGCAGGAGCAGGCAGAGCAGAGCTGCTCGTGTCCCATCAGGGCAGTTGTTCACCAACCACAAGCAAAGCGCTGCCATAGCCTGCAATGCCGTGCACGTCCTCGTACACACTTTTGTTTTCTAGGAGACATTCGCACAAGAGGCTAAATGGTAGCTCTGCCAATCTTGCCACGAGACACGCGGTGACACGAGCCCGGCTAACAGCCCTGTATCCCCTCAGCTCCACACCAAAGGTTTGCCTTTGTCAAGTCAAGGGCACTGGAGTATAACCCCTCTCTAGCAAAATCTTGCACGGCACTGCACACGGCTGAGCGAGACCTAATGACCAGGCTCAAGTCTCTGCTCCAGAACAGCAGCAGCAATTAAAGAAAATCTGGCAAATGAAAAAAATTCAAGCCATCCACATCCCCGTTTCCCTGATCACTGAGCAGAGTCTGCACGGGTGAGAGCAGCCCTGAAGGTCGGAGCCCATAGAGATTACAGACAGCACGTATTCAGGTTAAAGCATAGCAGTTCTTTCAAGGTGGATATTTATACACCAGGAATTTAGAGGGAGCCCAAACTCACACTTCATGTAGGACACACGAAAGAATCACCACGACAACTTTGAACAGAGACACTTAAACAGAAGAATATCAATAGGTCATGGAAACATCCAGGAGAAAAAAAACCCTCTCTTTGGAAGGTTAAAATGAGTAAGATGAAAAAGAAGTACCTAGAGACAGTTCTACTTAAAATAAGAAATGTAAATGTTTCTCTGCCAAAAAATCATTGGTTCACCTGAGGATAATTCTCTAGGGTCAGCCGTTGCAGCTAAAGACAGTGAGAGAGCACTCTCCTCTGGAAAACCAGGCTCCTGGAGTGCCTGGGAGCTCCAGTGACTCCAAGCACAGTGCCAGCCCACCGCTCTCTACCTCAGGGCATCACGGCGTTGCTGCAGAGGGGACCCCCAGCCCCACTCCAGCAGCCCCAGCTTCCCCAGTGCTACAGGTCCTCGCTTCACCCAGACATCCCACAGCGTCCCAGTGCTGTGGGCAGAAAGGCGTTTAGATGATGACAGCCTACATAACACAAAGCCTCTTGCCGATGCTCTCATAGCCAGCATCCTCAGTAAGGAGGTTCTGCTTAAACCTTTCACATTACTGATAACTGTAATTAATAACTAGCCTCCTAGAGCCAATATGAACATATTCCTTCTGTTAAATCGTTAATGCTGTTACAGTCACTAGAGATGGTGATAATCTAGCCCAGGAGTTCTGCAAATGTAGGTTTAGACGTGGGAGTACAACTGGAGTTAAATTTCCAGACCAAGGTACGTGGAGCATCTCCACTTCATTTTAATTGATCCTGCCAAGCAAGATTGATTATCTGCGAAAGGGCGTATTAACACTAGAGAAGTAAACAAGGATCTCTGCTAGCAGGAAGCGGAGATGCCAGAAGTGAGTAGTGGCTCTGCTTTTAGAGAGGACAAAATCCTGTGGAAATGGGGAAAATCAGGGAAGCTTTCAAAAACCTTTCTGAACAGAAGGCAAGAAGGACAGCTTGTGAAGAAGGGCAGCGCTGGTGGAGCTTCAGTACAGCTCCCTGCACAGGCAAAGCCCAATTTGATCTTGGTTGTCGCAGGCCAGTCTCCAACAGCGTCCACTGCACAGCTTCCTCCAGGGTTTAATGGGAAGGTTCTTGATCAGAGCAGCAGCCTGTCTAGGGACCACCGGGATACTCAGGCTCCCACCACACAGCCCGTGCCGGAGGAGCCCACTGCACATACCTGACTCAAGAGCTCTTTTCAAAGCACGTTTCAAGAGGAAGGTTGCCACTGGCTTTGATGGGCTTGGTAAGAAGATGAACGGCCGAAAGCTGCCCGACTGGAAGTAACAAGTCGGATTTGCACTGTGAGGACCCAGCACGGCCACTGGGCTCTGGGTCTCAGTGTATCCGATGGTCACGCTCGCTCTCATTTACTTCCTCCTTCCCAACTACCGCTTTGCCAAAATGCTAAAACCCAGAAATGACACCTATTTACGGTTGCAAGGAAAAAATATTCTCTTTCTCCTTTTAAGGCAGGCTAAAACAATAATAATGTGAACACACACACACACACGCTGGGAGAAGGCACTGGCTGAAGTCACATCCTGTTCGTTCATTACAGTAACAAATGTGTTCGACAGTAATTATCCAAAGGGGAGAATTCCAAATCTTCTCATCTTGCTCTCTCCTAATTAATTAATAGTTTAAATGTCATCATGATGGGAAGTGCTCATCAGAAGCAGAATCTGCTGCCATGATTTACAACTCTGCCTCCAAAGGCTCTGAAGCAGTGGCACCCCGGGGTTAAATTTAATTCAAAAATGTAAGGCTCTTATTGCGCTCCTAACCATTTTTGCACTGAAACTCCCCCATTGAGTGAATGGTGTGAAGGGAAGATGCGGGTGAGCACTGCCTTCCCCTGCATTTTTTTTTCATCATTAAGTTGGAAACTGAAAGATTAAATTAAAATTAGTCGTTTGTCAACTTGTTACA
Organism: Sagittarius serpentarius; assembly: GCA_034782735.1. Lineage (NCBI taxonomy): Eukaryota > Metazoa > Chordata > Aves > Accipitriformes > Sagittariidae > Sagittarius > Sagittarius serpentarius. Next base: position 2,563,814 of record JAVKLA010000084.1, read on the forward strand.
GATGGCAATTGAGGGACAAGCCTGCTGCGTGGCTGAGCAAAGCTGATCTAAAGAGGGGCCCTTGTACTTAGTGAGTGCCTATGTCAGAGCTTCTAATCCGGGCTGGAAAGGGAGCTCAGCACTCCAGCTCGAGAACAATGAGGAAAGCGATGCCGTCTGCTTGCAGAGAGTGACGTGGTCCTTGTTCGCAGACAGCTTTCCCCATGCACTAAGCATTTAGCCAATTAGCCCGCACAGCTCTTCTCTCCTAGCAATTCTGGGCTGGAATAATTAGAATTTGCACTTAACGGAGCCTCTCCCGCTGCAAGAGGTTTGCACAGTGCTAGCAACCGTAAGGGAAGTCGTAAGCTAAAGGCAGCATCAGACCACAGCGTCCAGGAGAAGAGACTTCTCCGAGCCCAGGAGAAGCCCTCCAAGGCTGACCCCTCAAGCTCTCCTCCACCCTGGCTCTCCAGGCAGCTCTCTGACCTGGGAGCCACCAAAATCCTTTCAGTGTGCAGCAAACCGTGTTCCCATAGAGGAGAGGCAGATGCAGGTTTCCAGACCACTGGAACCGGCTTTGCAAGTCTGCAGCCCCACGCTGGCTTTCCAGCTGCGCGGCCTCTGCACTGAACACAGACCCTGCAAGAGCAGAGATTCATCCCACTTGAAAACAGGAGCCCAGGACAGCTGCGACAGGTTGAGACTGTCCGCCAGTAACTATACAAGATGTCAAGATGAGCAGCTAACCTGGCTGCCAAACTTTCCAAGTGCTCACATTAGGCAAGATGATGCCTGAGCTTATGACTTCTGCATAGTTTGATACGCACTGAAATTGCCTTTTTTGGGGGAATAAACTACACTTTGAGCGTTAAGGGAAAGTCCCCAGAACACTAAGCTGCAAAGTAAAACTAACTACCAACATGCCTGGGAACAATTAACACATTCTCCACCCATTGGAGGTTTTTTTAAAAACATTAACTAAAAAAACCTAATAATGTGCTTTTCAGGTTGCAATGAAGAATTCTGTCCACGTCATTCTAAATGAAACCCTGAGTATATTATCACCAAGCATCATGTGCCCAACGGCACAGTGGTCTCATGTGAACTCACACTCACATGGGGGGTGGGGGGGAATAAAAATAAAATCTTACTCATTCAGCGAAGCCTATACAGTAATCTGGATTTTCAAGTACCGAGAGGCCAGCTGGGAATGTGAGCTTCAGAAGATGCCCACTCCCATACAGGTACCCAAATAACTCCTTGACTTACAAAAAATGCTCAGCACCTTCAGAGTGCCATTATGACTGCCACCAGGTCTTCCAGAGAAGTTAGCACCTCGTGTGCCCGTTAGCTCGTTCCAGTCGAGCTACATCCGAGCTGACAGAGCTCAAATTTTCTGCTGTAAGAGGATGGGATTCAACACAATGACAGTGAACGACCCGGGTCATTTAACTACAGCTACCAGCCACGTGTCCTTCACCGACGGATCGACTCCATTTGGCTGTATGTCACATCAACCTGCTCGCCTACTCCAAAATAACGACACACTGTCCTTCATCTCTCCCACCTTCCTTGCACACACACGCACACGTTTCAAATCCCTGAGGTAGAAAAAGGGAAATCACAGATCTTTATTTGCCAACTTTGCACATTTTCTCCCTCCCCCCCTTTCCATAAAACAACTCTTTTATTCCCAAGAAGGAATGGGGGGTGGGAGCTTGTTATTTTTCTATTTCAGATAAAAGGTTGGCAAAAGAAGAACCCGATTCATGTCATTGTATTTCCTTATTGTCTGCATTAACCTTCCCCATGGTTACTTGTTCTTTGTAATGTTACACTTGTCTTGCTGCAACACATGAATACCCGAGCCAATTTTGTCATGCAAATGAATTCAGTTGGATTGTAAATTGTGTGAAGGAGCATTAGTTTATCAGGAACCCGCCTGCATGCTGCACCCAACTGATTTCTCCTATTCACACCAAGAGTGCAATGTTTTCTAGTTGATCCTGAATGTCCATTCGAAAGCCGTGAGTTTTATTATTATTATTATTATTATTATTTGTAAGGACTTTTACATTTGCATTTACTTATTTATTCAGTCAGTCACAAAGCTATGTTCCTTTTCTAAAGTCTGATTTATATAATCAAAACCCACAGCTATGCCATCAAAAACGAAATATTACTGCAACCCATGTTTGTATTTATTGTAAGCCTGAATGGAAGGCTTGTACCCATGTTGGTAAGGAACAGATATTATAATCTGTGAAACGCCAGGTAGATATCGTTGTTGGCATTTCACGCTATAAAATGAAAATACTTTTATGAGCTCGATACCTGTATTTAGAGTGACATTTCTTCAGCCAACCCTGGGGTTATCACCAATCTGGGAAGCCCACTCAGGACAGAGACGCAAACACTGTATCTGCAGAGCAACCTCCTCCCCTCCCGCTGCCAATCATCCCGGGAAAGGCATTGCAAGGAAATTCCTGAGCTTCCCTTCGGTCTCACCCAAATCCTCAGCTAACCGCACGTCTGCCTCCACCAGCGGCGTCTGCACAACGGAGGGGGACGCTGCCCACCGGCCTCCTTAAGGCCCTGATCCCAACAGCTTCATGCTCAGTAGCTGCAATGCCCCCACACCATTACTTAGCCCAAAACCAGCACTGTCCCCAAAACCAGTGCAAACGCTCAACCTCCCCTTCGTTTCAACCCCAGGTTTATCAGAAAGAGCTTGCACTACTTTGCTTTTGAACTGGAGACCAAACCCATGATCTAATTTCAGTGCTGATGACAAAGCTGAAGCCAGGAACACAGACCAGATATCAACAACCAACTCTTCGGCCTGCCTTGATTTGTAGTGAGACGCAAAATTATCAATAAGTTGGCGGCAACAGCAGAACAACCTCCAAATCAAGAGCAACAGCCTTATTGCTCTTCTTATCTCCCTGCAGACTAGGCACTATTTCACTGGGAAGCTTCAGAAATGAAACCAGAATTCACGTTTCCTCACAATTTTCTTCCAGAATTATAGATGGAGTCAATACGCTGCTAGGCATCTGCTTGATCGTGCCTGATTAAACAACAAATACCAGGGCTATCATGTGCCTTGCCTTGGCAGCCGGAGAAACGGCAGTGGCCTCCTTCCTCTCCCCGCAGTGCGGGATGCGCTTTGTCAGGACCGTACAGACCAGCCCTACACCCTCGCGCAAGAGCACCAAGACGCATGGCTGGTGCTTCGGCGGGGATGCCGCAATGCCCGCAGAGCCACTGGGAACTCTGCAGTGCCAGAGCACTTCCAAGAGACCCCAGCGAGCTGCTGCCCTGTCCTAACGTGCCACGACCGCCCCATCTCCAGGGCTGTATTCCGCTGAGCGGCCGTCGCAGCGACCGCTCCTCCTGCCCACCAAACCATCCTACAAAGACGACAGAAGATTTGTATGAATGTCACGGTGTGACGAGAGCATCGAGTGAGCTCTGACCCACAGAGGACAGCACTTTGTGGTCCGTGGCGCAGAGGGAGAGAGAAGCAGCAAGGGCAGCTGCATCCTTTTGGGCACTGCAGCAGCAAATCGAAAATGAATGGGTTGGGGAGACTATACTGGGTTTTGATCTCGGGGGACTGTCCCATCTAATCAGCCCTGAAATACAATGGAAGATCAGCGGGTAGATCCTTGCCCTGCATGTGCCATATGGATAGCAGATTAGGAGCCTCTAGGGCCGCTAATCCAGCGCAATCACTAAAAAGGCACTCGGTTTAGTTATTAAAAAGCAGGGCTTTGGAACCGGGCTCTGGCAAAGCGAGGCATTGCAAGCAAATCTTCACAGCTTCACCCAGCTTCCAGGCCTCAGTTTCTCCAACTGCAAAAAATCCTCCTCCTCCTCCTCCTCAACGGAGCATTGGAAACTAATTCCAATTTAGAAAGTACCTGTGAAAGCTCTAGATAATCAGCTTTACAGGTGTACACAGAGTGTTTTTTTACAAGCTTGCCTAGTAAAAACAACTTAAGGAGTGTGCTTTATCTGCTGTGGACCTGGCCTGAATTTGAACAGAATTCTACCCCCACCACACTGAAGATAAAAAGATCAAACTGTAGGCAACTGAGGATGAAAAAGGAAAAGAGCAGCACCCAGAAAGAGCGACGGAAAGGGGACTTTCATCCCCTTGCAGAACAGCAATCTGGAAAAAATAAATCTAAAGGGCAGGGAAGCAATGCAATGGCACCAGTGAAGACACCACCACCACCTGCACGGGACAGAATCGCACCGTCCTGTCTCACCCTTGTAGGTTACTCCCAGGCCTGGTTTCAGCTGGGACAGAGTTAATTGTCTTCCTAGTAGCTGGTACAGCCCTGTGTTTTGGCTTTAGTATGAGAAGAACTTTGGTAACACCCTCATGTTTTCAGTTGTTGCTAAGTCGTGTTTAGTCTAAAGTCAAGGACTTTTCCGCTTCTCAGGCCCAGCCAGCAAGAAGGCTGGAGGGGCACAGGAAAGTTGGGAGGGGACACAGCCGGGACAGCTGCCCCAAACTGGCCAGAAGGGTATTCCATACCGTGGGACGTCATGCCCAGTACAGAAACTCGGGGAGTCGGCATGGTGGGGATTGCTGCTCAGGCATCGGTTGGCAAGTGGTGAGCAATTGCATTGTGCATCACTTGTTTTCTATATTCCAATCCTTTTATTATTATTGTCACTTTATTGTTGTTATTAGCATCATTGTTAGTTTCTTCCTTTCTGTCCTATTAAACTGTTCTTATCTCAACCCACAAGCTTTACTTTCTTTTCCGATTCTCTCCCCCATCCCACTGGGGGTGGGGGGGAAGTGAGTGAGTGGCTGCGTGGGGCTTGGTTGCTGGCTAGGGTTAAACCACGACACTCTGCACTGTCTCAGCACAGCCCTCCAGGGAAAGCTCTGGCCAGGGTGGGTTTTCCCAAAACAGAATTCGAAACTCAAACAAAAATGACATTTTTGCTCCAGAGATACGAGGTGAGGATGAGTCCCTTCCCTGGCCTCCGTGGGGGTGTTACTCAGCAGGAAACGACTGGGCTTTGGGGTTTGTACATACAATAGAGGTTGGAGCTGATCCCCCCCCGCAGTATGGTGAGGGCCATGCTACGGGCAAGGGCCACACTGCTTTTCGGAGCAGTCTACCTGCAGACAGATGTGCGCAGGGGTACAATCGATAGGAAGGCAGCGCTGGTCACTCCGCAGTAAGCTCTCTCTGTATTTATTGCCAGTCTTTGGAGTAAATAGGTCTTAAGCTTGTGGCATGTCATTATAACTTTTTCGAAATAATGATGCTGCCTTTATTTTTTTTGCTATAATTTATGCCCAATGCACTAGCGCCAGTCACTCAATACTGTAGAGTCTGCAGAGGTGGAGATAGCCCTTAATGAGAAGAGGTTTTGCCTTTATCTCCTTTATACTTCAACCATTATCTTCCTCCAGTCTATAACCATGCGGTTACCACTGACAATAATGCTCAGAGGCAACAAATGCTGATGAGTTTTCTATGCAGTCTTCACAATAAGTCTATCAAAACAACCTCGAAAAATTATGAACCCTAGTGACAGACAAATAGAACCAGCTTCAGCACGAATTTACAGCCCAAATGCAACGTTCCTTTTAATTCTTCAGGCTTTTCTTATCTCTGCTGTTCCTCTTCTGGCTAGGAGATAACAGTAATTCTTCTGTATGCTATTTTTTTTTCCAACTGAGTAAGATGTTCCTCGTGTCTTTCTGCTTGCTAAAGATAAAGGGTTAAAGACCAACTTGTGTTGGTCGCTTTGTGTTGGGGGAAAAAAAAAAAAGTAATCAGTATTCAAGAGATTGTTATCAGAGGTAAAGGGAAGAGAACAGTAATTTTGCCTGCTTCAGTTAGGGGCTTTTTTTTTGGTGTGGGTTTTTTTTTTTTTTTTTTATGAATGCACATAATGCCTGGAGTGTTGGGGCCAGATAAAAGAATTAGTGGCAGCGCAGGGGGACGGAAGCACAAAGTACACCGGAGAATTAGACTGTCTATCTTTGTCTCTCCCAGCTCATCCAGGCAGCCAGGGCTCGCAGCTCGTAAACAATTTAATCTTTTTGCTACAGTTAAAATACAAAGACAGCAAACCTCCTTCCTTCCAGACGGGGAGGGGGTACGGTATGGTGGGGCGGGGAGGAGAAAGGAGAGAAAAGGAGGTGGCAATTGTAGAAGGGAGAAATGAAAAAAGGGCTGACACAAACTTTTCTGCCTCAGTTTAACCTCTCGCCTTCCACCATCAGCATAATTTTCCAGCCAGAAATTCAGGAGGATATTTTATCTCACCAGCCAGCCCCACCTCCCATACGTTTTCCCCATCCTCTCTCCTCTCCACCTCCCCCATCCCCAGCTCAAAAGCTTCCCATTGTCAGTGGCTGAGAATTCCTTCGGCTCACAGGTTATAAAGCTAAACAGATTAACCCATGTAGGGAGAAGGGAATAAAAAAAAAAAAAAAAGATGTGAGGGCTCTTCCCCCCTCCCTGCAGGAACACAGATTCAGGCTCTGCAACAAAAGTACAACGTAGTTGTATCTCGCTCCTCGCCACGTAGGCGAGTCAGGAGGTCCGCAGCCCAAGAAGCCGGGGAAATTTGTGTGTGGGGCCAGGCGGGAGGGAACGCAGCGCCTGAGCCCAGCTGCTTGCCCACGCTGCATGCGATGGGGCTGGCGAGGTATTTCCTCCACCTCCGTGAGAGGAAAGACAGCGGTGGAGACGCTCAGGTACAGTGGGAAGGAGCTTTGACCTCGCCTGGGCCACCACGCCTGCCGTGCCTTTGAGAATCACCTCCACTCAGCAAGCATTTTCTGCAGCACCCCGCATTTGGAGGCGGAAGGCACCGCTCGTGCCCCAGGTGAAAGAAGTGAACTTAAGGATGTGCTTGACACCATGCTAGAGGGAGACAGAAGTAAATGGCTTTGGAGCTTTCCTAAATCAAGGCTTAAGCTCTGGAGACCGAATCAAGATGAAGAAAATAGCCCAGAGAGTCCATTGATAACTCCTGCTCTGCAACTACCGCAACACGCGCAACTAAACAAGCAAACCCAGGAAAACAAGGGCCCAGAGGAAGAGGCAAATAACAGCGTGGCAACTTCAGCATCACATTTCCCTTAAGAACATTTCTGCAGCACCTCTACTCCTCACTTCCAAACAAAAGCTCCTCTCTGGGGACTCGATAGTCACTCTTCTCCATCACCAAAGTGGTCATGTCTTTGGGGTAATAATTGTCAGGAATTAACAAATGAACTAAACAATCATGGATTGGACTGTGCAGTCGTTCCTCCCATGTGCCAATCCGTATGTAAAGGCTCCACTTCTGTCTATTGGTCCTTGACCAATCTGCACGTCACCCATCAATATCACTCATACATGAGTGACATTTACAGGATAATAACCCAAAGGCTTAAAACAACAAACCAGCCCAGGAAAGCATAACTATGTTATGGTGCCTGGGATGAAAATAGCATGGGGCCAGCTTACTCTTTCTGACCACCCAAATGACATTTTCTCTGCAGGCTCTAACATCCACCACCATCACATATCGGCCCCTGTAGCAGCCCCTATCCTCTTGCATCTGCTGCCTTTGAGACTGCAGCAGAGACAAACTACTTTTAGTACCAAACTACTTTCAGTTTAATTTTTTTGTTTGGCTAAAGACAGACCGTGTACACAAACGGAATATCAGAATAAAATAGTAGAAACATAAGACTTTGTAAGGAAGAAATATTATTCCTGGCATTAGAGCAAGCTGCTGAGAGCTTCTCTCCCATGTTTCCATCCAGAAGTTACCAAGGGCTTTAGAAACACTGTTTGAAATAGCCTCATCCACTGCTCCAAGGAGGAGGATTCTGCCTATTTGATTAAGTACACGAGCAGAGAGCAGGGGAAAGTGTGTTTCAGTTAAAAACATTGTATTTCAACACTGAGGACCTGTTATCCAACTATTATGTGATATTAACGGCTGCATTAGACTGACTTGTCCCCTATATACTGCTGTAGGTTGATTTTAAACACTTCCAAGGAGGTCAAGAGAGGGATTAGGATATGGCGCTCAGGATCTTTGTTTGAGAATTGAGACTGGCATTTAGAGCAGATAACCCACAAGCCCTGCCTGCTGCTCGCCCACGGGCGCCCGAGGCAGGCATCAGCGCCGTCCCAGCCTGCCGTACCGGGCAGGGATGCCGGAGCGAGCGGGCGATGGGGAGGTTTGTGCCTCCCTGGATACTAAGACGAGCCAAGCAGGAGCTGCTTTGGCACTGCAGGATTGGGCACCCAGCTGCCCCAGGGCACAGGGTGGTCAGAGAAAGTGCAACCCACCTGGGAGTATCGCAGGTTCCCGCTGCCAGCCGGAGCAGGATGGACCTGCTTCTGGCTCCAGGAGCCAGAAAGCCCTCATGGCTAATTAATACAAGAAAAAGGTGCTGCGGATCAAGCCAGAGGTGCACAGAAAGTCTTCACGGTGAAAGGAAAGCAAAGGAGACATTCACACGCATAGTTCTGTCTGTGCTTGTCACTTCCACGAACATTAATTCAAATGCTTTTTTTCTTGCACATATTAAGCAGAAAGGGGAAATAGTTAAACGATGTTAATATTTTTTAAATTAGAGGACAAGGAGATCCCATTTAGGAGTCAAAGGCTGCTCTCACCCAAGGTTTTGTTTTAGAAAGGAGTGCAGAAGTTAATGAACCTAGAATAACCTTTAATTTTCAGTGTCCCCTCACTGTCTATTCACTCAGCATTCAAGGCAGTAGCATTGCTCCTAATGAATGACTTGGTATTCAGGTAGCTTGCTCAGTATTACTTATGTGTCTGATCTCTCCTAATGGAAAAACTGATTGTCACTGGGAAGTTATGAGGAAATATTAAAAAGATCTGATCCACAGTGAAAGTTTCTTCACTGTAAATGAAACTGCCAGACAACAAATGCAAATGAATTTGGGGAGCTTATTGGTACTGAAGTTTGGTGCCTTTATAACTTATATCTTTAATGTGGAGCATCTGATCTCCAACTTAAATGGAACCAAAATCATTATGAAAAGAGGAATCACCCTACTTTCTATATCCTTCCACCAGCAATCACAGCCGCAGCTCTCCAAGCCTCGTGTTTACATCACAGCTAATTTGTTTTATATCCACACTGAGGTGAAGATTCCTCACTAAGCCAAGAGAATTTTTTCTTTTTTTTTTTTTTAAAATTATCTACGCTGTGCTATACTTTTACACAGACACTGTACTGCGTGTCCATCTCCTCCTCTCCCCTCCTGGGGACCTCTCTTCAGCCATTCACCGCTCGGGCTCCCACAGCACCCGTGGAAGCCGCTGCCCGAGGCAGGCGGTGCCGGGTCCCTGCCGCCGGCGGTGGGAATTCAATATCCATACCCAGCAGGTCATATTCTTGCAGTTTATCACCCTGTTGCATATCCACCTCACTCGGCACCCAAGTCCCTCTGGTCAGAGATGCTCACGGTCCCCTCAGTGTCTGCCACCCCTTTTCTACTCTCCTGTGGTAGTTTAAAAAGGCACCTGGATCTCCTGACTATGCCAAAGGAGGATGCATTAAGGGGGGAAAAAAAAAAAAAAAAAAAAGAGAGAGACAGATCCACTGTGCTCCTGCTTTCTGGTTCCATTAAAGCAGTCACAGAGGAGGCCTCCTGGATTCCCTTTTCACATGGCACATCCAACACAAACCTGGCCAACACAAGGGGCCTGGCACGTGGAATAATTTTCACTGTTAATAGTTGTATAAACCAGGAAGAGCAAAATAATTCATAGTTTCCATCCAGAGAAGACCTAGGCAAACCAAGCTATATAAACCCTCTGAAATCTTTCCTTATAATTTGTGTATTTGAGCAGGCTTTGGTATTAAGTCTGAACTGATTGGGAAGATCAGTTCGGAGGCATCACACCAGAATACCAACAGGAGCTGCTATTCAGCTTCACTCCCCTCCTTCCTTCTCCCTTTGTAAAATTCTCCTAGAGGTAGCAAGTATCTCCTCTCCTTGCAAGCACTTTACAGCAGCCTTTCTTTGGGATAATAACGCTAATAAAAAATGCATGCGAATGATTAGTTCTAGCAAAACAAATTTCCTTCCCAGAAAAGCTTTGAGTTAATACCACGCTCGGAGCCCCACGTCAGCCTGAGTCCCAGCACAGACCAGGCTGCTGTTCCCCACCCCGGCTGTGCGTCTCCCTCTAGCACCCGGCCAGCTCTCCTTTCACAAAGACACCGCCGGGCCCAAGAGAACTTGCGTGTTGTTCACTAAAAGGGGTGAAAGCCCATTGTACTTAGCTTTTTTTAGCGTGGCCAAACTTCTTGGAAGAAGCCATAGTTTAGCGCCTTCTGAGAATTACGTTTTAATTTTGCCACTGTCTTCCCAGGCAAATTATTCATCCGCTCAGTGCATCGGTCCCCATATCTGACACCAGATAGACGAGACTGTTACAAAGCTCATTTGCTTTTAGTTCTTCAAAATACACTCCTCCCTGCTCCGGCTTGTTATCACCTACAACGTGCTCAGCAGCCAGAGGCTCAGCTGCTTTTTCACTCGTCAGCAGCCCCACAATGAAGCAAAGCTCTCCAGAAGCAGAAGCACGAGATGGCAGTGCCAGCAGCACACACCGTGTCCCTCCAGCTGACTCAGGACAGGCAGCCAGCACACTGTCCTCCCCTGCTTCTACAGTCAAGTCTTGGACCTCCTCGTTTTTTAAACAGATTTCTCTAGCCCTCGCTAATGCTTTTTTTCCCCCAGTCCTTTTCCCATCACCACCCTAATGGACAATTGCTAAGCAGGGTATTTTGTACAAGAATCTAAGGAAAACTTCCGGAAAAGCCATTTTTAATTCCCAGAACCGCAGTGCTGTGCCAGAAATCTGACCCTGCTCCGCTCCTGTGGAAGGGTCAGCGTAACCCACACGCAACGCTCCACTGCCGCACCAGCCTACACCCAGGAGTTACTCAGAAATGTATTTACACGTGAGAAAACCAAGAGTGGCTTTGCTCACCAAATTTCCACAAACAAGTTTAAATTGATCCAGTAAAGTCACTCTTAGTTAATTATTTGCCCAGATTCCATTGGAGCCAAAGCTACAGCTTCCGGTTTAATTCAAGATCACCAGGCACGGGTAGTAATTATATAGGGGTTTGTTTGGTCAACGCCAGACATTGTTTTTCTTCATGCACCTGCATATTTGCTTGGCAATGACTGCTGCAATCCAGCCCTCTTGGCTGGAAAGCCTTCCAGATGTTGAAATATTTCCATTCACCATGTCCCAGCACTGAGCCACGCATGGCTGGGATGGCCAAAAACTGAAGCCTTCCAAAACCCCGAGCTTCTCGTGCTCAGACAGCCCTGCGCTGCCACACCGCTTCCAGCACCGTGCTATCCCCCTAATGTGGGCAACAGAACAAGCCCCGTGGGCGTGGGTTGGTCTTTTTGCTTGTGGCGATGGTGGCTGCACCCTCCCTCGTCCAACTGATGGGACCTTCTCTCCTGCAGCAGCAGCCACCATCACCCGAGCTTTGGCCGGGATGTTCATACACACCTTGCCTTAACCCGAATCAACGTGAGGAGGCCAAGGAAGAAGAGAGCCTGGCAGCTCTGTCTAGCACCTCCGGACACACGCACGTGTGAAATGTCGCAAAGCGCTTCTCGGCAGACCTGGCCGCCCATCCGCAGGCGGGTACGTGGTTGGTGTCAGCCCAGCCCAGCCAGCCCGCGGTGCTTTGTTCTGGGGCTGCCAGATGGGGTGGGGTGGGGGTCAGCCCTGGCAGCAGGATACAGAACTGCTTTACTCACTCCAGCGTGAAAAATGTCACCCTCCTCGCTTTGAGTTGTTTTTTTGTTGTTGTTGTTGGTTTTTTTTTTTTCCCCCTCCCCTTCCCCCCCTTCTCCACACAGCTGTTAATGAGACAGTTTGCTGGAGCCAGACAAATGCAGACAGGCACCGCACGGCTGCTGCCCGGGGGCCAGGCGCTGGGAGCAGGCAAACAGGGCAGCGTGGCACTTTTGGTGTAAACATGTGGCATGTTGGCGTGCCAAAAGCTTGGTTGGTGGCCTCTATTTGTTTTTCAAAGAGCTTGTCAGGTTCATTTACACACGTCACCGCCTGCATGTGCTTAAAGAGAGAGGGGAAACACATTCTTTGTCTGCCCGGTCCCCCACGAGCCCTGCAGCCAACACTGCCCTGGGACCGACGGGCTGCTGGAGCTGCAAGCAGGAAAACGCGTCCTCCTGGCTCACCCCACGCACCAGCCCTGGGAGCAAAGGCCAGCCAAAAACATCCCTGCATGGCTCAGCGAGATCCTCAAACCACCATCCTCTGCCAGCCTGAGAAACACCCCCTCAGCTTTTAAGCTGCGTAAACATCAAGTCCTGCCCTGTCATACATCTTGTCCTGCTTTTCCCAAAACCGAGCTTTTGTTCTGGGGGCTAGGGAAGGCAGACCTGGCTGCTAAGCCCAGTCCTACACAAAGAGGCCGCTCAAGGCCTTGTGCCTATCTAAATACCTGTATTTTGGACATGAGTGAGGTTTCGCCTTGATTCCTATGCAAAATTTAGACCCTCTGTGGTAGGAAGAAAACAAAAATTAAAAAGTTTTGATTCTTTTCCAAGATGCTTTCTGAGTTTTGCAAGGAAACGGGTACTGGAATTGCGATAACCTGTCAAAATTGCTACCAGGAGATACGTGGCTTTTAACCAGCTCTGAAACGCTACTTGAGTGAAGTGGAACAGAATTGAACCAAAAGGGGTTTACCTCCCCAATGTTAAGTGCATATTGAAGATTTAAGTAGCAATTAAGGTTGCTGTAGAAGATGGCAAAACAGCATATTTATTTTCCAAAGACAAGAAAAAAAGAAAGAGAAAAAAGGGAAAAAAAAAAAAAACCACCAGCAATTAGGAGAATAGACTGGGGGGAAAATATTAAATGGATGTTTCTGCACAAAAAAAACCCAGGCTGACAACATTACTGCTTTGTAAGGGGGAAATTACTGTAACGCACTGTTTACATAGCAGAAATCAGGGGAAATTATGCTGTCACACTGACATCTGTAGGAGAAGGACAATTTTAAAATTACACTGTTCAACACCTTTAATGATTTGTAACACAAGAGGTGTGGCTACTCCTATTAAATGTGTTGCCAAATCAATAAAAGGCATAATTGGAGTTGTTAGAGCAAATTATAGCACCACCGTTATGTTGCAATACAATGTTCCCTTGTAAACTGCTATTACGGGTAAAGCTGTATTTCTCTCTTATTTGGCTGTTTTGTAATGAGTTGGCATTTTGCTCCATAATAGTTCCACTTTCTTTTATGGAGCTTTCACTTTTACTTTCCTCTTTTGTGCAGCCTATAATTTCCCTTCCCTTCCCTACCTCTCTGCCTGTTGACAACTGGTCTATACACCTTTGAAAACAGCCCTGAGGTTATAAACTATATTATTTAACATTATTTGTAATCTTTTTCAATTGGAAGTCAAGGGGGGAGGCACAACATTCACACATTTAGAATCCGAGATGTCTTTAGGCTGGGCCTTCACCTTCCCTGGAGGGAAGGGAGCTGCAGCGGGGCAGGAGAGACGGGAAGACGTTGCATAAAATCTTCAAGGGTCTTGCTACTGGCATTTCAAATGAAGGATTTGGGCTTATCTATCTAGAGCAGAAGGAGTGGCTGTGAAAGCGCTGGCAAGGCTGCGTATTAGTTGTAAGTCACAAAGTGTGCCCCGCGTGCTAAAGTTACCAAGGTCTCGGTTACTGCCTTGGATCACAGTGCCCAGAAAGGGGACCACTGCTTTGCTCCCAGTAACAGGGGGCTATTTGTCCCTCTAGTAAGGAGTAAGGGTAATGAACATCAGCTCCTATACATGCTCATCCCCCATCCCATGGCTTTCCTGGGATACAGAGGCAAGCTGGTGCCAAACTGCAAGGTTACTGCCTTGATTCCCTCAGGTGCTCCCACAGGCTGCTGGGCTCCCTCGCACCTATTCAGTTTAAGGGGATGCGAGAGATTTTTCATTGTCCAACAAAAGTATCTCTTCAGTTCACAAGAAAAAGAAAAAGGAGAGAGAGGGGAGAAGAGAAAGGAGAACTGATCCTGATACAGGCTTAACCCAATACAGCACACGCCTTACCCCATTTAGCATAAAATCTGAGGGACGGTTGTATTTTGAATACCGACAGCCCCAGATCTACTGAAGAGCACTGCTCAAACCCCACACCAGAGGAAGGAGCCAAGCCAGCCTGACTTCCCTCTCCTCACTGAGAAAAAGGTAACAGTCAGTGTTCAGCCTCCTGTGCTAAAGCAAGTCATCTGCATCTTCTTTTGCCACTAAACTCATGTAAAACTTCATTAGCATAAGACATGGACAAGTTTGGGTCATGGGACAGAGCAAGCTCTGGGCAGGCAAATCTCTCCAAAGGTCCCAGAAACTGATTTTTAAAGGAAAGCTGTTAAATAAGAACAGCTTTAAAATAAATCCTTGCAAGGACTGGGCTGTAACACTGTTTCCCTGGTATCCTGTGGGAGCAATCTCCTAACCTCCGAACCTGGCGTGTCAGCAGCATCAGGGCTGTTCTTGGCACGAGCGCTGCCAGCCTCGGCTCGCGCGTTCGCAGTGCACAGCAGCTGTCCCCTCGCCAGCATCCACGCAGCGGGGCTCTGCTAACTGCTGGGATCTGATTTTCACGGCAGGCACAGTGTGACAGATAGGGGGGTGTGCAGCTGCTATTGTTAAACTTATTTCTGAAGTTATTTTTAGAAACTTGAAACAAAGTCACCGAACCAGCTGCAATTAAACGCAGATGACCAGCAGAAGTGGAGAGGAGGGGGTTGGTGAGCTATGCTGTTATCAGAGTATTTGCAAACAAATCCAGGAAAAATCATTGCATTCCTATTAAATAACACAGAGATGCTTGGAAATTAAATAGTCTCACCATGCTGGCAATCATGAGAAACAAAAGCTGGATTTCGTCCTTTGACTTGTGTCAGGGAAGAGCTTTAGCATTAGCATGCAACCTTAATGCCTCTCACACAGAGATGCTGCTCAGGTGGAAACCCTACGTGCAAAGTTTGTGCAATACAAGATTTATTTAGCCTTGTTTTATTAATTGAGTAAGAGACAAGCAATAAATCTATTCCTTTGTTTTTACATAAAAGTTTTCTTTGAGACCTGTATCAGCTTGCACTCAGATCCTGTCCTGTCTCAGCCAAAGGCAGTTGTTCACATCAAACAGGGAAAGAGAGGCAAAGGGAGGCTCAGGAGCATTTTTCCTCACACGTTCTTGGGTGAAGACAGAGGAGCAATTTTTGAGAAAGATGCAGGTAAAAGACTGTAACAGCCTAATGGAGAACATACTTGGGTGCCCCCTCACAGCCCGTCTGCGCAGCTCCGGGACCGCACGCCCCATGTCCTCACCCACCCCAGCTCCCGAAAGTGCGGCTGGGGCAGGGCGGGCAGCAGGAGCTGCAATAGAGGTCAGCCTGCACGCACACGCGGACACTCTGCAGTACAAAAACGCTGCCCTGAGCTCAGCATGAACCCCACCCCCTGTGTTTTCCCCTCAATTCGGGAGGGATGTGTTGTTCTCTGTTTTGATGCCATCGTGGTCTGTGCACTGGGAAGCACCCACTGATGTTCACACCAGGTCAGACCCTTAGGCAAAGTATGCGAGCACAGCCTGGGCAGCATAACCCCGGAGAGAAACGCAGGCGAGCCAAAGAGGACGTGGAAGGTGTGCTTGTAAATGTCTTAGGATATAACCCATACCTATTCTCTTTCTGACAGCATCAGAGGGAAAAAATGTTGCAGCTTGTCTCACAAAACTAAAGTCGTAATTCCCCCAAGAACATGCCCAAGCTGAACACGTAGCTGAACTGCAGGGTGGCATTGGCAGGAGAGGATGAGCAATTCAGCTCCATGTCTGGTAAGGGGGAAGCCAACACACACGTGTTTGCCTCTAGTGCAAACCCCCTCAAACCCATCCAAAGGGATACAAAGCGGGCAGCGGGGAAGAGGAACAGATCTGTGTTCATCACATACTCCCCACTAGATGAGACACAAACACAAACCACCACTTAAGAGAAGTGGCAAATGGAAACACGCGTTTTTCCAGCAGCTGGGGTTTTGTTTCGAGTTAAAGCCCTCCTCCTAGATTCATATGCAGAAAGGTGGGAGGGGGACAGCCAAAAAAAGTGAGGCTCACATTTCATATCGGCACACGTGTTCATTTCTCTGGGCTTATCAGGCATAAGAATGCATTGCTCGTAGACCAAATGTAAAGCAGTTAATAAACAGGCTGTTAATGTGTCAGTAGACAGCAGTAGACAAGGCACACTGTCTTAGGCTCCCCCCCACCTCCTCATAATCCTAATTGCATCAAATCTAATCATTTTTATGGGATAAAAAGATTTCCATAGATGACAAAGGGTTACATTCTCAGCCCTGTTGATCCATCTAGTAAAATTAGATAAGATAGATTTCTAGGCAATGCATTAAAAGACGATTGGGGGGGGAGAGGTAAAAAGAGAAAGGGGAGATCATTTACTGCAATTCTGTGTCTCACTCTTTGGTTCAAGAAAGAAAATGTAAATGTGATGTTCATTTGGCCACAGGCAGCTGCTTCTATCAGCCACTGCAAACTGCAGCAGGACAAAGGGGTAACTCTGGTAAAAGGAAAGGTTAATAGCAAAGCAGGGGAAGGGGGGGACGCTCATCGGCATGTACAGCACGTCGCAGCCTCGACACTCGGTGATGGGTTCGAACTGGGAACTGACATGAGATATAGAAGTGCTCACTGAAAATAATTCAGAGTGACGGCCGCATTGGCCTGAAAATGGAGAAGGGCTGAATCACCAAGCACTTGGCGAATATGCAGGAGCAGGGTTGCCAACTGCTCCTGATTATTTTCAGTAATAGTCTGGATTTTACTGACCACTCCTCTTCTCCCCTCACCTACCTGCCCCCAGCATCTCTCAGAAGTTGCAGATTCAGTGCACTGGTGGAGGCAATGTTGCTATTTGCTTGTATTTTAACAAGAAACACGCACAAATCCCTGGGACATCTATGATTACATAACTGAGTAATAATATAGAGAATGCTAAGAAAAAGAATTAAAACTGCACTCAGCCTCCATCTCTAATGTTCATTTTACCAACTAATATCCTCACAGAGCCAAACTGCACTACTCGTGCTGAAAGTGAAACGTATGAAAGAGTCAAGGCCTAGTATATTGCATATATGTACCATCACACAGCTATTCATACACTGACATACAGACACATTAAAGGAAGCTCAATATGCACTGTACGATACATACACGTATATTATGCCAGAAAAATATTTTTCTTGAGCATGTAAAATATAACAATTTATACAGACACCCACACACCGACGTTCAGATACCTAGCATCTTAGGGTGCTATCAAAGAGCATAACCACCACCGCACAGCTGAGTCTGCTCTGCAACAAAATGCAAATTTTGAACAGTTTGAAAAGCTCTGTATTGCATCAATTAGAATTTCAAATTATGCTCTTCCAGGTTTATATACGGATACCTTTAGTTAAGGGCATGTATCTCGCCTCCCTCCCCATGAAGGACAGAGAGCAAGCTGTCTCAGGTGGGATGCCGGGGTCCTTCTGAGAGGGCAGCACGCATGGTGGCAGGTCACAGCCGTGTCCCTGCCTAGCTCAATAGCTCAGCTTGCCCCAGCCGACTCCCTGTGTAACTTATTCCAAGAGAACAAGAGGGTCCCTGTATCATAGCAGGCTTCTTTCAGGTATTAACAAATGAAAAAGTCTCACTGGGCACCTTGTGGGTTTTGTTTGTTTTTAAATCTGGCATGAATACATTTGGAACAACAAAAAAGAGATTAAAAATACGCTAAGGCAAAAATAGATCCTTCATCCGCAGTTCGTCTGGATGGTTGGCACTCACCCTAAAACATGAGTTATCAAAAGATTCGGAAGCTCTAAAAATCAGTATCCAAAGGAAAAAAGACAAAAACTGAGACAATCTCCTGCGATGCACATATTCATGTGACCACCAGCACCATTCCCCCTCCAGCATGACCCTCTCCTCTTAGTGGATCTTTTCTGGCACACTGCTGCAATAGCAGTACAAGCCAGAGCTAAGGCAGCTTTTGGACCATCACCTGAACATACCACACAATACAGTGCTTCTGCAGAGAGGCAACCTGTCATGTGGTGATGCCAAAGAAAGATTCTTCTTCTAACACTGAAGATTATTTGGAAAAGGAAAGCAGTGCTAGCCTGTGAGCCAGACCGCAAAGAAACCAAAGCGTCCTCTCTAAAGCACGTTCTTCTCTAGCTCACAGCCCTCAGCAGAGGCCCCCAATTTCACGTGCACTGAACAGAGGGGAGTACTGCTTGGATCCCAGAACTGAGCCTTCCTCCCCCTCGCACGCGTTGAGCCCCCACGGGCGCCTGTCCTGCGGCGGGTGCTGCCTCCCTTCCCAGAGGCTCGGCATGGCCCACCCGAGCTCCTCCTCCAGGTTAAAAACCCAATCATCAGATACAAAGCCGGTATCTCAAAGGCACCCAAGGATCAGTCCCACTAAAGCCAGCCACCTCACTAGCCATGTTGAGCACACAGGAGAACCCCCACGTAGAGCAGCAAGCATTTAACAGCGTGGTGGGAGTAGGCTTGCCCCGGCAGTGCTGGCTTATTTTGCTGTTCAAGAAGTTAGTAACCAAAAAGCCAGCAGAGGTGCCTTAAAGAGTGTGGAGTTACTGATACTAAAACCAAAAGCGGCAAGGAAGGAACTTCTGAGCAAACTTCAAGTTGGCATTGTGACTGAAAAGCCCAGAAAGAAGTTCAAAGAGAAGAATGGGCTTGTAGTTAAAACGCGGGACAGCGGGTCCCTTCCCTAGCCTCTTTAGGCAGGTCACTTTTCTGGGGTCTCCGCAGTGCCCTCGGGAAAACGGGGCAAACGCACAGAAACCAGAAGCGAGGTATCTGTGTAAACTGACAGCAGTTCACAGCTCCTGAGACGGAGCCAGCTCAGAGGTCCAGCTGCTCGAAGGCAGGCCTGGAGCCAGGGGCTCTCTTGGGGATGAGGTGAAGGGCCCTGGGAGGTCGGGCACAGCTGGGGTACCCAGCATGGTTTCAGCCCCTGTAGTTGAGCTGTACTGGGTGGAACAGTGTATCCGCAGTACCGACATCCTCTCCCCCTTCGCAGGCTCGCTCTTCAAAAATACATTTTCCCCTCCACACAGTCTACTGCAGGATTTGGGGTGCAGTTAATACAGTACCTGCCATGCTCAGTTTTTTCTTCCCTCCTTTGTCATTTTAAAGCTGCCATTGTGAGGGCCCTTCTGAAATTATGTAAAGCCCTGCTGGTTAGATGAGGGCAACCTGTATTTATAACACCAGTGTTGAAACACATACTAATTCCACATAAATCTATGGCAAGTTAATCATGCCTGTATTTCCAATCCAGTTTTATGAGGTCAGAACTATTGGTCCAGCACTCCTCCCGCGGCAGAGGCGGTGGGGGCTGTCGGCTGCTGCAGGGCAGCCGGGCTGTGCACACCCGAGAGCTGCACCCTCTGCTCCTGCACCGACCGACCAAGCTCCTGTCCCGACAGGGATCCCCCTTCCAGGGGCTTTGGTCTGACTCCCCCTGAACTCATCCTACAATGTCACAAGTGCCAACGGAAGGCAGAAAGGATTTGCTCTCTGTGTCCACCTGCTGTTTTAGCTAATCCGTTTGTCACTGTTGCTGTTGTGTGATCTACAGAACGACACCAAGTTGTGAGTCATTACAGCTGTTGGAACGACCCCAGTTTGTTCTCAAAGCATCTTATTATTTTATTAAGTTTCAAAGCAATTAGTAGGCCCTGTACCTGGTTTAATGATTAATGGAGATGGGGAAAGGTGGCACAGACACCTGAGACAAGCCACATGGAGGCCATCGCCAGAGCCTAAAACAAACACATCAAGCAGTACATCACCATTACTCCTCCGTGGAAGAGCATTTGATACCCAGACCTCCTTAAGACCTTCTCCAACATTTGCCAGGGGTTTTACTAATACCTATGCAACACCTAAACCTGGTGTTAAAGCTGGTTAATGAATAGCCCTCTCTCATCACAAGAATCAGAGTAGATGCCGCCACCTCTGGGGTCTCCTGTTGAGTTGCTATACAAAATCCAGAGGAAGCTGCTGTCAGACTGCCTCAGTTTTCCTTCTCTGTACTGACAGTACGTATTCTTGTTCAGATCCTAGTCTTGCTGCGCTGTTGACCTTGCTATGGCAGTGGCATAAATCTTTTTTTGAAGAACCAAAGAGAATTTGGATCCTAACTCAGGATGATTTTGGCGCAGATGGACAGAGAACAAACAGATTTTATGCCACAAGGAATCGCTGGAAGGAAACAATAGCCAGTGGCAAAGAAAGGGACCAAAATCAGTGGCACGTCCTGTCACTTCCCGTTTCTGCACTTGTCTGAAAAATCCAAAGATTTGGGGAAGAAAAAAAAAAAAAAACAAAACCAAGCTTTGATGTTTCAGTTGCTCTTCCCTGTGGATGCAGTTACTGAAGTAAAATAAGAAAAGGTCATTCGGCTACAGTCATGCTTCCAGTCCATTTCAGGGTTTTAGCACTGACATTAGCCCATAAATAGTGAAGGCGCATCATTTTGTGAAATAAATTTTTAAACTGTTCTGTTTATACTAGACTTAGTAAAACATGTAAGGTCTTCCCACAGTAAGCTTTTGGAGGTCTATGAATAGAAAGTCACCTTAAGAAAATTACGGGAGGGACTACTCGTAATTTGAAGGTGCAGATTTTTTTGTATTTTACCTTTATTTCCTAGATTACATTATTTTGCAATAAAGCACAATTATCTAAACACATTTCTTAGTTGTTAAATAAACTGGTCAGCAAAGACGACTCTAAAATGCTCTGAAGTTCTTCCAGCACACACAGAAAGCTGAAGGTGCTGGGCTTCCACATTGCCTGGATTTCCGTGCTTGGATATTTAGCTGCAGAATAGGCTTATCCGTTCACTAATAACCATCTGCTTAGACCTCAGATCTCCATCCCATTCAGTCTACACTTCCACAAGCTCAAATTAAAAATATGGACAGAAACAATTTCTGCCAGGCAAGAGAAGTTCAAGCCGTTCCCATATTTTTTTCTGTTGAAGTTTCTACGTGCACCCTGTATTACCTGCCAACTGTTACTCTATTTACTTTACACTTCTGAAATGTAAAATATTAACATAAAAAAATATGATACAGAATGTAATTTCTCCTGCAAAATGCAGGAGAAAGCAAGCTGGCGAGCATACTGAGCCATGGTTATTAGAGCAGCAGCCCTCCCCGGGCAGCATTGTACCTGTCAGAGGAATGGATCCAGCCAGATGCCAGTCAAGAAGGGCCTTGGGATGTAGCTGGGAGACTTGAGGAAGCTGTGCAATATGTCTAAGCTATACGTGCAGATAAGATATCAAACAAGAAGGGCCGACAGCTCCTCATGGCCCTCCGGTATATACTGGCTGTACCCAGATTAGTATCCAGTCCAAGAGAGACTTCCCTGCGACTTCAGAGCACTTTGGGTCACGGGCTCCTGGCACTGATTTTTCATAGCCTTCATTTCACATCATTTCTACTCCATTCTCCAATGCACATAGCTTATACTGCACAGCAAAACCCATTTATGAGACCTTTTGCCCTAGCATTCAAACTCTTCTGTATCTTGGGAAGAACTTAGATACATGACTTTTCCTTCAGGCCCATTTTTACTTCAGCAGCCCTTTGGAGAAGGCCGTTACTATGAAGTACTCTTGAACCAAAACCTTGCTTTGGAGGCTGCAGACCTTCACGAAAGGGTCCAAAATAAATCCATATAGGCAAAATAAATCCCTGTCTCCATGTGTCATAGTTTAACCCCAGCCGGCAACTAAGCTCCACCCAGCCACTTGCTCACTCCCCCGCAGTGGGATGGGGGAGACAATCAGAAGGGTAAAAACAAGAGAACTGTTGGGTTGAGATAAAGACAGTTTAATAGGTAAAGCAGAAGCAATGCACGCAAGAAAAGCAAAAAACCCCAAGGAATTCATTCATTTCTTCCCATGGACAGGCAGGTGTTCAGCCATCTCCAGGAAAGCAGGGCTCCATCATGCATAATGGTGACTTGGGAAGACAAACGCCATCACTCTAAACACCCCCGCCCCCTTCCTTCTTCCTCCCCCAGCTTTATATGCTGAGCATGACATCCTATGGTCTGGGATATCCCTTGGGTCAGTTGGGGTCTGCTGTCCCAGCTGTGTCCCCTCCCAACTCCTTGTGTACCTGCTCGCTGGCAGAGCATGGGAAACCAAAAAATCCTTGACTTAGGATAAGCACTGCTTAGCAACAACTAAAAACATCAGTGTGTTATTAACATTGTTCTCATACTAAATCCAAAACCCAGCGCACTATACCAGCTACTCTGAAGAAAATGACTCTATCCCAGCCAAAACCAGGACGTGATGACACAGGGAAAGGCTGATGCAGCGGATATAACTGGCAAGCATCTCTTCTTTCTGGGTCCCCACAGCAGGTTTTACGCTTGGGGTCTAGTGCAGCTCTGATACCTAGTTTGTTGGGGTTTTTTTGTTTGTTTGGGTTTTTTTTTAAAAACAAACAAACCTCTACCAAAATGACTTTTTATACCTGCTAGAATTTGGCCCTGCAGTCTGAGCTCTAACAACTCAATGACCAAGCAAGCATTTATTATAGTTAAGCTATGACACCAGGCTGCAGCTGCAAGCTCTGTGGAACCTACACAACGTTAATGCGAGTGTATGTATTGG
Organism: Sagittarius serpentarius; assembly: GCA_034782735.1. NCBI lineage: Eukaryota > Metazoa > Chordata > Aves > Accipitriformes > Sagittariidae > Sagittarius > Sagittarius serpentarius. The sequence continues at coordinate 2,586,633 of JAVKLA010000084.1, forward strand.
GGAAAAGGGACTGCAACGCATCTGGTACCCAGCTGTTAAATATTAACCACTTTGCCTTCGTCCTGGGATACAAACCAGGCCTTAATCCTCAGTGCAGCCCACAGAAGAGGTTTGCAGCGTTCCATTCTAACCCCTGCACTTCTGCTCAGCTTTGTGCCTGCGTAAGTGCAAGCCGTAAGTGACCCTTCTTCAGATGGAGCGATTATCCGCTGCCAATCACATTCACCGTGGGCAGCAAAGTGCATCTACTGGAGATACTCTTTGTAGGTCAGGGAATAGCAAACTCAGATATGATTTATGGAAGCAAAGAGTTCATTTGAAATTAAGAAACACTCAAAGTGTTTTCCTTTAAAGGGCCTGCATAGCAAGGAGACCAGCCACGTGCTTTAGAACAAGCAGGATCGAACTCCCAGACTGAAGTCTCATGTCCTTTCCCTGTGTTCTCCACTCTTGGACACATGCCTAAGGCCAAATTGTGGCTTGCAGGTGGCAACAGCTGCCCTGCATTCAGACCAAGCTGTTACTGTAAATCCACCTCTCATGCAGGACCGCCGTTATCTCGGTTGCTATGACTTGCAGTACGCTGCCCTGACTTCCCAGAGGCCCTTTTTATTTGCCAGATGCAGGGGGTGCTCTGGGTGTCTCCATCCCCATCCCTGTCCTCCTCCCAGGCCATACACGTTTCCCCCCATAGCATCTAGGGGTATTCCTCACCAGGCCAAGGCAGCGGAAGGTGACCCCCTTCTTTACCAGACTGCTCTGAGAGTGCAGAACAAGCTCACTTGCATCCTGGATGACAAACACCACACCAAGCTCTTTAAAAAAAGAGAACAAAACAAAACAAACCACAACAAACAAAACTCCACTAAAATACCCCACCAAACAAAAAAACCCAGCCTTGACCCATGACTTCTGTAAAATCTACCAGTTTGCATTTTTCTGCTTCCGCTTCCTCAGAACCAGATGTCCTCTTAAAAAAAAAAAAACAACAAAAAAAAACCCCAAAACACCAAACAAACAAAACCCCCAAAGCCAAAAAACCAAAAGCACACACTAATCCTTCCTGTCCAACAAAATCAGACTGAATTCAAGCGTTTGGGGAGTCCTCTTACTGCCAGTCAAGCAGCTGAAGCTGAGCTCGTGGTAGAGCTGTTTCCTGAACTGCAGCTGTGCTGAGTGGTACTAAAAAGCAGCAGCAGCAACTTTTCTGGCTGCCATCGTCAACCTTCGTGTCAGTGTAACCAGTGAAGTGGCCTCCCAAGAGCTGGCTTCCTCCCCTGGGGGTGCAGTGGCCCCAGGCGCCATGTGGGACCCACATGCCCCTTGCACCCTACGCTCCTACAGCCCAAGCCCAGGGAGCACCGAGCACCAAGCACCTCCCGCACCCTGGGCTTTGAGGAGCGAAGGGTGATGCAGGACAAGCTCCGTTTCTCAAAGAATATAGCATAACCAAATCCTACTTGTTTAGGATTGTTTGGAGCATTAAAATAAGGAAAACGAAAAGAACAAAGCTGTAGTAATTACACTCAGTGGGATGTATTTTACTCAATTCAAATGTAATAGGAGCATCACTGAGCCGCTGGGTAAACGCACACACAAACGCTCCTTTCCTCCACATGTTCTTCATTCAAATGTACATTGCATGCACAAAAGACACTTTTAAACCAAATATACACAACACTAAGATTATTTTTATTAGCCGAAATTAAAAAAAACCCACTATATTGTATATGCAACTACCTCCGCCTGACAGGCTAGATGCTGAAGCTACACAAACCCTCCTGCACAGTCACAGCAGACTTTGCCACAGGATTTCTAACTACAAGATCGAAATTCTTTCAAATTTCTTTAGCTTTTCCACCTTGATTTAGATAGGATTAATTTTTTTAAAAATATCTTTCCTGAGATCATTTACAGGCCATTTAAAGGAAAATTAAACCCCTGTTACCTCTCAGATCAATACTCGATACAGCCAGCCATTAGAGCAGGGCTGCCCCAGACCAGTACCCTTCATAAAAGGGAGGGAGGGAAGAAGGGAAGGGGCCAGGAAGAAGTAGTTGTCCTCACAGTGCTTCAGGTCCTCGCAGGGACAGTCCTACTACTGGAGCCCGAGACCACCCTCTTGGCAGAGGCAAAAATCAAGCGAAGCAGGAGCAGGATCCCGTAACAGTCCTTTCACTCCTGCACATCCAGCTCACGTTTCACTAGTGCCTTCTGCTTTACAACCCCCCTGAGCAGCCAAGCTTTCCTCCTACTTTTTTTGCCTAGATGTACCTATTTTCAGTGAGGATGGATGATCTATTTTGAGTTTAGTTACTGCACGTGGGATTTCTTGTTGTTTCTTCAACAGACTTTCCTCTTGCAGACTTCTGTCCCCTTTTCTACAGAGAAGCCCCTGGAGAAGGAGCACCCCACGAAGACTGCAAGCATCTCTCGTTTGCATAATCAACCTATCTGCCACAGAGTGGGCTGAGAAGCAGGAGGGGGACGTAGTAACAGACTTGCCATTATCTCTGCTCTTTTTGCACCTTCTTTTCAGTCTCTCTCTCTCTTTTTCCCCTTACTAGCTTTGCTCCCGTCTATGAAAAATCAGCAAATAAAAAGTTACATTAACCCCACCCTGACCTCTCCGACATAATACACTGTGGGCTGATGGGCTGCCTTTGGAGCTTCGTTGAAAAGCTGTCATTCTTCGGCACCCCAAGTACAGCCTAGGGAGCATTTACCGGATAATTAATATATTAAATGCATGAAAAATAGTTACACAGGGCCCCCCCACCAGATCCTTCCCACACACACACACACACACATATATACTGCTATCTTTTTCAGAGAAAGAAGGGATGCAAAAAAGAAAGGGGGAAAAAAGATAGATACAGCATGCACACCATCAATATAAAAGCATCCCCTGAATAGCCATCATAAAAACTGTTCATAATTTTATAGCTTCATTCGTGCTGGAGCACCATAAAGGCAGGCCATATTTTTTACACTCAGGATGCCTCATAAAAAAAAAAAAAAAAAAAAAAAAAAAAAAAAGAGAGAAAAGGAAGGAAGGAAAGTTGGCATGGTAGACATGGAAACAGCACAGGAGCCATCAGCTCACCTGAGGACAAGAGCTCAGGAGAAGGGGGTTTGAATTTGTCCTCTCTGACCTGTGAGGTTCTGAATCCCGATGAGGCCATCAGGATAATTATTAATTGGAAAGTCTTTAGCTTTTTTTCTTTTTTCCCTTCCCTCTTTTTCTTTTTTTGCTGACTGCATATTTGCCTTTTAAAAGGATGATGGAAGGCCAGGAAGGCAGCCCTGCCCTCCAACTGTGTCCTTCACCTTTAAGTGGGCCAGCATCTTTTTTGGTGCTTTGAATCCCCCTCCCTTTTCTCTCCACCTCCCCAAATGCAAAATTCATGAGCTGGAGCATGGATTAACAAATAAATTATAATGAAGGCAAATGGGTAGCAATAAAAAATAATAATAATAAAAAAGGAGGCCTCACCTTCACGTGACAGAGGCTGAGCAATATAACAAACCAGCTCATTTATTTTCACCAAAGCCTGTTCTCCTGCTTGGGAAGGTAGGTTTTTAAAGCATTTTATCCTTTATTTCCTGTAATATATTTGGACAAGGTAGCTGTAAATCTGAGGCAAGAGGAGAAATCAAAGAGTGGCAGGAGAAGATGGGGGTCGAAGGGAAAGAAGCTGTGTTGGTTTGTGGATATGGCCCCTGAGCTTTTGTGATCCAGGGATTTAGAGCATTCACCTACACATACCAGTTTGCTGGGCTGGCTGCTTCTGCACAGCTCTGAGCACGCCACGCTCCTGCTCCCGGCCACTTCCAGGAGTTCAGACTGTGTCTTTATTATGCACATATGTGTGTATTTTTAAGTGTGGTATGTACAACAGCAGGGATGTCCCTTAAAAATGTACACAGTAACCTTGTTACACCCAGACATCCCAGAGGCAAGAGAGAAAACATTACAGAAATCAGCTGTTATGCCTGTTAAAGCAGAACAGATAAGTTTAAGAGAAAGCCCTGGATACCCATTCTCCACTCCGAGATAGTCAAGGGTAGCTATATCCTCCTCCAAGAGCTGTATCACAAAAAGGATGCAGGAAAATGTCAAAGAAAAGTTCATTTGACTTTTCAGTAAGAGGTCAATATTCGGTGGTTTTGGTTTGGGTTTTTTTCCAAATAAATCAAGAATAGAAAAACCTACCTCCTGCAAAGAACCATTAAAAAAAACTTTACTATTTGGTCCCACAATAAGTTCTCTGATTAAAGGAAGTTTAAGAGGACCACAAGAAAAGGAAAGGAAAAACTAGTCACTATTTTTCACCCGACTCCCCCTCCAGATCCTTCCTTCAGCTGAGCTTACCCACCCCACTGCCTAAGCGTTGACCACAAATGGAACCCAGGAGACCCAAGTCCCTTTGGCTACAGACCTGACTGAGGGACCAGCAGCCCAGAGCAGCACCCACCTTCTGTACCTGCCGGGAAGTTCATGTGGCACGCTAGGAGCAAAAGCTGCTGTCTGCTGTGATGAACCAGCGAGTTCAGACCAACGCTGTTAGAGAGGTTCTGGGAAATGCTCAACCGCCTTTGCCTGCATGGTGCCCCGAGGCCAGTTCCTGCACCCTCCCAGCTCCAGCAGCTACGTCTCCTTTGCCGCAGAGTCAACAGGGGCATCAACAGCACTGCTTCTGCAGGTCTCCACAAAAATACCTGTTGCTTCTTGGACTATCTCAAAATTTAAGGGGGTATTTTCCTGCCTTAACCATGAAAGCATCTTCCAAGAGGTAGCTGGGAAGGTCTGCGGGGCACATCTAACTTGTGACCGGCATCACTTGCTGATGATAGCCAGCTTCCTCGCAAGTCTACATTTGTCAGTGAACCCACCTCTCCTAACCTCGCACGCTTGGGAATTAAAGTGAGTCAGAATCCAGAGTAACTTCACTGATTTTGCCGAAACTGCTTAAAGTTCACGCAAGTTTAAAGAAATCTAGTGGCACAAGTGCTTGCAAGACCTTCCAAAAAGCTGCAGGAAACATGCTTGGTTTCCTAACCCAAGTACAGCTATGCCACATCATTTACAGTTTGGGCTCCCAAGTGCTGGGAAGAGGAGTCCAGTCTCTGCATCTGAACAAACCTCCCCCCCCAAACCACTACTGAGGAGAAGCCACCCCACCAGGAGGTGGGTGCGTACCTCCTGACCAAAACCCAGCCATCTGCGTGCAGGTGCCGGGTGAGGAATAACGCACGGCTGGCTGCAAAGCAACTGCCAGCGCTGCCTCATTTGTCTCTTTCATGTTTATTCATGGCGAACTCTGACAGAGGGATACGGCTCCATTCGGGAGTTGTCAGCAGGTGGCCTAATAGTGAGAATTAGTGAGCCACACAGCAACGAGACATACTGGGGTTGCCTAATGCTGCTGATATTAATGCATGCTTCAGAAATGAATAAAGCTTCTTCGAGGGGAAAAAATAACAATAATAAGAGGATGAAGAGGGGTAGGAGGAACCAAGGGGGAGCCCAATGTGCTACGCTAAGCTTGGCCAATGCTCAGTTTTTGAAAAGGTGCCCTCTTTCCATGTGGGTGCTGACCTCAGTCCCACATTCACAGACCCCATCAGCCACAAATAGGAGACAGAAACGTTTTGCTTTCAAATAACCCCTGAGAACTTGCATGGTCAGAGGCTAAGAGAGACCTTCCTGTGCCAGAGCTTTCAGTATCATCATCCTCCCCTCCAACTTCGACATTTCGGGCAGACACTAAACCTCTAGCCAAGCAAGATGGAGCAATTCATTGCTGCCCTGCTCTGTGCTAACGCAGGCTCTGCTGTCAGCTGCTGGCATGGTGGGACAAGCTGGACTGCCTCTCCATCTGACGAGGTCTGACGTCTTCTAGGTGCCGCAGCCAGCCAACTGTCGCGGCAGCTCCCAAGTGGGACTGCTGGAGAGAGGCGGGAGAGGTTTCTTGGGCCATGCCCGAGCCACCAGCAGCTCCTGAGGCACCAGGCTTGGGAAGGCAGAACCCTAAGTCTCTGCCAGTGTCACCTCCTGATGCTTTCACTGCAACGTGACCCAACCTGGCTCACAACCTCCGTTTTTCTAATACAATTTCAGCGCACAGTCCGCATCTGGAAACAGTTAACTCCGTCGGAAAGGAAGACAGTAGACTCAAAGTGATTCTGCTGCATAACACCAACACTTTCCACAGCCTGTTTCACCTGCTCTTCAGAAATCAGGGGCCTAATTTTACAACCTGCTCTCAGTCTCAATGGCCCCAAGAGCAAGACAAATGAAGAAAGATGCAGGAGAGCTAGGTAGCATCCAGTTTTCATGCAGAGAATAGGAAATAAAAGTACATACAACTAAACAGGTCTCCAAAGATCCCTTTTCAGATTTAGCTGCCGTATCACATTTTCTCATATAACTCCCCAAAATGATGGCAAAAGCTAAAAATCTGCTCTGAGAAGCAGCATCTCAGTAGCCAATTTCCTCATCCCTTTCCTCGTGCACACATACCCAATAATCCTGGACATAACTCTAGACACAAGGATTTAGAAACAAGGACCTTAGAAAAAAAATCAGAGGATCAAGTAATGCCCCTGTTAAACCCACTTTAAAAAAATATTATTCTAGCAAGTGCGGGATTAGACCCTAAAAGCAGCTTCTTCCCCCCCCCCCCCCCATGCTTTTGACTCTTGCATTAGCATTGCTGGCAGCTTTGAGCATGGGGAGAAAAAACGAGCATTGCCCTGCCATGCCCCCTGCCCATGGCAGGCTCGCGCCTCAAGCCATTTCATCGTGGCTAGTGTTTTTCACAGCAAGTAGCACAACAAATAGCAACAAGAAGACTTTGTTTCTTCTGCTTATAATTTGTTCCCATTATAAATGTTAGGCTTGTGTTTTCCCCAACAGTTTTTAATCTTTTTAAATGCTAGAGACACGTACAAGCTAAAAAAAAAAAAACCAACAAAAAAACCCACACACACCAAAAAACCAACAACTAAAAAAACCACACACACACAACCGTGTAATGCCAAACACACACAATTCCTGCCTAGCACTGCAAACTCATCTGACCGTATACCCTTTTTATGAATTAAGTACCTAGTTGTTAGTTTTTCCTTTTGAATTTTAAACAGTTTTCACACCTGGTCTGACAAAGGTTCAGGTAGATTACCGAAAAAGCATTGACTAATTTGAAAAAATATTTAAGAAACTCCAAGTTCCCTGCCTTTTTTACTATCCTCTGCTCCATAATTACATTGCACTGCCTGATATTTTCATGGAACATTAACCGAAGTCAGGTGACTGCCCCCTTACAGTCTACGCCTATCCGTTACCCATAAGACCCCCATGGACCTTGACATTATTAATAGTCCTATTCATTAAGTATTACTCTTGTAGAATGAGTAGCATAATATTGGCCTGGAGATAGGAACAGGCAGAAGGAATAAGTCAAATTAATTTTCCGCAGCAAACGCCCCGATTCTGTAAATGACATTCTATACTGTTAGCATTTTAAATGTGACACAAATGGCAGGAGATACAATTTGAAAGCAAAATAGTAGAAGACATGGCTCAGGGTGTAATGTGCTGCATAAAAATCCAATAACATCAGTTACATGAAGGAAGGGAATGAACCAACCCGATGGAGGGTTTTAATTTGCATTTGTTTAAAATGGCAGGTAAGGGAGCAAGAGAAAGGCTGCAGCTCCCCGATTAGGGCTTTCTTCCCTTCTGCTGAGGACGAGGGTGCAGAAGAGCTCAGAGCCGTGCTCTCCTCCGAGACCTCAGAACATGCTCACACCTTCCTACCACTGCAGACTGTCCCACCACCTCCACTGCACTTACTGGCTGAAGGCAGCCAGAGGATAAATTACAGGCTGGCTCATCTGAAAGACTCACTACAAATCCAGGAGAAGCATACAAGCTCAGCTTGCCGTGATTCAAGCCCCTTCGGATAGCTCGGCTTGAACTCCAGTTTCCCCAGGTTCACACACCGCTCAGGAGAGAGGATGAGTGAGAGCTGGAGAGGAATGAAGGTTGCAGCAGGGAGACGGAGCGAGCGGCTCAAAGGTACCAAATCCACAACAGCGTTGCCTGGTCTGACCACGCTCTACCAGAGAGCTGCTTCAAGCCGACGCGTGTTTGATCTACAGCACTGTTTTGTTCAGGAAAGAACAAAACCACGCATCCCAGCTCGACTGGGTTTCTCCAGCGTCAAAGTTGCCACCACCACCTTTCGTGTCAGACAAAAGGCCAGCTCAGAGCTGCAGTATCCTTCTGGATCCAGAAAAGATGGGCCAAAGCCTGAACCCTTGATTTAAATCAAGCAAAACACAGCCACTTTGGGGGATTTCGAACCCAGACGTAAAGGCAAATTTTGAGAGAAAATGTTGCCAACTTTGTAGTAGTTCAAGTTGAGCTCTCAAATCTAAAGACCCTAACACCTACCCAGAGGATGAATGCGACAAGTTCAACACGAGTGCTGAATCCTGTGCTTTTGGCCTGTCAGTCTGGGGGAGGTACAAAAATGTAGATCGTCAAGCCATTATACGTTTTTCTTCATTCCCTTTTTCTTTCGTTTCCTTCCTTACAAATTTCACTGTACCAAAGCTGTAGACCACCAGACAGGAGAGATCTGATCAGGGAAACAAAAATAAATGCAAAGCCTGACCCCCATTAGTTTTATTTAGGGTAAAGCACTGCACTGTAGTTTATTTATTAACAACATAAAAAGACATTGCCTATAGAATATAGAATAAATACACATAATTTCCCCAGAAAGAGCACTGAGCTGGCTTCCTGAGGGGAAAAAACTATCACTTAATTGAAGCAAGAAATGTTCAATCCAATAATCTATAATTAGATATTTTATGGAATATGTTACCTAGAGATGTTTATTTGTAAAATGTTTCTATCAATAATAAGTCGTTGGGAGGGGGAGAGAAGGTCCATTCCTTGGCTGCTGGGATGATGGTTTATGTTTGAGGGAATTTCATCAGCAGTAAAGGAAGCTCTTCCTGCAGCTCATCGGATAGGGTATGGGATCCTCCCTCAGCATCGTCAGGTGTTCAAGCCATAGAAGTATCAGTGACAGGTCAGAAGTCTAGAGAATACAAGCTTCTAGCCGTGCTCACTGACAAAGGCAAATTCTTAAAGCCACCTCAAAATATAGAGGTATGAAGCAAGTTTTTAGGACTGGGCCTGAAACAGGTGTGGACATCTAAGGAGCCGTTCTTGTCGGAGCTGCAATCTACAACATTCTCATTTCAAAGCCACTAGATTGCCTTAAAGACTCTTCCTTTCATATTCATGTACTCCCAGAACGCTAGGGGCAGTTCACATAGTGGATGTGAGCAAATATTTGAACGTGGTTCTCGTCAAATCAGCAGGACTTCAAAGACAAAGAATGAGAAGATGCCTCTAAGAGCCCCACGAAACCTATAGACCCAAGTGACACACATGCAACCCTCCACTCACACCTCCTGACTGCTGGTCTTCCTCCAGACAAATTATTATTTCTGTTGGTTGCAACCCTACTGCAGTTCTTATTACAAAGGCAATTTCTCCTCTCCCTTTAATCTGGGGTTGCTCAACAGTGTTCAGTGCTCCAGCTACTTCTGCAGTATGGCAAACTGTAAATTGTGTTTGAAACTACAAAGTGCAGAATAAAGCAACTGATTGAAAAGAAATCAGTAAAAAGAAAAGAAAACACCAAATCCATGTTGGTGGAAGGGCCACAGGAAAAAGATACTTCATTCATCAAGGTAACAAGATTTGGGAGGTAATATACGTGTCAGAGATGAAATACAGGAGATAATTAACACATAAGCTCCACAAGACAATACTATGGCATAAAAATACCTGGGCAGAACTGTCAGGTGATTTCCAGAAAGATCAGACTTAATCAGATTTCTTATAATCTCTAATAATTCACATAATATTAGCAGGTCATGACTAGAAAAACAGTGTCTAGAAAATTGTAAATTTGCACAGATGTTTAGAACTGGGAGATATTAGCAATAGCATATGCTCACGGGTTTGGGGGGTTTTTTGGTCATAAAATACATTTGAAAGTGCTGGTATATGGTATGTTTACATTTACCTGAAAACCGCCTATGAATGGCTTAGTTGGCCTTGCACCCGCCATCCTGGTCTGACTCCTGGTGAGCAAGGCAGCGCAGGCTCTGCGCAATCATTAACGGGAGACGCTGGGACATGGCAAGCGGATTCAGGTCAAGCAGTGGAAACAAAGCCCTGCAGCCGAGAGCACAGCTGAACACGCCGGGGTTGCCCTCTCCACCATCTGCGCTGGACTCGCAGGAAGGATGAACAACTTTGACTCCTCAAGTCAACTGCGACTTCAGTTTGATAACACAAAATAGCATTTACTGGGTGCCAGGGAGGTGGCACTGCCGAGTTACACATCGGAGTCACCAAAGAACAAACACAAAGCCCTTGGTCCAAGTCTGCCGCGAAGGGCAGACAGCAAGGGGAACATGCAAAGCACAGGACAGGGACCTGCACTGGTGTGGAGGTAGAGAAGAAAAAAAAGCCATTTTCCAGACAAATGCTTTGTTTGCCAGTTTCAGAAGATCCCACCTGCAGCCATCTCCAACACACAGAGGCTACTCAGCCCATCTCCCCTGGCCCCCCAGCCAGGTCCTCCTCAGCCCACGGCACCAGCCCCCCAGCCCCCACCTCCCCATCCACTGCTAGACGAGAACTCTGCCACCTCCGATCCATCAACGGTGTTTACACTTGGCTCCCTCGCTCTGCGACGGGCGCGAAATGGGGGGAAAATTATAATAATATCACAAATGAAATTGAATGAGTAACAACATTTTCTAAGAACAGAATAAATACAGTTGGTGGCGCCTTTTTTTTTCCAATTTAGTATTGTTTAATATGCATTTAATCAACCCATTCAGTATTATAGAGTCTATGTACCGTGACACCCTCCTATGCCACAGAGGAAGCATTCATAGGCCATTAGGCTAAAGTAATATGTATGAGGAACCACTTTTCCCCAGGGTGTAGTAACTATTTTTGCTCCCCAGTCGTCCCCATTAAATCATTAAACCTCATGACTATGCTTTCTGAACTCTACCCTGATCTTTAAAAAGCAGAACATTAAAGGGCAACTGTCACCCTCCATTGCACAGGCCTTGTGTTTTATATATTCAAAGCATTAAGCCTTTTGTCAGTCTATACATCATAAGCACTGGAAGACTGTATGCACAAACAGGAAATGTTTATAACTGATGTCCCTTTTATAGTGGATGTGCGAATGGGCAGGATAAAAAAGCTGAGGCTCGGCTATTTTATGGAAACTGAAGCAACGTGATTTTCCCCAGCTGCTTGCAATAAACCTATCTTCGTTACTTATCTTTATGTGGCCAGTTGCAGGAGAAAAGAGCAGCAGTTTAGCACAGGCAGAGAGTTGGAGGTCCAGTATTCATGAGGGGTTGCCAACTTTGGACTTGCAGATCTCATTTCCCTACTTTATGGCAAAAGCTTAATTAAGAGAACAGCAGTAGAAAGGGTATCCACAGAGAGAAGGTTGGGTTGGACTTACACAGATCCTTCCAGCTCCCAAACATCCCTTCAAATGTGGAGCTGTCGCTACTGAAGTGTATCCATACCTGGGAAGAAAGAGGAGGTTAGCAAAGAATTAGGGACACGACCACCTCTACCATGTCTCTGACAGCACTACTGTTCACTCCTCTTAAAGGCTTCTTGAAAGACCTCTCACAGCAGACTCACTTTGCCATCTCCACTTTGCTCCTCTTCAAACTGGGGCTGCAGATACAAAGAACAGGAGGAGTCTCTACCTGAAAATCCAGCCTGAACTCTGTGCCTTGCACAGCTGGAAAGAGACTGGGAGACTATTCCCAACTCCACCACAGAGCCTTGGAAAAGAGGTCTCAACTGTTTTGTGCCTCGCAGCTCCCATTTTGCTGTTGAGAAAGCAAGTAATGCTTCCTATAGCATGTGTTAGGAGTAAGTTAGTTTTGCTAATGCTTCTGACATTCTCTCCTGGGTTTTTTTGAGAAGTGAGGTGCTGCAGACACCCACACAAGGCGGGTGAACAGCTGCAGAAACCCCGCACGGACTTTGACTAAGATTTTGGGCAAGTCACTTCCCTGCACCTGCGTCCTGCCCTATATCTCCCCTGTATACAGCCACCGAACTTTAGGAGTATGAATACTCTCTCATTAGCAGCATGGGAAACACCTAGCCGGGGCAGAGCTCTGGAGGGCTTTTAGCACTCGGGCAAAGGGAGACACAAAACAGCCCCTAGAGAAGGTTTCCGAGAGCATGGGGATGGAGGCAGGGACAGGCAGTAGTAACCCTAAAAAAGAAAAATAGCAAATACCTTTCAAACGCAGGGCAAAAGAGACCACAATAAATGTCAAGGTCAGGTGAGGGGCAAGGGCGAAAAAAAGCACTTCCACGTTCTTGAGCCTGTATTACACAGGTACCACCGCCTGGCTCTGTAACCCACCCCCAGTATCACACACCCTCCCCATCCCTGGCGTCTGAGGACACTTCCCAGTTACCTGCAGATCCCTTGTAAAACAACAGGGAATGTTAGGTTAACACGACTTAGAGAGCGATAGTGTAGCTTGCAAAATGTCAGAGCTTTCATCCTGTATGTTAACTTCCCAGCTAGTGGTATCAATCTGCAGCAAAACACAGTTATTTCATCATGACATTAGTTCACCTTTAAAGGCATATGGTAAAGCCTGCTTTGTGGCTTGCAGAAGATGAGCTTCCTATAATTACAATTTGAACTGTTCCACAGGCAGCTCTATAGATAGTGGATCAGTGATTAAAGTTGAAATCACAGGGTAAGTAGTTCTGTGACACCGTGAGTCACAACAATCATCAAAGACTCAACTCTCTGGCTTCTGATGAAGTGGAGATAGTGCAGTGATTCAAGTAGGGGACTGAGACTCAAGTGCTGCTACTTGGAGGCAGGAAAAGAGCAGACACATTCTTGAGGAAGATACTCAGTGTGTGCTATTGACTGGCCTCAAGCAAATCTTTAACCCTGCGTCTCAGAGAGAGCATGACTGTGCATCTCATTGTGGTGGGGCCCCCAGTGTCACACCTGAGGATCACAGGCTCCAGTTAAACATTCTTCTTGCCGATTCCGCCTTTGATTTGAGGAATAATGCATGCAGGGCACAGGACTGCCGCAGCAATGCCGGGGCTCGGCGACAGGCTGAGGCATGCGTTTGTTTTTCCCTGTAGAGCTTTCTTGCTCCTCAAGTATCCCGTCAGCACGAGGCATGGAAGGGAAAGAAATGTGCACTCACACTGTTGTACCCCTTGCTGACCCCCATTAAAAGGATAGGGCGTTGTTTTTTTTTTTTGTTTTTTTTTTTTTTAAAAATAAAAGAATCCAGCCTCTAAGTCTGCTTGGCAATGAACAGAGAAAATCCTGCCACTGCCTCTCCTGGAAGATAATGGGCTAAAGAATTCCCTTTCCCTACTGCACCTCCATTAAACTTTGGTGAAGCTGATGCTGAGATAATTTTGGTCCAGAAAAAAATCAATGGGTTCATATTTGTAAGAAAAAAAACCACAACGGGATTGCCACAGCAAAAAATCCCATGCAGATAAGAATTAAATTAATTCCTAGCAGAGTGACACCTCACTCGCGTGTACAGTAAAATGAATTATAGGACACAAAGTATTGGATCTCGGCTCCCTTTCATTCTCAGGCTGTAAGATTTGCTCTTTCCCAGCCCTGCACATGTCCACTGTGGTAATGCACAAATCCTGGTGCTGAAGAACTTTTACCAGCTGTAAAATGGAGGAAAAGGATAAACTGAGGCATAGGGGACTTCACACCCACGGCTGAGGTGATCCCACGCCAAGAGCGGCACACAGCAGTGTCCCAGCCCAGGTGGCACTGGACTGCGCAGTGTCCCAAAGGAAAGGGTCAGGGGAATGCCGAGGGGACTTCGGCAGGAAAACCTCCATCGGAGGACCCCATCCCATTGCAAGGTCCTGCGCTTTTAGGAGGAGCCAAATTCTGCAGCCAGCCTGCAGTGCTGTATGCACCAGCTCTGATATTTTAAGGGAACTGCTTTCTTTACACTTTCTTTTAAAGATGAAAGACGTTTCATTTAGAGCGGGAAGGGGGAGGGGTGGCAAGCGGAGTTACAAAGCCAACAAGCTTCTCTCTCCTCCAGGAAGATTGTATCATGGCTGCTGGCCGCCTGCCACAGCCAGCTTGAGCATTAACCACGGACAGTGACTGATGGATGCCTAGGGTGCCAGCTGCAGAAAGCTGTCCAGGAGGGCGGGAGACAGCCTCTGTGCTCAGCACAAGTGCTCTGCTTGGAGGAACGGGGTCAGGATTTGGGAGGGAATCAGCCCGACGGGGGTGAGCCCGTTGTCTGCGCCAGTGCGTCTTGGGGACTGCTCCTCAGCCCCAGCTCGATGCTCCGAGGGGGAAGGCAGGAATGAGGGAGCGGAGCATTGGGTCCAGGTCAGCACTTGATCTTCCGAAAGGAAGCGAGCTGGTGTAACAGCCCTGCCCAGCTTTCACACCTCACCGGGTGTCTCTTAGCACAATTCAACCAGCTTGTGTCTTTCACAGGTTGTATATAAGACTTTGAGACTGTATGTAAGGGAGTATCTATGCTGTACACTGGTACAAGGAGAGGCTACCAAAGCTGGGTAAGAGGAAAGAATAGAAGCTGAACAGTGCCTAATGCCTCTGGCCCCCAAGTGAGTAGACGTGACCCATCAGTTTACAAGGAAATCCTGATCATGCCCTGAAGACTCACCTTGGCAAGACAGCGTCACACTGCGGACCTGCGACTATCCAACACTTAGACCAAAAGCAAAGCCTTTATTGCAGGAATTTGAGCTTCTGAGGAATTTACCATGAGGTTTGCTCCCAACTTTATGGTGCTCATTTTAAGAGGATACACCAAGGCAAATACATTAACTTGCCTGGGAAAAGGACAGGAAAAGATATTCGCCACAGGACATTTTGGAACAAACATTCACAGGAGAGTTTCAAACCTACAACCCAATGTATATGCTTAAGCAATAGGAAGACAGAGCTTTCTATTTTCCCTGCTGTCACTCATAGAAATTCTCAGCAGACTTTGGTCTTCTGCAAGAGTTTCACAACCCAACAGCCTGGCTGGATGCAGACGCCCAGACGAACAATGCCAGGCATCCACTGCTGGAATCTGCTGTCTGTCGGCAGCACTGAGCAGGGAAGGGTTAAGCCCACGGGTGCCTCAGGCACAGTGCAGCACCAAGGTCCTTCCCAAGGCTGCGGGGAACAATGCAGCTATCAGTCTATATTTGGCCTTTGCCCTTGGATCATTTATGACTTATTCTTCACCTCCGATGACCACAGCAGCAAGCTTTCAATCTCTTGCTCCCTAGCCTGAAGCAAGAGCTCTCCCTCCCCCTTTTTTTAAAATCACACCATTTGCAATTAAAAGCGACTGCCAGGAGGAGGTCTCAAGCAAGTCTTCCCTTGCCCCTTTGTGCCCTTTGCCTTGCTAAGACCAGGCTTCTGGCAGGATATCACGAAGCAGTGGTCCTGCCGTATCAGGATGCGGGGAGCAGGGAAACAGAGACATCTTGCTAGTCTACAGCTTAAAGTCTATACTTAAAGCTTAGAGAGAAGGTTTAAACAGAACAAGCCTGGGTGGCCTTTTACTTTACAGACTGTGGAGTAAAAAACGGTACTGCCATGATCCAAAGCAAGCCTCATTTAATCATTTAGGGGCCTATCCCCAACAACTGACCTTTGTAAGCAGCCTTACACTGCTGTACAAGCGCTGTGTGCTCACACCCCTCGCAGGCACCAGCAGCATCCCTTGCATGCAGCATCACCAGGAGGTTAAGAGGTTCAACTCAGCACATATCAGTAGAGCTGTGAAATTCTGACCATTGCCCACCTCCCGGTTCAGCGCAGAAGTGATGCAATCACCAACCACACAACAACATGGCAGCAGGTAAAGGCAGGGAGTTATTTCCTTGCAATTAACCACTTCTTCAAAGGAGAAGGAGCAAATTGCGGCTTGTAATACCGTGCCGTTGCAAGAGGATGTGCCTGTGGTTAGCACAGGCTGACAACTCAGCCACTTCCCTTTAAACCAGGGCCCCGCCAGACTGAATAAGGGCTCGCGAACGCCCTCGCTGTGAGCAGTCTGCCAGTGTTGGGCCACACCACAGACCCGAGAAAACACAGACACACAGCTGGCTTTTCCTCCCCACACAGTGCAGCTCCACATGCTCCAGACCCTGCAGCTCTTCCTTGCAGCAGGGTCCTCCATGCATGCTGGGACAGGCTTCCCTATCCCTGAGGGGGCCGAAATCCAAATCCTACCACGTGCCCCGCCATCCTGCTCACTGCATCGTGTGCCAGAGCCAGCGAGTGCCCTGCGACAGCAGCCTGGCTCTGTAATAAATGATTTCTCACCTGGGCCAGGCAACAGACCTGGAAAAAGGGTTAGACAAATCATAGCTGCCACTCTCTAATCTTCCTGCTGGAAAGTCACCTCCATCATCCTAATTTATCAAAAGGCCAAGATGCTGGTCAG
Source organism: Sagittarius serpentarius (assembly GCA_034782735.1). Lineage (NCBI taxonomy): Eukaryota > Metazoa > Chordata > Aves > Accipitriformes > Sagittariidae > Sagittarius > Sagittarius serpentarius. The sequence goes on from JAVKLA010000084.1 coordinate 2,603,235, forward strand.
ATACAAAGTCTTTCTCCTGTAATAACCTGTATGTGTAACTAGAAGCTACCGAGATTACACCAGATGTGTTTCACTCAGGAGAGCTGGTATTTGTTTTCTTGGGCCATAGCTTAGCATTTTTTTCATTTCATAGCTAAAGAAATTCCTTGGTAATACAGTCCTCTCCTACTTCACTCAGAAAAATCTCTCTGATGTAAATGTACAACATAATCCTAAATATAAAGCCTTGGAAGCGTACCTTACTGTGAGAGACACTTCTATCAGGACTTCAAATAGAGAAGGCCACACAAAAGCGTCCAGGAGTGAAACCATTCTGAGGGTCTGCTAACTGCTAACGTTAACATAGAAGGCTAATGAAATAGGCTTAGCGCTTTCCTCAAATCTGTGGTGGTAGAAGCATTTTATGGTTAACATTTTAAAGCCTTGGACCTCAGCCACAGAGGCTCTGGACATCCGACAGTAATACATTCCCTGCGCTTCCCAGAGGGGCAGGAGGAGGAAGGTTAGCACCACGCTCTGCTCATCTCCTTTTACAGCACTAGGATGTGAAAGATCAAGAGTTTTGCACTGCTTGCAGTTATTCTCAAGGGCCCAGTGAGGACACGCAACTGAATCGCAGTGCGTGTCTCTGGTCTGTGCTTGCAAGGACCAACTTCACACTGCAGCTTGCACGCAGCCTGAAGGCTTGATCAGTCACAGAACAAAACAAACCCATAATGTACTATCAGATCAGAAGATACTAATCCATTTTTCATGGAAAGAAGGATAAGGCGAGTTGATTTTTTTTTTTTTTAATGTCTACAACATTGCCTTTCCAGTGTTTGTTTTTCAAAGACCAAGGTCAACAAACCACATTAGTACCCATGCTGCTTCCTAGGCACAGCTCCACTGCCTGACAGCTTCTAATCCTAGCTGACCAAAACCAAAGCAAGCACAATTTCTCTCCCTCACCCAGATTTTTGGTAACATAAGCCACAGACAAGTCTCTGCTCTTCAGAGTCCCAATCCTGCTCAAAACCCCAAACTCACCCTGAAGTCAACTAAATCCATAAGGGCTGATAGTATCAAGGGATGAGTCAAGAAGTCAACTAGCCTCCAAAATCCTTTTTAAAAACAAAACTAAGGCAAGAAATAGACATACAATGGATCTAAAGCACTTGATAGTGCCTCATAATAATTAGATTATTTTCTTTTACACTCAATATGTTTACACAATTGAGCAACAGTTCGAGACCCCCTTTTTATCTGTGTAAGTGGGTCGGGGAGAAGAAGAGGGAAGGCAGGCTGCAGGGATGCTGGAGGTGAGCACCTAGCTTCTCCAGCGAGAAATCTATGCATGCAATGCAACAGCACTCAGCTCCTCCTCTTTTCTTCTTCCTTACTATTGCACATGCCTTGCAATTGGTGCTCATTCGAGAGCTACAGCCCTGTAAACACGAAGGGGCTTGCAGGATTGTTCCAGCTTTATGTATTTCTAGCAAGTATTTCGCCGCTCACGCAAAGTCTTATCTCCTCCAGCTCAGAGCACTGAAAGTTGCAATATAAAATTTGCTCCTTTTTTTTCCCCAGCAAAGCAGGAGGAAAATATTGCTGCTACTTTCTGTCCTATTTTCTTTTTTTTTTTATTCAAAAAGCCAGTTCCCTCAGCTTTAACTAGCTAATTTTCCTGCAGAAACAGTACATTTCTTTTATGTGTTAATTTTTCTTCCTCTATTTGCACTTCACAGCATGTAGTGACATGCCAGGCATTGAAGAACAAGCCTCTTCCACTTTCTTCTGAGATGACAAATCTTCCCAGTGCAGAAGACCCTAATGCATCTGTGAATTCAGCTACATTTGTGCATTTTGCAGGAAGAATCTTCTTCTAATGGTGCAGTTTTCAATAACATAATTCAATTCATCTCGTATTAACCTGTTTTCTTTTTTCATACAGGATTAGCAGGGAAGTATCTTGCTTTGGAGTCTTGCGAAGAGCTTTTCATCCAAACTAAAGACCGATGTTTTCCAATAAAAGGTTGGACAGCCAAGTTCTCATATGTTGTGTTTCATAAACTCAAGACATGCTGTTTGGAAAAAGAGGTGGTTTGGTTCCAAAACATCCATCTAGGAAGTCATTTGTTTTATCAGAGCCATTCAAGCAAAACTCATGGAAAATTCCCAGATACCAGGAAAGCTGATTCCTGCCAGCGACACCACAAATAACCCAAAAGGAGCCCTGCCGGAACGGCACAGCCATTTGTATAAGAAAGCCACAAAATTGCAAGTCAAGGTGAAAAAAAGATGCCTCAAGTCTGGAAAGTGACAGCAGACATCTCAAACTGTTTTAACCCTGGGCCACTATAAACAATTTCAAAAACGCGATTCACCCTTTTGTTAGACAAGGGCTCCAGATTTCCGTGCTGCACATTGCAGACTCAGCCCACTCAGCAGAAGATCTCAATTGAGAAGTTCATAACAAATAACCCCATAATTAACCTCATCCCCCAAATCTCAGATCTACTTTCAAGCTATGACATCTGCCCCCTCCTGTCGGTTCAGAAAAATAACACCAGGAGCTTCAGCACTGGGCTCAAACTGAAAAAAAAAAAAAAACAAAAAAAAACAAAAAAAAAAAAACCAAAACCAACAAACCAGGCTTGCTTTTTTTTTTCCTTCCTGAACTGTCTCCTTGGCTGAGCCCAAAATTCTCCAGCTATGCATGCCCAACCCCAAGTTACCTTGAATACCAATGGGAACGCTGCCCAAGACCCCCTGTACAGCAATCGTTCCTCCCTAAGAAAACAATCTCACACCATCAGAGCAAGCAGATTTGACAGGACAGTACTCTGTGGGGCTTTTTCACCTTTTATTTCATCGCTCCCCCCAGGAAGGCTGTGCTGTCCTTGCAGTCTCTCCCCAGCACCGCTGCCTCCTGCTCCAGCTCCTCGGCATCCCCCCTCACCCTGCCCTTGGTGTTGCAGGAGGCTTTTTGCAACTGGAGTGTGAAGTCAACTTCTCTTCCCCGTGCCAGAGTTTGCTGAGTATTAACATTTGCCTTCGGTTGCTTCCCCTCTCCGCTGCTGACAACTGTTAATTTTGTCACATCAGCCACTTCTGTAGATTTAACTTTGCTCTCCTGCTCTAGCCATTGTAGCTTGATAATAAATCAACAGTCTGGCAGCTCCACGTGGAACGCAAAGGCCTTTATGGTGCATGTGAAGATGGGATTCTTTACATTTTTAAGTAGGACTTTGTCACATTCATGAGGGGTAATAAAAAAATTTACATTTTGACTTTCAGGAAGAAAATGTGGTGGCGGTGGAAAAATACCGTTCTTGCAGCTTGCTCAGGACATGTGACATGCCTCAGAGCTCACAGAGAAGGTCATATTGGACTTCTGAGCCATCATCTCAGCTCTACCAGGCAAAAAATGGTTTGCAACTTTCCCTGAGGATGCTAAGAGCAGACCTCGCAGGTAACGCCAGGTTTAACTAGATCTTCCTGCTATGCCTCCTTTCGGAATTTATACATCCCCTGCACAGGGAGAACAGCAGAACTTGTGCTCCAAGGCAAAGCCTTCGCGCACGTGCTGACCATCCAGCACATAAGCGCCCCATCCCCTGGGATCCCACAAGCTTACCAGGATGTTTGTTGTCATATACATACAGACACCTCCTTAGGAGGAGGCAGGACAAAGCATAAGAGCTCCAGCAGCACCAGGGCCCAAACCTGACATATGTCTGTGCATTAGCCACAAGGCAGCATTTCCTTTAAATTCCTCATAGGATCCATGTCGGAGAGTCTTGGCATCCCAAAGGGCACATGATTCCCTGCATTACGCTATAGCAGCCTAAGGGAGCAGGGCCTGCTCACAGATGGCAGCAAAGCCCTTAAATGCACCAGCGGCACGGAGGAGCACACACAGCCAGCACAGACGGACGGACAACTTCCACCTGCAACGGCTTGCGAGAGCTCCAGTGGAGGGAAGAAAATAACACAGCAGAAGCCTCTCCCCAGTTACCAGCTTGTGTAAAATGGGGCAGCTGGTTCCTTGCTCCTGCTAAAAGGAGTCTAAATGTGTGTTCAGGTGCAGTGCTGTGAGTGAGCTGGGACTGGCTGCACAAACGCTCCCCACGGCTAGGGCTGGCTGCCGCAGAGCGTGGCACAGCCCCGGCACTGCCGTGCTGCCAGGAAGAGCCGTCACGAGGCCCGAGATGGCCAGGTGGGGAGGGCAGGGGGGCTGGAGCAGGCCGGGACAAATGTTTAATGTCTAAAAATCCTCTCTCTGCAGACAGTCTTTTGGGGAGGGTCTCCCATAAAAGGAAACCTGCCTTTTAGAAGTCACAGCGGATGATCCAAACCCAACGTTTTCCGCAGATTATCTCTTCCTGTCGTTTCCCTTCTGGACCCGGCTTGCAGCCTCGCAAATGCCAAGGGTCCTTGCAGTGCGCACAGGCAATCTGTCCTTTAATGAACTCTGCCAGCTCACGCTAAAGATGTAGAGTGTACCTTGGAGCGAGGCAGGGGAGAAGAGGCAGCAGCCTCCTTTTGCCCTGTGGATGATAACCTCACATGCATATTTCCCACCATAATCCTACTGTTTTTAATTAGTGTGCTGTAAAAGGAAGAAGCACCACATCTCCAAGGGGAAAAGGAGGAGGGAAGAGGGGAGGGAAAAAAAAATTCAGCACAGAGGATTCTGTCCAACTTTTCCAAAAGCTTAATAGATTTTTTTTTTTAAAATGGGGTTATTAACACCACCTATGAATTATTTTAGGGACCTAATTATAAAAAACAAACCCCAGTTAATTAGGTTTCCTGAACTTGCCTTGACAGAGGTGAAACAAGATCTCTAAATGCAAGAGGATTGAAAAGCGAATCACTTCAAACAAAGAATCAATGAGTATTATTGCAGAACCAATTGAACAATTACTTCTTTAATTGTTGGCACCCTGCTACCTTCACTTAACAACAGGATGGATCAGCAGAGTTACTTAACCTCCTCCAGTAACTAAAAAGTACACTGTTAAAGCCAAAATAGATTGCCACACTTTGGAGGAATTGCTGGAGGTGAATTAACCGCCCGCCGTGGAGCATGTACGCGGCACACCGGCTCCCGGTACCCGGCTGTGGGAGCTGCAATGCTCCGGCCTCTCAGGACCTGCTCGCTCATGAGAAGCCACAGGGTTTTTATCCTAGCGGTGATCACAGAGCTCATCCTGCACCACCCACACGACAGCACTGACAAGGTGAGTAAGTTTTTTTTCAGGATGTGCCTTCTCAGCAAAAGCCAGTGTTGCAGGGACACGGCATGGCTGAGCGGGACTGAGGGTTCCTCTCCCCGCCAGTCCAGAGTGGCAGGGGGATTTAGACACACTGCTCCGGCTGAAACTAGACACACGCACCCCTTCACACCGCTTCCAAAATCCCAGCCTGGAGCCTCGCTTCGATGCTACAGATTAACTATCTCAAAAAATGAGACAAACCCGCGAACAAGGAACACAAGCCTGGTTGGGGAGAGCGGCAGGGGATAACAACCGCAGTGCCGATGGCAGAGCGCCGGGCTCCGTTATCACGCGTCCTCCTGCCTGTAAGGAACTTCCACCCCGTGCCTGCAAATCCCACCACCAAAATGAAATGACTATGATTAAAAAAAAAAAAAAAAAAAAGAATAAGCAAAGATGACAGAGCGCCCTCTTATGTTGTCAGCGCGGGGAGTGGGGGAGAAGCCAGCAGGCAAGGGGCAGCGCTGCGCGTCCAGCGCGGTCCGAGCGGCAGGCTGGGTGCTCTCGGGATGGCGGTGGGTGATGGCAGAGCCTGCCTCAAGCTGCCAGCATCCCTCTGCCTCCTCGGGGCCGTCGTGCCAGCCCCCGTCCCTCCTGCTGCGTACCGCACGGCGCTGAGCCTCTCCCCAGCGCAGCCAAGGACGCGGTTTGGCCTGTGGAGCAGCAGAATTGCCAGCATTTGTTACAGGCTCCGCCGAGGACTCTGCTGCTGGACAGGCTAATGCACTAACGGCATTAGCTCCGTCTCTGTACCCTGCGTGCACGCCGAGAGCAGAACTGAGCCTCTCGCAGCCGGGTCAACAAAGTATTCCCCAAGCCAGCACTAAAACACAAACTACAGACAGTGTAAAAACCAAAAAAGAAATCCTAACCAGGCAGGCAAGAGGGGTCCTGGAAAAGCCTCCTGCTCCTTGCAGGCAACTCCATGCCACGCAGATCTCTCCATGCATTTCTTAAGCTCCCCGCCACGCACACGCGCGTGATGTGGCAAGTTCAAGCTCCACGAAGAGACAGGCCACCGAGCCTCAACATAAGACAAGTTGCTCACCAGTAACCTAACTGTGAAACAACCGAAAACTCTCCCCACAGCCAGCCAGCTAGAGACAGCAGTGCTGCGTGGGGGTGGTGGCAAAGGGGGTGCTGGTACCTCTTGGCTACTGTGCCCCGCAGTCAGACCCTCCAGTCACGGCAAATAACAGAAAAGTGCTATTGAACAAGCCAATAAAATGCTCAAAATATAGAGGCAATCTTTTCTATTGGCAGCTATTGCTGGAAACTGGGCTTGCAATTTTTGGAGTATAAACACAGCTTGCGAATGAAGGTAATAACAATGGAATACCGTTTTCTTTAGGTTAAAAAAAGAAATCCCATTTTAGTATGTAGGTGCTAGCATTTCTCTGCTCAAAGCACATAGAACAGACAGCAGGAAAGCAGTCTGCACAGGGCACTTCCTTAATACTACCGAGTTAATCTGAGCACAGGAGATTGGGTGGCAAAACCTAGGACCTGCAGAGGTGAGCGTTCGAGATGATCATTGCTCGTGGACATTGTTTCAGGCATATAACATTTTACCCTTACGTAGCACTTTTCACCTCGGATGACTTTCTAAAGTACATCATTTCACAGATGTGGAAGTGCCATCTCTCCTGTATATTAACAAATACTGCATCTCACCCCACATGGCAAAAGGAGATGACAAATGCAATAACCCCTTGACAGTGGGAGAAAATAAGACACAGCAAGTGGTATATAATGTATAAAATAAAAATAAAAATAAAAAGAGGGGAAGAGTGTGTATTTCTGTACCCACATATGTAGGTTAAACCCAAAAAATTCTTCAAGGAAAAAAAAAATTCAAGTAAACTGCAGTCACTCAGGTGTCACCAACAGCTCATTTACAAACAACCCACTTGATGCCAAAGAAAAACAAAAAGCTGAAAATCAGGATGCTTGGTCTGGCAGCACAGAAGCAACTGCCTGATCCAAAACCCACTGAAGCAAGTGAGAATGGGCTTGCAACAGGCTCAAGAGCCCCGGCAGCAACACTGAGCAATGGGTATTGCATATTTGAGATCCTCCTCCCTGGTCTCCAAGTATATTGCCGAAAACCTTCAACAGCAGCTCAGTACAGTGGTATTTTGATTTTTCTTTCCTAACAATTTATATGGAATAGCTCCTATTTCATCCACTGAAATTTAAATTCTAGTTTTTCTAAAAAGTCTACATTTTTAAATCTTTCAAGATGACACAGATACCAAGAATCACACTTCATATATAGTGCCAATAGCCAAAAATCAGACCAGAAACACCATATTCAATCTTTAAAAGCAGAAGCAATTAAAAAAAAAAAAATCAAGACCTTTTTCCCCACATGTGCCATTTTCCTTATATGAAAATAAATCCTAGTTTTGACCATCTTATTTAAAAGCATGTTTCAAGTAAGCTGTCTACGTTTAGCAGACCATTTGATTTTACAAGTGCAAGAGCACAGTTCTTAATAGGAATCAACTACCTAATTTTGAGGTTAACCTTTCTAGAATGATTTGATACGACAGGAAAGAACACGTGAAACCACCAAAGTGACTGCCAGCGGACACTCAAATTTACAAATTCACTGCTCGTGTTTCTAGTTAAAACCCAGACTTCTCAGTCTTGTTACCGTTTCTTAATGTCATTTTTGAAGCACTTAATTCCTGTACTCTTTGCTAAAGGGGGTGCCGAGGGAAAGTGCGGGACAGCCCCGTTGCGGTGATGCTGTGCATTCCTCCGACCCGGACTGCCTGGCGGAGCCCGTCACCGCAGTGACGTTGCACAGCCTGTTTATATTGTTCAGCACTGATGAAGAGTGGCAGCAGAAAGAGGAGCAGAGGTGGTTTGTATATGAGCTTATTTTCACTAGTGTTGGGCAAAAACAAGAACACCCTTCACCAGTGATGTTATTAAGCTCTTGTCAACCTACAAACACTTCCCAGCGAGTGCTGCTGCACCTTTGTGTACTTTAAGAAGAAGGGGGGGGGAAATCATTCAAAACTGGCAGCCCAGCGCAACGGGCGCTGCACGTCCCCCGCCTTTCCATTCTTTACCATGCCAATTAATCTGAACCCGACTGTCACCTTGACACCCATCGGAGACTCTCAGATCCAGAAATAAACTGATCAAATATGCAATAAGCGGTCAAGCAGTGTCCCCCACAGGCAAAGAGAGATTGGACTCTCTGTTTATAAGCGATGCTCAGCGGCCAAGGTGCTCTCTCCTCTCCGAGATCCGAGAGAAAGGGAATTCTCTTCACCTTCACAATGTAACAATAACTGATTTTAGCTTAAGAAAACACACTACATTAAGTAAGAGACCTAATGGTAGTATACTTGTCCATTTTTTAAATTAAATGATGTTCATTAAAGGAACATCACCTCCCCATAATTAATTTTGCTTTGAGAAGGAAAGGAAAAAGCTACAGACAATTAATGTACCATGCAAGCTCTAGTAGATGCTCCATATATTTTCTCCCTACGACCACCCCTCCTCCATAATGGCATCTCTGCTCATCTCCCTTCCACTTCTGAACGCAAGGACTGAGTTTTTTGGCAGGGAAGCTGCACAATAACATGCAGCAACACCCCCCCATCTGCTTCACCTAGCCTGACAACGTTTCAATAGGATAACACATTCGTGTATTGATATCTGCAATCATATTCTCCACTGCCCAACTTGGAGAGATCCAAGAAAACTGTTGAAGACACCCAGACAATGAAATCAATGGGACGGTGATGAGTCTTTACAGAGTAACATTCCTCCTGCACTGAGAGGAATAAAAGTATTTGGGTTGCAGCAGCTTGGAGTCAGGGAAGAGGGTATGTTTCGTTTGGGGGTTTTATATCGTTGTGTGCATTTTTCCTAAAGATTTAAGCCTGACAGAAGGAACAAGGGCACATAGCTGATGAGCCAAAAATGGGAAAGTAATCACAAATAAGATTAAATTATTCTTCAGCTGTGAATCAGTAGATAGCACTTCCTACAGGCCAGCATGCACAAGACAGTGACACATGTAAGGTCGCAGAGTGATAAAATCAATAATTCCCCAAGCAGGGAAGAAGAGCCTAGTGGTTTCAGCAAATAACACAAATTAGCCCTCCCTCCACAGCTGTGTGCAGCTCTTTTGGAAGTCTTCAAGAATGAAGCCCTCCTCACCCCAGGAGGGTAACAGAATCCGTCCCCATGCCTCTCTGCCCCTCTGTTTATAAAGACAGGGATAAGGATGCAACTCAGAGGTGTTTGCTTATTTTATCAAACAGCAAATTGATTGTAGCTGTTGGATAAAAGCACTGACATTTCATAAACTGCACAGAAGAATTTTGCTGACAACTGCAAATAAGTCCGATTTGATTAAACTAACAAACTCCTCTGGAAACACCTACAGATTTGTCACTACTTTTACTAACCTGAACTTTTACTACCTTGTCTCCTAAACATCTGGGTGTTAGCCAACAAATATTGCCTGACTTGAGAGTGATTAAATCAAATCACCTTAAACCCTCACACTTTTAGCTGAATTGGCATCACACTGTGTAGAAACTGGGATGAAGGCTGTGAAGCTTAAAGAACCCTTGTCACAAACAAGAAATGCATTTCTCATAGCCAAGCGCGGTACTGTACCACGGTGGCACAGAGGATTCCCTTCAGGTGAGAAGCAGGAAGCCATCCTACCCCTACAGAGTTTAAGTTCTCACGTGGGTGTGTTACCCACACTCAGCGTTGGTACCAAGCTGACATCTTTCACATTTTTTCTGTATCGCACCGCATTGCCAGCACAATAGTCCACAGCTTGACTGGAGGCTGGCAGGCAAGGGAACGGCTCTGTTCCACCTCTTCCGCAGGATGTTCTCCCATCCCTCCGCTGCATGTTAGGGCTGACAGGAAAACAGGAGTTTGCAGTAGTTAAAAAGCTGGCCTGACGACAGGCAAGTGAATCCTCCCCATCACTGCCAGCGCAGAAATCCTCCCCTCATTAACAGAGCATTTGCTGAAATGCCACTAATACTCACCACTGGCCTAACTCCCCTTTCAGGTTTCGATTCTTGGAAGGCTCATGTGGGCATCCAGGTTTTGCTGGAGATGATAAATACTACAGAGAGGCAGTTTCACTTCTTTTAACGCTACTTGCACAGTTTAGGCCACTTTCTCAAGCATTGCATCCAGGCAAGTCCTCACTGAAGCCCAGAGAGCTTTGCCCCTTCAGGTGGCGACAGGCCAGGCCCTTCCCCTCCCCACAAGCACGCTGAAAGCTAACTCCTCTCCTTTACGCCCATCAAACCAGGCCTTTCGGATAGCTGCATTTTTGAAAAACTGTTTGTGTAATGTATGAGGACTAACTTGGATTCATGAATATTTGATTTAATATACATTTATTTCCCCTAAAGGAAGATACATTTTATTTAATACTGATTGCAGTTCTTATTACCTTCCTAAACCCAGCACACCACTCAACATTCCAATTATGCCAGCATGCTATAGTTATGGCTGAGAAAGCACTTTCATTATAAGCTTCTGTTTTTAGACACTTGTAAAACTCCCACCATTACATGCTCTTCCCCCAGCCCCTCCTGCAAAACAGTCCTTTTAGCTGAAGATGCTCAAGCTGCTTCTTATCCCAGACAGAGCAAGACTTAAACCTGGTTAAATCAGAACTTCCTATTCGCGTTGACTTAAATGCATGATTGAGCACAGTACCTTACTAAAAAAAAAAATTGAATGAAAGAAAAATTAAAGCCTTACTGCTAAGTTTACATTGTGATTTTAAATCTAGACCAACTTTAACTTAACCGTGCAACACGATGTAGAGCACATAACCCTACATATACAGCAATCCCTACATTCCCTGTGGTTGCTCTGACACTTGTTGGAGGCCTTGGATATGGAGCACATACAGAAGAAACAGAAGCCCAACAGCTCGTATATTTTTCCCCACAAAGCTTGCATTTGTTAAAGAAATCCCTCCTCTCTCAGGAGATCAATTGCATTTATGGAGCAGAGTTACTGCCAAAGAAGAGGCAACACTTCAAGTGACATTTTGCCTAGTGTCTTTATGTCCCTGGCTGGGATGCTAAGCATTCCGACTCACACAGCAGCCCTCTAGGATCACCTGGCTGATTTAGGACAGCTGTGGACTTCTTAAGAGAAAAATACTTCCCACCTGTTATCTTCATGACTGCAGTCAATCTCAGCAGCCAACATTTGGAAGAGAGTTGGTTGGCTGGTTTTACAGCTTAAATGGTGCTAAAAAGAAATAGCATAGGTCATTCTACTTCCTCTCACCCAAAGTGTTACAAAGCACTTTGTAATGTATCCACCAGCTTCAGTTTAGACTTGCAAGAGTCCCTTCATTAGCCGCCGAAATGCAGCCATTTCAGAGGTGAAAAACCAGCCGCTCTCAGACAGGATCAAACAACATTTCAATGGAAGACTCAAAAATATTACTTATCCAAGTGAAATGACTACATGCACTTAGGGGGAAAAAAAGCAATTAGTGATTTTTAAATTCTGACCAGGACAAAGACTAAAATACGCGACCGCTCGGGCAAAGCGTGCCGGGGAATTGTTTGAGGGCCACAAGTGGCGAGGAGCTCCATTCTGCACGGCGCTGCCGCCTTGCAGGCAGGACAGGGGCCGAGATGAATAGGAATGCTGATTACTTCCACCAAAGCTCAGGAAATGCTCTCCGATCTCATTGAAGTCTCCGGAATAGTATAATTGGTTCAATTGTCTAACTCAATCCATATCTGCAGCAATCTATTGTCCTTCGCCAGCCAGCTCTTGCTACATGTATTCTGCTGCAGCCCCCCTCTACACAAAGTGTCTATCCTGTATTATATTCAAGATTAGATAAGTGGTGTATTGCTTTGTGCTGTAATGTGTTACTGTTTCATGCTGGGATGTATAAAAGAAAAACGCAAACAAACATTGACCGGAGGGGAAGAAAGGGAGGAAAGAAGGCAGAGAAGCAATTTGCTTTGAGGCTTCGTTACTCTCTTCTAATAAATAGATTTTTCAACAGGTTATGATCTGACTACTCATTTACATGATAGAGGGGGTACAGGTGAAATATGGGACATGCACCAAGCCTGCTTGGAGAACTGAAGGGCACAGGAGGCTTGGAAAAAGTCACCTGTGTAACATCGTCACAAACTCAAGTTCCATTCAGGACTCTTGCTGTTCCTCCTGCCATAGGAAAACAACGACAGGAAAAAAAATCCTTGCCCTGAGGAACTCGCAATTCAAACTACAGCAGAGCATACAACTGGCAAAGGCATTGCTAGGTCAGGATGATGACGAAGGGACCAGCTGCCAAGCTGGGAGCAGCCAGTACCTGCCATGGCTAGCAGGAACAGCGAGCGGCTAGCAGCTTTGAGCCACTCGCCTCCAAACTCCTGTAAGGTCAGCCTGACTTGGCACATGCACTGGATAGTAGCAGCTTTGTTTCCCCTACGTCCCCCTCTCGGCACATCGCTCCTTTCTTTAATGCTCATTATATTCCAGGCAGACCCCAGCCAGCAGAACAGCACATATTTACCTAACAAAAACCTGCAGCATCACACGCCTCCCGGCATGAGTTCTGGCTACAAACAGCATGCAGATAAACCTCTCCTGCTCCACGTCCCTAAGCCGGTGCTTTGGACACCTCCTCTCACAGGAATTGAAGCGTGCAGGCCGAGGTTGTGCTCGACAGACAAGCACGAGCCCTTTGCACTTCCACAGCGCCTTTTACCCCAGTACTTCATCGCGCTTCTACAAACACAGATCAAACCTCCTCTGCCCCTCTCCTGGAGAGCCACAAATCTCTCCGTTTTACAGACCGGAGGACCAAAGCACAGAGGGATTTAAGGCTGAATCCCATGAGCTTCAAGCAAGGGAGCTCATCTTCCCCCACCCAGCCCCCGGAGGCAAAGCCTCCAGCTGTCCCCGGGAGAAGGGGTGGCCCCAGCCTCTGGGGACAGCGGTGGCCAGAACCATGGCCGGGATAAGGGCTCCCTCTCCCGTTACAAGGGGCTGCGACCTCTGCCTTTGGGCAGAGCCTCAAAGGGCATGAAAAAATTCAAAGGTAGCTGTAGGACACGGGGAAGGGGCACGCGAGGAAGAAGAGACAGGCGAGGAACAAGAGGGAAAAGAGACGCGCGAGGAAAAAGAGAGACCCGAG
>JAVKLA010000084.1:2616710-2659248 GCA_034782735.1 Sagittarius serpentarius
GGAAGGGGATCCTCAAAATAATTATTTCTGTAGGGCAGGAAGGCCAGGGTAAAATGTCAGCAAGTGCAGGTTCATTTGGATTCCCAGGACCAGTACCGGCACAAAGCCTTGGCTTGGCAAATCATTCAGAGGATTAATTTAGTGTTTACTTGCAGCCTTTTTCCTATTGTAGTTGCCCTTCGTGTTATGCACAAAACAAAAATCATCATCTTTGCTTCCTCGAGACTTCTGTCATACGTTACTGCCTGGCAGGGGGAGGAGGGAGGCGTGGGGCGAGACAAGTGTGCTTCCTCCTACAGCCCTCGTGTTAATTTGAAATCACGGTCCCCAGCTCTAGCCCTGAACATGGATATTTCCTGCCTCTTGGCTCTGCCTATCAAATCATTATTAATCTTTCTGGCCTGTGTATATTCATTAGATAAACACTGAAACTGTGATGTTGTTTATTGTCTGCTCAGTACACATCATAAGCCTGGGAAGACAAGATGAATTTGACAGCTAATGTAAAAATTACAGCAGGCAATATATCTTAGATTTGGGTGGAACACCAAGATGAGAGTTAATCAATAAAATCCTAACTTAGGTATTGTATGAAATGGCACTTCATTCATTATTAGGAGTTGGTATAAAACATGATTTACTGTTTTGATATATTGGCCCTTCACCTTAGGGACCTATTTTCAAATCCAGTCCAATCCAAAGTGACTAAAGATCCCTCTAGCCTGAGGGCTTGGGAGGGATACTGTTGCCAGAAATTTATGGGAGCTTGCTTGTAATACATGGTTTGTAGGCAAAGGAATGGCACACGGATGCTGGAAGGGTTAACCCCCAAACCGGCACGTTCATGGAAAGTCAGCCACTTCCTTTAAAAACTATGAAGGTAAAATAAACAAGTGGTGGGCATTTCTTTCTCTCCTCACGGATTTTGCCCAATCCCTCGACGGCAAGTGCTATATCACAGCTCTTAGACTACTTGCCACTTTCATTTTCTTTTCTCCCTGCCTTATAAAGCTCCAGGAGGAGCTGCACGGGGTTTTTTTGTAGACCTCAACATGAAAGGCACTTTCCAGCCCATAAACAAAGATGCATGTTTTATATAACCCGTTGGGACAGGACATCTCGGGCACGGCCCAGTCCAGATGCTCCAGAGGGTCTCACCGCTTCCCAAAGGCGACAGTCCCCACGGAGTCCGATTTGCATTTAGATGATGTCTACCCAGTGCTAAACTCCAACACAGGAGATAAGCTCCAGCACTGCACCACGTTCTCCTAAATGTCACAGATCTCTCAAGGAAAACCATAAAAAAAAAAAAAAAAACCACACCCACAAAAATCAGCTCTCCATTTATGAGATCTGAATTAGCTACATTTTGAGTTACTGGTTAAAATACCTCCTTTTGCTTTTCTTCTTCCACCCTAACAAAGAGCATTTTTACTAGACAGGAAAAGGCCAACATTTTGTAGTATTTCACTTCTTGTGGGGAAAACAAATCATACAACTGACAAACCAGGCCCTATTCTCAGTATTTAGGTATTGAACTCCATTGAATTCTTCCAGTATTTTTAAAGCCATATTAACACATTAGCCTATGCTACAGCAGCTGCTGAATCATTCATGCTTGATTTTGAATTCTGTTCCATGTGAACAAGACTTTTCTCCTACAAAGAACAAGTTTCACTATAATGTTAACTATAATACCCCAAGCACAGACCTCTCATGGAGCTGCTCTGCCATGAAGCTCCTTTATCTCCATTCCCTTACCACTCCAGGAAAGACAGCGAGGAGATGCTCACACGCTCTGCTAAGAGAGATTCCAAGCACCCTTGAAAATTAAGTGGTTTGTTTTGTTTTCAAAATCCCTACAGTTTTGCATCAGGGTGTTGTACCACTATGCACAGCACAAACTCAATCCTTGGACAATATTTCAAGAAAAAAACTTTAATAATTCATAGAGAAAACACATGGTAGCACAGCCCATCCTCCCTGTTCAAAAGGCACAGAAACCAGTGGTTTGCTCTCCTGCTGTCTTTTTACAATCAATTGCTCCATGAGACCTTGTACAAAAGACCTGGCTCAGGTGTCCTATGAATCTAGTAGCCATCACAGCCCAGTAAACCTGAATGAGAAGTGGAATGATTTAGATGCTAATGACTAATGGAGTGATATCTGTCTGTGCAATTGGCAGCCATGCAGGAATAGCAGTGAGCTTTCTCAGGTCTTGTCTGTGCAGGGAGAAGAGAAAGATCCCTTATCGCATTTTATAAGTTTGCATTTATAGGGCAAATAAAATAGAGCATTTTTAAAACCAGGAAGCATTTCAGATAACAGGAGTTTCCCCCCCCCCCCATACAAAAAAAAAAAAAAAATCACAGATAGAATTTAACTTTAAATACTTTTCTGGCTATGAAAAAAAAAGAAAAAAATCAATTGAACTGATTACCTTGTTGAGTACCAGTGAAGATTTTAGTTGTCTTTGTAATTGCACTTTTTCCTTGCTGGCTTTTAAACATAAAAGGAAAGTGACTTTACTGCTGTAGTAAAACCATGGGCTCTAGTCAAAAATCAACAAAGCAGAGTATTAACCCCCTCTGTGCTGCTTCTGTTCCACAGGCACCTTTTAAGTCTTTTTGTTCAAAAGACCAGCAGCAAATTCATCTCACGTGCTTTAAAGGCAACACTTTTAAATTATTTTTTTCCCCCCAAAACCAACAGCTAATTCTGCCAAGCCTCTAGAAAGAAATTTCAAGGACATGATCATTGTTCACTGTAACCAGTAAAGTGGCTTCCACTGAAAAGAAGAGGCTGTGTACCAGGTTCTCAGTGACTACAGGCGAGGTGGATGAAAGACGACTCACTGCTGCCAAATGGTCACTCTTTCCTGTGATTCAGCATCCCCTCACGCGCCGATGATCTGCACCTTTTCTTGTTGCTTTTCATTTTCAGCAGCATGGTTTCAAAAGCTACTGGGACCTGCATTCAGACCACTTCAGCACATTGGGTCAGAAAGGCAGAGGTGGTCTGCCACATGAATGAAAAGTTCTCGGACCCTACTGACCTACCAGAGAAGCAAACTCTTCCAGCAGTCAGTTTAAAACCCATGTCCTGATGGACTGCTATGGAGCTACTGGTCTGCTGGAAGCACCACCTAAAACTCTGCATAGCCCTGCCAGATTAGGTCAATACCAAAGGTTTTTAGGTCAATACCACTTCTCAGATTGGGATAAGACAACACCAGCAGCAAGATCTGCCCTTGGCAGACTCCGCAGACCACTGGCATTAACGCCTCCAGCATTCTCCCCAGCTCTGCCAAAGAGACAGAAACTGCTCAGTCCAAGTTGGACTGCTTCAGCCTCCCCTGCATCTCCCTTCTCCCCAGTTCGCTGTATCAGTGCGCCTTCAAGGCCAAAAGACTTTTCACACTGATATCTGCTTGTGAATAAGATTCTGCACGTGTCTCCCGAGATCTGTATACATTGCTCTCCGCTCACATACCATAGAATCACAGAATCATAGAATAGTTTGGGTCACAACAGACATGGTTACAAGACAATCAGTTAAAGGGAACAAAAATAGATTTCCCAAACCAAACATCATAAATTCAGTGCTTCACCCCCTCCTGGTTTAAAACCAGCACAAACTGCAAATATGGAAGTGACACCTCCGAGGTTTCTACAGTCCCGCTGGCTCTCCAGACAGGGAGCAGAGCCAGAGGGAGGCAAGGACTGGGGCTGGAGATGAAGCTTCCTTCCAAATAATCATCCAGGAGCTAAATAGACTTTCCTCAGACAGAAAAATAGACTAAAATAGCAAAGATCCTGCCATTCAATAACCACTCCTGGTCAGAATTTACTTTCCTTCTACTGTCCTGGATTCTCTAGACAGCTATTTATGTATTTCCCCTGCCACCCTAAATCACCACCTCTATTGCAACACTTTTATTGTATCCCTGTTAGCAGGCATAGACTGTCATTTATGTGCAAGACATGCTGAGGATGGAATGAAAGGAATGGCCCCCAATCTGGGTTCCAGGGCTGCCTCCAGCCTCAGCCCCCGCTGTGGCACAGTGCTCCCAACAAGGGGGATGGGACCCCGCAATCCCATCTCACTTGCTGTTACACATTGTGACTTAAGACATACTTCCATTGCTAATGCTTTCTGGACTCCCAAAATCAGCTCGGGCCTGTCTCTGGGTATTTCAAGAGGCAGTGGGGCAGAAGTTCATGCTCTTTAGCCACATGGATGAAAATGCAGAGCCATTTCTAGAGCAGGTAAGGTCTTACCTGGTTAAACCTGCTAAAAACAAGTCCAGCTAAAGCCCTGATGCCCAGATTTACCTCAGTTATGATCCTAGCCGGCTGACCCTCCTCTAACAGTTCCCCAAAATCTGCAGCAGTTGTCACTGAAATATCATAAGCAATGAAGGGGAAACACTGTGGAAGTGACAGAGATCACACAGTTTGAAATATTTCAAAGCTTGTCCTGGGACTGACAAGGAAGCACGTAGACACTTGCTAAATTCACAGTTTGCTCTCACTCCATAGAACAGGGCTGTTGCAAAACGTAATCTGCAAAGCACTTGGTGGGCAGGAGATGGACCTGCTAAACGACTTGAGCATTTTTGTCTGGGCAGGAAGCAGCAGAGTCAACAGATTTTTTTTTTCTTAGTTCCTACCTTCTCCATTGGGCTGGTCCAAAGCACCTTAAATGTATTAGAAAGCCACCACCCCCTTCTTTTCCACAGCTATGGATAAGATCTCCTATTTGCCTGCCAACGCACCCATCTGCCAGATCTACCTGCCAGCATTCACAAGGGCTTGTAGTACACTGAATCTTCTAGACTTGCTCCTTGGATGTTCACGCACAAGTTCCATTACTGTCCTTTCATGGAGCAGACTCACTGAAGAAAAAAAAAAAAAAATCTTCCTTTTGTAGAACAGAACAGACAAAGAACAGACAGCTTTACTGTCTGCTTTCAGATGGGCAAGGGTAATGATGTTATTCACAAAAATCAGGCTTTGGGCCCATAGCCAAATTGTCCAGTTTGCTTTAGAAAGAAACCAAAAAGCACCAACTTACTCATGAAAACTGGCCCAATGTCAATACACAGTGAACAAAAACAAGAGAAAGAACAAACAAAACCAATACTGACAAGCCTTTATCAATTAACTTATTGCACACAACTCTTATTAAACTAACGTTCATTAAAAAAAATTAAGAGAATGAAAATAGCTGGAAAACAACTGCCCTCAAAGATACATACACACACCCCAAATAAATTACCTTAAAACAAAGGTACTGAGATTCTAAAACTATTTTCCAAGAAAATTAACCTTGGGAAAAAAACATTTCTATTTTTCATGCCAAAATTAAATCTGTTGTGAAATGCTACAGCCATGAACACACACAGAGGCACAGTAATTTGACAGTACATTCAGGAGTACCGAGAGTTGCTCTGTATTTGGAACAAGCCCTGTTCCTGACTATAGCGAAGTCAATGATTTTATAAGAGTGAGAGAGACAGAACAGTACATACGTGCACACACAAATTATCAAGTACCTTCAACACGTGGGATTAACACAGAAAAAAGAATGAAACAGCAGACAGAACTCTTAGCTTAGTGAGAGGAACAAAAAACCTAAACAAATTAAACTAAAATATTGAATTGAAATCTATTCCTACAACTGCTTACAAAATAATCATCCAATGCAGATCTAAAACATCAGTGTTATTCACTTTGCGTTAGTAGCTCTCTGTTCTGACCCATACAAAAGCAGACATTAGCCGGGAACGGTTTCTAAATAGTATCTAGAATCGTGAACGTGTTTAATGCCATGCAAGACATTTTCACATCGCCTCTTCAGCACCAGAATCCCGCCACACGCAAGCCTTGTGTTCTCCATCCTTACACTCTATGTTTCTGCCCTCACTCTGACTGAGGATTTAGCTCCTTGTTGTCAGAGGATGAGTGTTTTTATTCTGTTTGCTCCCAGGCCAGTATCAAAAGCTCCCAGTACATGGGTTAACCAGATGATCCTTTAATACACAAAGGACCCCCAAACAGCTTAACCTTAACCCAACCGTAAAGATTCCACCCAGCCTGCTAATACTGTCCTGAATCGTGTTCTCTATTATTACATCTGAAATCCGTTAAAATTTCACACAATTTCCTGCACAGCAGTGTATATAATAGTGCTGGGAGCCAATATGTTTCTATAATTGGGCCTGTAGTGGGGCAGAGTCCAAAGCAATTAATCCAGCCTCCTTCCTTGTTTGCGCCCATATAAAGCTGACAGGGTAGAGAGTAATTGGAAGTGAGCGGCCTCTATCCCCTACTTTAAATTAATATTTTCCTGTTCTGATTTAATTTCAGCCGGTAACAGTGACACAAAGACACGCCATGTCAAGCACTAAGTAATCTGCAGCAGCTGCCTTAGGAGGAAACTTTTATTCATCAGTAATATACTGACCTGTATATCACTCCACATACAGTACACAATATTCCTGTCAAACAGACAGCTGCATTTAACTCTGTATAATCAACAGAGATAGGAGAAAGAAAAAACTGTATATAGCATATATATGGTCCTATATATGTCTGTGTGCATGGAAGATACAAAACAGACACAGGAATTTAATTAATCATGAAAAATTCAGCTTTCCAGAAGAGGGGAAAAAATTAAGTGGCAAATATAAAAAACATGCTAATCAGCAGAGCCAAGAATCCATGCAAATGAAAAGCCAGAAGTAATGGCCAAAACACCCAGGCCATTAAATCAAATCACTGAGAAAATAATGGCTAAACTCTCTCTTACTTGTAACACTCAATTTATGTAGTCAATATGGCTCTGAATGAATGAGTGAAGGTACTAAGAGCACAAATCTAAATTCAATATACATATCTTAGAAAAATCCCCAGCGCACGCGCTCGCACACTGACAAGCCATATAAAGCGGACATTGCTATTGCACGTGGTATGGAAGCAAAAAGAAAACTGGCTTCATTTAAGATGATTCCCTGCCCACATCAGAAAAAAATATCTAAATATACATAGATTATTGTAACAAGGCCACAGCTGCCAAGAAATTTATGTGAATCTGTGGCAAGCTGGGATCAGTCAGGACCCGGGAGGAAGAGAACCGATACCCTTCTCCCCACATACACAAGTTACTATTCCCTGAGCTAACCTGTGATCACCCTTAGCTGTGAGCTGCACAAGGTCTGTGATAGCTAAGCACATCTTCCAGTCTAGTGGAAAACACTAAAGCTGTTTGCACTTCAATACGTGGTATAGTCACACACAGTGGCTAAAAAGAATGCAATGTGTATTTTTTTATACCTAGGCAGACTGCTCAGACATGGACCAGAAGCAGGACCTCACACTTGAGGTGGCATTACTTGATAGAAACAAGGCTTTTATTTTCCAAATAAATGGCAGTGCTCAGTGTTATGCCCCAAATTTCTTTTCAAGCTCACTGAGCAAAGTTTTCAGGGGAATTTGAAGGTAAGAGCTTCTTCCTATGCAGCCCACATTTAAGCTGAGAGGCAGAGAAGACAGTGGCACGCTGGACAATACCATGATGGCCACAGACACAGTCTCCCTGACCAAAGACCTCCTGGCCCAAAGCGTAACAACATTCCCTGTTACTACTCAGCACACTCGGCTCTCTGTATGCTTGGGAATAGAAAGGACCCCCACAGGACCCGTGTGTAAAATGAAGGACCTTGTACCCTCAGCCCACACAGATTCAAACACCCCAAACTGGAGATCATAGTTCACAAATAGATGTTCAACATGCAGCCAGGAGCAGTGACATCCAAGTTGATCAGTGATACAGGAGGAGCTGCGCGAGGTTTACTTACAGAGGAGTGTAGTGTCAGGAGACTACTGCGGGACACGGCAGCTTAGCTCTCTGTGGGTCAGCAGCTTATTTCCAATTGCTTGAATTTTCCTCTCCTCCTCTCTTGGTCTCGATTCCGTTGGATTTTCTTCCTACTCACTGGTACCACATTTTCATTTACAAGCAATATGCTTAGGCTGGAGATGATCACCAGCACTGGTAGCTAGAAACAGAGCCTACCTTTGAAAGACCCTTGCATTAGAGCACAGCTAAGCTGCCAGATGATCCTACAGCAGCAGTCGTACCCCCATAAGACCCCATCTGTCTCCCCTGTGGGAGCTGAGGCCATTGGACATCACTACCAGCTATCACCGTATATTCACTTGCTTACCAAAACAGTTCCTGCCCTTGCGTGACACTTCACTTTCAGAGATGCTCAAAGCCCTGTGATCAGCCATCTGCCCAAGAAAGGGCATCACTTCACTATAGCCCTGCTCCAGCTGTGGTCATGAGCAGCAGGATTACCTTTGCAGCTTCAGCACAGCTCCTGCCAAGAATCCCTGAATCTCAAAACCATCAACTTTGCAAAATCCTGCAGAGCTCAAATACCAGGCCCACAGTTGAGGACACCTGAAGCTGTTTGCACCCAAAGGGCTCGTGCCCATGCCAGCAACGGTAAGGAGTTAATTTTGCAGGAGCAAGGAGGTTTGGTTCTGCACCTGGCTAGCTCTGTTACAGCCTATTTGTTACTGCTGCTCCCATCACCTGCCAAATCCATTTACACCACGTGAGATTCCTAAATCCGAGCTTGTTTTTGCACCCAAATGAAAAAAGCTTTTTCCAAATAACGCTTTAAGCACAACAGCACGCGTCCCATCGTGGTTCTGCAACATGAAACTCAAGCTGAATAGATACCATGAAGAAGCAAACTAGTTACTTAAGGATAGGTTTTTTCCTAAAGCAAATCCTAACAGAATGAGCTGCAGCAGCATCCTCCAGCACCCTGCCTGCAGGAGTGGGCCAGGTTGGTTACGCTGGGGAAAGCTGCAACAGCACCGTAAGATACGGAGCTGAACTGCTCTAGCCAGGACAGAAAACTTTCTGGTCTAGCATGGCAAGCTGCAGCATAAGGATCCTTTTTACTTCAACAAAAACATGAAGTGACAATACCAGCAATATATCTAACTACACACACCCCTGCTCTTATTCAGCACTTTGTCTCAAGGCTACACTGAAACAATCCTAGCCTTTTAACCTTTTTTTCCTTACTTAATTATATTAAGCTCTTCTGTCCAAAATAGGAAGCAAATAGATCACACCAATCTACTCATTATTTCCATTGATTTTAAGTCTGGACAGGGCTATTATGATCACATTACAAATTGTCTATTTATAGAAAGAATAGTTTAAAAGATGGTAAGTTATCTGTTCTTGCCCCAAACTGATGGGCAGCATTATAACCAGCTGTTACCCTTCACTCCCGAGGTGGCTCCAGTTAGTGGCAGAACAAATGATCCCTTTGTGCAGTTTTGCATAAGTGTTTGTCAAGTGTCTTGGGCTTCTCTCACAATGTTGGCTATTAAGAAACAGAAGTAAAATTCCCTAGAGCAGAAGCGCGTGTGGGGAGTTATCCACTTAAGCTAAAATCCTCGTCAATATATTTTTTGTCTCATGAGAGTCCGCATGCAAATGGGAGAATAAAGTCAGTGATAACCATGCAAAGGGTGGTTGCAGAAGAAAAGGCAGGTGCAGGGAGCACTTCAGTGATTCTGCGGTGGCACTAACCTTCTCTGGCTGGCAAAAAAATGCTGGAGCCAGCATTAAAAAAAAAAAACCTCAAAAGCTTTTGAGCATCAGCCTTGCAGCCAAGCACACCCAGCACACTTCGATTTTGATGTACAGTTTGAAACAAATCAATAGCGGTATAATAATACTCAGCACGCTGTGTAATTTTTATATCATTAGTTTTCATTTTCCGCTCCCCATGCATCAAAAAACTTACAACGGGCTCGTAAAGTTTATTTAGTATTCCATGAATTCCTAATCAGTTTCATTTCATAATGATTCAGAGCGGCCGTTGCCAGGGCCCCAGTGTCAAAAAATCGATAAAACCAACACACTTTTCCTGATGGCGGCTGCAAAAGGATCTATTGTAGGGGAATTATGATTTATGTCTGGGCTGCACCACGAGCAGCGGCAAGCGACAGC
Organism: Sagittarius serpentarius; assembly: GCA_034782735.1. NCBI lineage: Eukaryota > Metazoa > Chordata > Aves > Accipitriformes > Sagittariidae > Sagittarius > Sagittarius serpentarius. The sequence goes on from JAVKLA010000084.1 coordinate 2,626,758, forward strand.
CTGGCTCAAGAGCTGAGATGTTCGCCAATAATGATTTATATGCATGCCTCTCCCCTCCCCCAGCTCTTCTTGCCCCCCTCCCGTGCACCACCACGGGGCCCCATATGCCGTGTCGCAGCAGCTTTGGCTCTCACGTGCCTTGCTGCAGCTGGGTGCTGCAGGCACAAACCTAAGCACGAGGCAACCCTCGAGCCCACGGCTCGCCATAGCTGATGCTGTCCCCTCAGCCTCTTCTACAGAGGGACAGAGCACCACGGCACTGCCCCAGTAACACCACATCCCCTCCCTACCCTTGTCCCCAGGCTCTCGTGACAATCTATTCAGCTCTGGCTCCAGATGAGCACGGGGCAGTTCGATTTTCAGCTATGTGCAGAAGGTGCCTATTTATCTTGGGGCACCCATTCTGTCAAGCTTGCCTGGGGCAGGGAGGGTGGTGCGCAAGTGGCTCCAGGAAAGAGCCTGTGCGTCGCTGATCGTATGCAGACTTGTGCCAGAAGAAGGTAAAACGAAGACTGCAGGGAGATAAGGAGAGACAGCACTGAGGTACTCTAAAAGAAAAGTTAAAGACTTTTCAAGAATAATCCTTTTCTGAAGGCTAAGAACCCAAAATCTGAGGGATGTAGTTACCCTCTGTCATGTGGCACAATGTCCTTAAAACATGGATAGTCTGGGTTAGGAAGGTGGAGGATGGTTGTAACTGGTAGTTTGGAAGTTGCTCATATACCATAAGGAAGCAGTAATGTGCAGCGATAGCACTGGGTTCTGCTTCATTTAATATGTTAATCAGGTTGGTCGTTCACCACCAAGGAAAGGGAAGGCCAGAAAAGAGCAGGTACAGCTTGTTGTTAAAGTCCTGTTTACAGAAAGGATTAACAGCATCATTTAAACATCTAAATTAATTTATTGAGATGCCTTTACTACTCTTTTCTCATTTCAATAGAGAATTGTCAGCAGCCCTGCTTCATCAGGACACTCACTCCTCCAGAAGGGGGGGAAGCCGTTGTTGCTCTTTTAAGCACAGCCCTTCAGCCTCAAAGCCATACCCACCTTTCCATCCTGATTTTATCACATATATTAAGATGTACAGCAGCATGTATGATTAACAACTCACTGCACCTTTTCTGAGCTCCAGCAGAAGCTGCAAGGAGGAAGATGTGTTTTGAGTCACCACAAACCAACACCAAGCACCAGAAGCTTACAGCACAGCCTGCTCAATTATGCCAGTTGATAAAGTAAATTAGTCAGGTTTTTCCTATAGCAGAAATAGCCTTGTGGCTTTATTATGTACATTAGGCAAGAGAGGGAGGAAAAGGGGGAGAAATACTAAGACAATAATCCCCATTTTAGTAGAGTGGCTGACCAGAAATAAGCCGGTTCATGTCCAGAGCACAGTTGCTCCTGGCCTGAGCGGCAGACAATGCAATCGCTCATACTTTAAGCCTCTAGTCATCACATAAGAAATGCTCAACTTTGGGGGCGGGTTGGGGGAAGGAGTGCACGTAGCCTTCTACAAGGATAGTTCATGCAAAGCATCACCTCCCTTCCCTCCATCTGACAAGCTGGAATATTGCCTGGAAACTAGTGCAAAAAAATTCTGCGCAGAGCAAGACAGCCACACGCAGCCACAAGCAGCTATAGCTCCTGCTCAACGGTTCTACGGCAGTCACTCTTGGAGAAAAAGGGTGGGTTATTCCCCCCTCACTTTTGCACACACAGAATTACCTGCAGGCAGCAGGAGAAGCTTGTAAGCAACCTGTCCATCCGCAGACTGTCAGGCTCACTCCCTGCCCATACTCCTGGGCTGTTCATCCTGTGTTCCTTGCAACAGGAAAGCAGGTTTATCCAGGTTATCCAGGTACAAACAGTCCCTAAAAGTTGGCTGCTTACCATTAACTTCTCAATGTAAACACTATTTCATCTCCCTGACGTTTAAGAGGAATGCTAAAACATTTCATCCAAGTAACACCTGACTAAAACCATTACTACAGGCTCCACAATTGGCATACTTTTTTCCCTTTTTAACTCGGCAAAAGAACCAGGACCTCACAGCACTGTATTAACGTCAGCACGAATTTGCCTATATCAATGGTAAAAATGGTATTTCGGACACCCTGTACAGTTTTAACAGGCCAAATTCCTGCCTGGTGCGTCAGAACAGAAGTCAAGGTTCAATTGGAGCTACAGTATTAATTTGACAGACTGGGGGAAACAGACATTATAGGCCACACACTCAGCCCTGTGCTTCCTGAGAAGATCCGTGAAAGTTAAAAGAACGAACAAATTGATGTTTTAAAGTGAGTCTGTAAATATTAGAAATTGTGCCTTCCGGGTTTTCATCATCCTATATTTAAATGGATCATGCTCATATGATTTTTTTTTTTTTGCTGTTAAAATACAAACCTCAGATTTTCTTTTAAAAATAAAGCTGAGATTCCCACCTAGCTTGCTCATCACCTAGCTCTAGAACTTCCAAGTCAAACATTGCTTGGTCCTTCTATAAATACACATAGTTAGAAGGCTGAAAATTAAGTATTCAGCACTAGCTCTTCAGCAAGTCTCTAGTAAACAAAGGGGAAGTTTAAGTTGGAATTATGCCACTTGGTTAATAACAAGCCGTTATGATGAGATGATTCAATAGCTTGGGTGAAACGAAGGTCCCAGTGATAGTATTTCATCCATTTATTTACATATGTTGTGTTCACACACACATTCACACTGTTTGCCAATTATCTCAGAGAAGCAAAGGTTGAGATCCAAGCTTCTCTTTGTCTCCCTGCTCCAGTATAAACATGGTCCGTGTTAATTAAGAGTATATCAACTCAGAAAGCACTCCGAGACACCCAAAGGTGCTGGTGTTCTTATTCGGGGAGGAATTCTGTGAAAAGCATCACGGGAACACAGCACCCCCTTTAACAGGAACATGCAAGAAAGCATTATACATTTTTAGTACTTTCCTTAGTCTTTGACAGAACAGTTAACAGGCATTTGCTACCAGCATGGAGCCGAGTCCAACAGAAGTAATTAGCCACCAGCTTTTAAAATTTATATTCTCTTTTTGAAGCGAGACAACTGACTTATTTTTAAATTAGGCTGATGAATCATGGTGCTTTAGGGAAACTTAAGTGACACAGGAGCTTTTGTACAGCCGTTCAGACAAGCTTCACTGTGTTTTCTGTCCAGCTGAATTCTGATTACACAAATGAAGTCCAAAGGGAAGAGGATATCTGGTGCAAAGTTTAGAGCTGAGAAGTAGCAAGGTGTAGCCTTTATTCAGCAGTGGGGGAAAAGAGGTAGCTCAATGGACAAAGATGCATGAAGTAGTGAAAGGAGTGAGGATTAGACTCTTGCATTTCATGACAGGAGCTGCTTTGCAGCTGCATACTCTTCCCGTTCCATTCACAGTTCACTCACGCCTGCCTCCAAGATGCTGAGGAATAACTTGCTCAGCAAGTTTACAACAACCAGTTGCAACTCCTCGTGAGTGAAGGCAGAAGAACTGGGCCAGCAGACAGCACGCACCTGCACATAGATAACTCTTGCAAAAGAAGGTATAGCCCTACTTTTATCACCTTTGAATTTAGCCCAGGAATTACTGGATAGAGTCATTAAGACCTGCAATCTTATTTACGAGACATTTTTTAGAAAGACAAAAAGACCTGCATGGACAACATAATTACATTTTGGTTAGCATAAGTTAGCAATTTCAGTACAGCCACATTAAAAAGAAAATAGAGTTTTCTTCCCCTCAAAAAAGTAGATGCTGCTTGGAACTGCACTTTTATTACATGGGGGGGACCCAGCTAAAATATTGAGATTTAAGGGAAAAAAATAATCACGGGTTTATGTTCACAGGAGCCTGTGAATATTTTCAGCATATTTCACCATATCATTGCACGGTGGGCTCTGTTCATGCTGCCAGAATGGATGTTCCATCATTTCTATAGTGGGCCTGTGTGACATTCATTAAGTGCAGCTACAAAGGGAGAGGGTTAAACAGCGCGGCCTCTTTTCTCTGATTTGGTCATACATCAGCAAGCGCTCCAGGTTAAATGCCCAGAATACCGCAGCAGATGGATAGGGAGAAGGAGAGCGGCAGATACTTCACCCCACACTACTTAACCCAGGGAAATGAGTCTCGGAGTCGGTGTCATGGTAAAATATGGAAGCTCACTCAGATAATGTGCAGTTGAAAATTTTTTTCCCAAGCCTTTACAAGTGACTGCACGTTAAGATACCACATACCCCCTTCTGCAAACTGCCAGCTCATTCCAGCAATAGTAGATATTTTTGTGTGTAATTTACCTTTATTGACTGTCAAATAAGACTTTTAACCCATACTGCAATCAGTGATACAAGCCCAAAACATGTCGTCTTCACCTCTAATTTCACCCAAAGAGAAACTGTGTGCTGGGATGTTTATTTTTCCTTACCCAAAAGTCCTTACAAAATAGTTGGAGTGGACACTTGTTAAAGATACCAGCCTGATGTGCTGTAGCAGCATCTGGAAGAACAGGTCACACACTCACCTCTGTTTCAGGAGTGCTCCGGGACCTGCGGGCCTCCCAGTGCCAGGTGCTGCACAAAGTGGGGTACCTGCCCTGTCCCCCAGAAGCTGCGCATCTTGTCTGAGATTCCTCTGCACTACTGTCTCATATTTCTGATTGCTGTACTTTCAGGTGTTGATTTTTATTTCAAAAGGCTGTTCTTAATTCTCAGTCATTTGACAGCTAAAGATAATGCACAGTTGCAACTGCACAGTGTACCGGTATTCCAGATTAGCCCATCTCCACAACCATGTTTCTAAGCATAGTTCTACAAGAAACCAACGCCAGCATCTTTTGGAAAATGCACCATTTAAAGTCCTATCACCAGAATGCTGCCATTGTTGCACTTTTGCAACACATTTGCAAGGCCGGCAGCCGACAGAAAGATGACAGTCCTGCAGTTCAGGGTCCCAAAGAAAGAGATCACTTGAAACACATGCTCACCTGATATTAAGCACGTATACTTACACACCTGAAAATCACCGAGTAAGTGAACACGTGCTTACTGAAGAGAGCCTTATTTCAGAGCTTATGAGACTAGGAAACAGAAATCAGAGCTGTGTCTTCATGCAGCTTAATGACAGCTGAAGATACACTGTATGTACACCAGACAGAGTCAGCCCCTGCACACACAGGTCCCTTCTGTGTTTTATTCAAGAACGACTGAAGTGGTTTCATTCTTCCATAAAGCTAAGTCTGAAGTTTTACTATCCTAGTTCACATGTAGAAAGGAGGAGCAGGGTAAGGGTGAAGACACATTGCAAGACAGCAAGAACAAAGCACTTGGTCCTGTCTGCTTTAGTTTACTCTAACGCCCCGAAGAAAAAAAAAGTAAAAATTGGAATCCAACTAATCAATGCAAATGAAGACACAGTTAACACAGAAGTATTTGGTACATGAGCATACATGCACATATATATGATCATAAGGCTATGCCAATAATTTATGTTCTGACATGGAGCAATAACTATAGAGTTGTAACCGTAGCCTTTCTTTTCCCTTAATAATCATAATGGAAAATCCAGAGCCCTGCAACATCTATTGTGTTTTTTAATATCTCAGAAATAATTGCTAATCAAAGCTTCACGCGGTGGGGCCAGTAGGAAGTGGATACATGTCCTCAACACAAAATTTTCATGTGAGCTGAAGGAGTGGGAAGATGCAGGGACACCTAATTTCCACCTTGCAATCCAGCTCCATCTGATGAAAAAGATTGCTCAGCAGTCAAAAATCAAAGTCACACTGTCCTGGTGAGAGCCGGAACGGTGACAGGTCCTAGCATGCCGGGAGAGCAGGCATGCAAGCAAGTGAAAATTTGGTCTCCACTAGGTGTGGAAAGTCAATGTTATTTGTTTTTAAAGTTATTTTAGCAAACATGTAGTTTTTGTTCTCTTATCAAGACTGATTCAATACACAGGGGTTCTGCTATCTTATTAACCTTACCAACTCTTTGCCATTATCTTTTTAAAAAAATTATTATTGTTCATTAGTGCCAACTCTGTCACAAGAAATTCAGTCGGTCTTCCTGGTTACAGCAGCAGTTCGTAACTTGTTCCATTTTGGCAGATGAAAGAGAAATTTACACAGAAAGAAAATAGTTTAGTGGCAACTCCTTATCCCTGAAATATTTAGCATCTAAAAGAATTTTTAAAGCTGAGTAATACAACACACACATAATTAACAGCTTGCCTTGCTAATTAGGTAACTCCTTGCTAATGAGGTAGCAATAAGCTGAGCAGCAGTCACATAATACAAAGGGAAGGTCTTCCTAGGCAGCTTGCTACTTCTGTCAAAACAGCTAGTAACACTTTTCCTTCCCAACCAGCTTCTTCCCCCTGAAGAAGACACAGCTCGGGAAGTGCTGAACACAACGTTAACAGAGAAAGGCTGGTGTGTTCCCTGCTCTACATCTTGCTTAGTGGCATCCCAGGAACACCGAGTAGCATGACATCTCAGCCCCCCGGTAGCTCCCAACTCCAAACAAGCCTTGTAGACCAATACAGACCTCACTCCCATCCCTAGCCTCACTGGCACAAGTCTGCCTGCAGACACAGGGCCCAGATTTATAACAACATTCAGACCTTGGTAATCCAGACCTTCGCTCTTCCTGCAAGGGCATCTCCCAGCCAGATTTTCTACCAAGGGGAAAATTTAAGCCATATATTTAAGTGGCATCACGTACTTGCTGGACAATACACAAGACTACCACAGGACTGGCAAACCAGTGTAATAGAAAAGGTTTGGAGAAGAGAAAGTTCAAGCACACACAGACCACATCCTCTGGTCACTCTCATGTTGAGGTTCAGCCTTAGAAGCTGCTTCCTGACTCCTGATCCATCTCCCCGGTGCATGGACAGGGGCATGGAGCCTCCCACAGAGACAAGCAAGTTGCCCAGAAATCCTCTCCCACCTCCATTCAATCCTTGGCGATTATTACTAGTTAATTATACTGCAACGACACAGAAGCTCCCATGCAAAGAGGCACTCCAGGGGAAAAAAACGTGTGTCTCTCTCCCCCAAACTGAGAATGCCAATATAAAGACTAGGGAAGGCAGCTCCAAAGATGAAACTTTTCCATACTCTTGTCCAAGTGCCTCTCTACCTTCCAGAAAGATTTCTTCTCTTCTCACGCTCAGTCTCCTGATCACAACTTTAACCTTCCTACTGTCCAGCCCACTGTCATGTTTGAGTGAAACATTAATACACTGAGCATGAACTACAGCTAATCTGCTTAGAGGAGCAGCTTCAGAGAACAAGAACAATTCTCATCAGTGCTTAAAAGCATCTTACATTCACAAGAGTTGATTTCAAGTCAATATTCACTCTCTCTGAAATAACTGTGTTGAATAAAGAGACATTTGACAGTGACGGTTGTTTCTTAATGAAACAGATTCGGAAAATTCAGATAAACTTTACTCAAGCCTGCTCTTCAAAATAAAGCAGCAAAATAGATATAATCAAGCCTGAATAGTAAGGGTGCAGAGGAAAAGCAGCCAAAGATGACCACTCAAGCTACAAGAAAGAGCAGGGCTCCTTGCTGCCACTGACAGCTGCAATTTTAACAGGCTTTGTAGCATTTAACTCTCATACATATGTTTTTCTGCCAAGGCTGTAAATCTTGTATTGCTATCTAAGCTGGAGATAATTCCATGACTGAAGTGATATTGAAAAAAACATGCTTTAAGATAGAAATGTTGGCACAACTTCTCTTTGTGAAAGGTGCTGCTAACAATAAAATTAAAGTGAGCAAGGGCTGGAGCCGGACCATTTGTGCCTTCTGCTGCCAATACCATGTTTGTGTCAGGGTAACTTATTTCCATGGAGTACCCAATACAGAATCAATAAAATCAACCTTCAGTGGTGTTGAACTTTGCATTGTGTAACGACAATAGCTCAAATTGAATTTTAATTCTTTTAATTATAATGGCGCTCAGAGGCCACATCACAAGAGGATTTTGTTCATCAAGGAAAAGGAAGCCACAACAGCAGCTGGCAAACGATGTCAACATTAGATATTTGCACAAGTGTATAGAGGTGTTCTGGGCTTTATCCTTGACAGAGTAGCCAAAACCCAACTGTCTCTCAGATAAAGGCAAGGCTGCACTTTCTTTTCCAGTGTTCTTTACAAGTAATAGATGTTTTCTATGAAGAAAAAAGATAAACCCTTAAACTCCATTTATATCACCCTTGAAAAAAGAAAAAGGGAGGGAAGGAAAGGAAAGGTTAGGGGATTAAACTTTGCAGATGCTTTGCACAGCCTGGCTAAAGCTCTGGAAAGACCATCTCAACCTTTGATCCCTTTGGGGAAAGAAGCAGTTATTTGAGCAGGCTTTTTGGAACACATGCTGTGGACATCTGTGTCAGCAGACCCTAATCAAGGCAGACCCATAGTGCTGCACCAATTTGTGTTCCAGGATTCAGACAAGAATATGAAATTCCTGATGGGATAACTAGCTACCTGTAGGGGCATGGATGAGTTTCCTGGATAGATTGTGAATGACTGACAGTTTAATCCAGGTTTTTTCCATGTCTGTTTTTCAGGGTTTTTTCTTCTTTAAATCTAGGCATCTTTTAAAGAGATGGTCAGAGCATTACCCAGAAGTTTGCTAGCTTCAGGAAGAAAACGACTACTTGGTTCTCTGTAGTTCCATCTCCATCTCCCCCCATTCCCAATTTGAAGTAACAAGAGTAAAAAAAATTCTTTGAAAGTTTCACAGGATTTTGCATGCAAGGAAGATTGATGCAGAGAACCCTATAATTTAGTTTGCACGTAATCCAAACTAGAAATTTGAGGCAAAAAAAAGCCTCCACATACTCTTCCCCTTGCACTTCTTGAAGACCTCAAGGCCTTCCAAAATCTGGTAACTGAAGCAAAGCTGGAAATGAGTTTGCCATTTACGGTCACTGGTGCTGTAGGCATCTAGCATGATTCCAAGTTCTCAAAATCCCAGATTACAAGATACATCAAGGCTTTAGGGCCTGAGCAAGGCACTCAGTCTTTTACAATGGCATAAATAATGAGAAAAAACAAAATAAATGGGCAAAGCAACTAATCCATACACCAACCAGCTGGTTTCAAGCATGGCTCATCCCGACTAGTGCAAACCATCTCACCCTAACCTAACAGCTTCACCTTCCCCAGCCCAGATTTGTTCTTGTGTCAGCACGCATAGCCAAAATCCCCAGCAGGAGCAAAGCCTATGCTCCAGCCTCTAGGCAAAGATTTGCAGCTCATTTCAGCATCCGACAGTCACAAGAACTGGAGTCTTTTCCTCCATCTTTGTGCCTTTAATTGAGCGGTTTGTGAAAGTCTCACTGAGAACCTCTCTCTCTTGCCCCTAATCCGCTTAAAATTGTCTGGAATAGTCAACAGTGCAAAACTCACCATCCCCGAAACAGGCATAAGTAGTAGGCAAATATACAAGCAAAAAGCAACTCATGCTGGTCGGGACACAGCAGCATCACGAGGAAGCCTGATGGCAGACAAAGCAGGAACAGGTCCTCTACGTTCACTGCAAGCCGCCGTCAGTACTGCTCTGACAGTGCGAAATCCAGACTTGAACTAGAATGCGAACTCAGAAAGTGTCAATAACTCAGCAGAAGCCCCACGGGCTGGCCCCACTCAGCCTCTCGCTGCAATGAGATCTTTTCCACTGGGCCACAGAATGGTTTAATAAATAATTTATTGGAGAGTAGAGCCCCATTAACAAAACATGTTATACCTTTGCACACACAAGTGGTCCACCACAAGGTCAGAAACAGGAAAGCAGAGCATGGGGATAAAAGAAACAAAAACAAGCAAAAGAGCCCCACAGATGACCAGAACACATTCTTGGTTTCCTTAGGTCTGTCCATTATTCTTAAAATTACCCACGCAGCAAAAAATGGGACAGGGAAGTCCAGCTGTTTCAATAGCACAGACTTAACATGGGTCTTTGGCACGAAGATAAATTTTGCCCTGAATTAACAAGAGCAATAGTAACTGGAGTCTTTGAGAGGCACTGTCAATATTTGCTCCACTTGTCATTGACAGAAGGCATACATTCTGTAGCCTGAGTTTCAAACACGCTCACCTAGAAGCACCGAGGCAGGCTCTGCTCAGGGTGCTAATGCGACTAGCACCCACAAGAGACCTGCCCAGGCAGTAACCCTGATGGCTGGGACGAGCCAGGTGAGCAGCAGAGAAGGGTGGGAAGGGGAAGAAAATCCCACCGCTATCATGTAAAGTGCATGACTAATGTGACACCAGGTAGTAGTAGCATCTATTCTATGTTAGAAGTAAATGCTTCATAGGGACAGGTATTCTTCTGCGAGCACCTCTCTGATATGAGAAACATTTAGCATCTTGCCAGTTACAGTGTCACATGAACCTTCCTAAATTAACTTAAACCCTTGTAGATTATTTTTACTCCCCTCCCCCCACCACCTCCTGCCCAAGACATCGGCACTGACAGAGTTCCCAGGATCTGTGCTTCTAAAACCAGTCTTAATACGCTAATGATACCATCCGAGAGCTATGTTTATCAGAGTATGCCACTAGATTTTGAAAGTCTTTCTCCTCAGCATGCTACTGAATTTCTCCCCTCATTCCCCTTTAGCAGGAAATAACTCTGTTGAAAACTCCTCTAGCAGGGTACAGTACCAGAGGTGTGACTTAAGGTTGCCAAGTTCATGAACAGGTGGCAGCCTACTTCTCTTGCAGGGAAGTTATTTCTGATTTACTAAATTCACATAAAAAACTGAATGAACTATGTCCCTGTTAGAAGTCCAGTATGGGTCACCATTTCAGTTGCTCTCCTCAGTCACTGAACCATGCACATGTCTGCTTTAGGGTGGAGAAAAAAGAACCAGGCAACCCACCACGATGATGATTCGAAAGGAGAACAAGCACAAGACTTAACAAGAAGCAGCTTAATCATCTGTTATTCTCCAGCCTGGTGGTGGTGGCCTTTTGGTGCACATTAGCAAGGTACCATGAAAGGTATTTGGAGTACGCAGCACTAGGTGTCTGCATTTTCACATATATACTTTCTTGCTCCAGTCACTTGGTTTCTCTCCCACCTACAAATTCACATCTGCATAATTTCATTACTTTCAAGGAAACCTGTCTGCCTGCAGAGAGCCATCAGGTTCCTTTGGTCCCTAAAGCCAGTGTTTAATATAGCCTGGAGCCATTCTAGAAAACACACACAGCCTCAGGACAGCTGGCACTGGAGCCCCAGTTGGGACCAAGCTCCAGCTGTGCTACGCACTCCAGCACAGCAGGAGAGCCTGTCCCAGACAGCTCAAGATGTGCGAGTAGGCCTGTGATGCAACCAGATAACTGCAGCTCACGTGGCCCACCTGAGCTGGCCTGGGTACCCGTGACGGTTAGAGGCATTTTCCAGCTGCAGGCATTTCTACTTTCAGCAGTCCTGCTGAATTCCATCGTGCATCCCCTCACACTGACACCTAGAACAAAGCTGAACAACTGCATGCTCCTCTGCTATTACTGTATTTAACACACTGCACTATTGCAAGAAGCTGTCCCAGCCAGCCAAAGAATCTGCAGTCTGGGGGTCATCCGTCCACAGAAACACCACTTGAACCCCAGATGAGAAGTCCCATTTCGTTAGAGCAATCCAGCTGCACCTAATTCAAACAGCAATGAGCTTGCCGTCTGCTTTCTTACATTACTTCTTCCTGAATCCTTCTGTTCCACTCTACATCAAGTTAAAAAAAAAAAAAAAAAAAAAATCATTTCTTTCCTCCAGAGCTAATTCCCATACACCGCAATGAGAGAAATGCAATGTTCTGAGCAATAAAAGCTGGAAAGTGGAATTATTTTCTGCACCATTCAGATGGAAATGAAGCCTAGCCTCAATTCTGCCACCCACCTGGAGCCATGGTATGATCCTATAGATCTTTGGATCAATATTGCATCATAGCTACAAAACTAGAAGGGGGAAAAAGAAGAGGCGCAAAATCAAGGAGTGTAAATTTTAACTAAATTAGTTTTGTAAGGGTTCCCCCCTTCCCTGCCACTTTTTGCAAAAAGGTACAGCAGTCAGCTGGGGGACAGAAGAGTGCAAACAGAGCATTTTGCTTCCTTTAAAGGTAGCTGGTATTTATTCTGAAGGCCATTATCCCTCACTCCAAATAAATGCACAAGATTACATTGCATGTTTTGTGTTTCACTATGTGTAGAGAGAACGCGAGAGTGACACCCCCTGTATCATTTCTTAACGATTCACTGAATTGCAGCATCTCCATGGGAGGAGTGGTTTGAACTGCCTCCCTGGTTGCTATCCACCCAGGCATTTTCTTACAAGCTACCAGATGAATTTCTGCCCCCACAGTAGAGAGATGAAGAACAACAGAATTTTGTGTTTGCCTGCTTGTAATTTAGGGCTGCCTTACATCAGAGCACGTAGCTGAACACGACATCAGCGGGGAGAGCTGATGCTCGGGACTGTTTTCCCAACTGCCTGATTCCCTGGCTCTCCAGGGACATCTCATTTTTGTCTGAGGGACAGTTATTTCATGGACTCCAGCACATGGGCTCCAAAGCACTGCTCAGAAACCACCCGAGTAATAAAGGGGAATAAAACCGTGTCCCACACATTTATTTTGAACTCTCAGGGGCTTCCCACCTGGGAAGTTCACCTTGTTCCTCTTCTCCAGAGGAGACTCTGGCCCCTAATCTAGAGGTAGCCCAGAGACAGAGACCACTCTGCTGCAGATGGCTGCCAGCCCCCGCACCTCCAGGCACATCCCCAGAGGAAAAACAAAACATCAGAGCCCTACAAGCCCTTCAGTAGCTGCTTTCTACTGAGCAGAAGTACAAGAAGCCGAACACAGCCATACAGCAAGCCTGCTACGTATGCCAGGAACGCCACACCGCTGCAGCAACATCCTCACCCACCACCTCCACATCCCAGCCCCACAGAAGAAAGCAGTAACGCCTTACCTTCCACACCAGATGAACCACACGGAAGGGCCTCACACCAGAGCATCAGAGCCAAAGCAGCAGCTCTACACGCGCTTTCCAAGGCATGCCCCAAGCAGGTCATGCCCCACTAGCCTGCAGCAGCCTGGCACAGGCACCACTCACCCTGCTAGAAAAGAGAGACTAACCACCACCCCCCCTGCCCCAGCCCATCACTTATTTCCCCGGGGTCTTGCTAACCACCGGCAGCTGCAGGCCTCCGTGATGGCAAGCGTGGGCAGGTTTGCTGGGGGGGGGGGGGCAGCCTCCCTGCCTGCCTCCCCAGCACCTGCTGCCCTGCTTAGCCACCGGCCTCTCGTTAAAGGCCCATCTTCAGGGTTTGGGCCGATGCATCAAAGGATAACTTGCTACCGGCCACCCAGACATTGTCTCCTAGCTCATATCTGAGACTAGCATGGTAAACAGTGCTGGTATTTATCACCTTCCAAATCACTGATGTTCTTCTACAGGAGTGCAATTCTTCAGTGCAGGGTTGTTTCCCTCTTTTTTTTTTTTTTTTGTTTAACCAGAAGTTTTACAAGATCTGATCCTCTCCTTATGCCCTCAGCTCCTTAAGTCCAGTGAATTAAGGTGCCTTTTGCCGTAAAAAATAAAAAGAAGTCCTTAATCCTCCTACCTGACAGGAAAAGCCAACAGATGACGATCCCTAAAGTCCGCACTGCAGTTCAAAAGAGCCCACAAGATTTCTTTAGCTTTCAGTATTTCCTAAGGTAGTTCATGACTGTGAATGCCCACAGTTAACAACAGTGTAACATTGAACCCAAATCCTTAACTATTGTACCCAGGACAGCCGCCACACGTCCCACCTTTAATCAGCCCTGAGCCCACAGTGAGAGCCACACAGGCAGACCGCTGTCTTAAATAGGGCACAGAAGTTCATTCTCCCGGATTTCATTGCAGGTTCCTAATCAAGGGCAATATCTATAACCCTAGGTTTATTTCTGTGGTGTCCCCAAACACTTTAGCTAATAGAGATGAACCTTCTAGTACCAGTTTATCTTTTCTCCTTTATGCCAATATTTAATGCCTTCTTTCATCCACTTCAGTAATGAATCATCTGTTTTTGTATGATTAGGGTTATGAACAGCTCAGTACTTGTACAGTGGAACATTAGGGCAGGGATATAGATGCCCATAGGACAGAGATAAGGATTCATGAAAGAGGAGACTGGGCTGATTCGAGAGAAATGCGTTTAAAAATGCATTAGTGAAGAGTAACAGAATAAAAATACTTGATGAATATTTTAAGTGGCCAAATATTAAAAGTGTGCATATATACATATATTCACAAAATGAAAGGCACTGGTTTTAATGTCCAACCAAGCTTTAATTGGCATCACTGATGGGATTTATCTGAATTTGGGGCATGAGTCTGCAAGGTGCTTATCCTGCTGGTCCAGGTCTAGAAAAGCTTTGAAGTACTGATTTCATAGTGGGTTTATTCATATGAGGGAGGCACGGGATAAAGTACAGGATACACTGAGCTCTTTTGTGCGGACAGCCTGCCACGACCCACGTCTCCCAGCACCGACACTTCAGGTGAAGACAAAGGCTGTAATACTGTAGCAGCCAGTGGTTTACAGGGAAAAAAAAGTACAGAACATTGACATTTTACCCATGGTCTCACCATCTGTAGATGTAAAAGAGAAAGCAATGCTTTCAGAAACTCCTGGGAGGCTTATCATTGCAAGTGACCAACAACCAGAACTTTGTAGTATGAGTCCAAGGTCCTCAGTGACTCATGATTAGATAAAGATACGTAAGTTCCCATGTCTATAAGATACATACAATATTACTCGCAAAAAAAAAGGTTCTCTAATGAAAAACTGCATAGAAAAGCCAGAAACCAGTAAAACTCTCTAAAAAAAAGTTACATTCATTGAAATAATCCTGAAACAATCAATAATTCATTTTTTTATACTCCTACGTGCATGCATATACATGGAGGTGGATAAAGCACTTTCCCTAAGATGACAACAATTTTACAGGAAAGTTCAAAAAATCTATAAAAAAGTTACCACAACTCATTAAATCTTGAAGCACTTTTTCTTAAGAGTTTGTAAAGCCTCTGAGAGGTTTCAGCATTACTAACTAAAAGGACAGAGTACTCTCCCCTGTTATTAAAATGACCCAAACGTAGGACGAGGTTAAGTACTGCAAGGACCCAGCCCCGAGTGCACATCAGTCAAAATAAAAAAATAAACAATTATACGTGCTTTGATTTCTGTGTCCCAAGGTCTTCATTTCTCTGCAGGACAGCATTTAAGCACACACTAAGATCCCGTGAAGCCGTAACAGAATGGGCACATAACAGAGGCATGCAATAGAGCGACCGCATTTCTGCATGGTTTTTTTGGATGACCAGCTTCTTGTCGGAATGAGAATTTTAAAGCTGGGAAGAATTTGTAACATAAAATTAACAAGCGTTTTGGGGGACTTGCACTCTTGGACTTTTTTTAAAAGATGTAAAAAAGAAATATGGGCTGGCTCACAGATGTATTGTTATAGACTGCTGCATTTTCTCCCTTTGGACTGCCATCTAAAGATGGCAGTGAAAGCTGTACATGTACTTCTCAGACCTCTTGGTAAACTGAACCTTAATCTTCTGGCTGTGGTTCAGAACGATTGCAGACATACGTACGCTGCGATGCACGCTGCATGCACCCCATGTGCCATGCGGCTGCACAAAGCTTCAGAGCAGCCACGGGGACCTGTCTGTACCTGGCACTCGTGTCACTGCTGGCAGCGTGAAAAAAAATCCATGGGGGATCTCCTATCTGAGTTGCACATTGACTCATCGCAACACTCAATCGTGTTTTTGCTAAATACCCCCACCAAAGAAACCCCAGCGATCTCCAGTCACAGATCTATTGCCAACTGCAATGCTTCCTCCACCCACAGACAAGACCGGCATGCTCATTACCAAAAGCACATAAGGCTTCTGCAGGCTCAAAACATCTCACAAACACTTTTAATTAATTTTTCCAGCATGCAGGATGAGTAAACACTCTATTGTTGATGCTGTCAGCTGTTTTATATAAGTCCCAGACCTCTTTCAGTTTCACTCAGAAATACTTTGACCTCTGTCAAAAATTCATTGACAATAAGGTCTCTCCAAGTAAATGTTTGCAGCAGCAACAAAAGAGGAGGTAATAGTATGCCTGCTATGCATACAAGAGGCATAATACAGGTTTAGATTTCTATGGTGATTTCTTCAGATATAGTATCAAGCTCTGGCAACTTTTTAACTGCTGAATTACTGTAATATTTCTCCTAAGAAATCCTGAAATCTAGGTGCCAGACATAAAAACTCCTTAGATATATTATGTACCTAGCAAAAACCTAAATATTTATTTATTTATCACTACTGCACTCAAAGGCAAGGGCGGCCAGCAGTCTGTGAAATTATTGTTTGCTCCTAAATGTAGTTACCACAGCTGAGGACTTAATACTTGGCTAATGCCTGCGATCCTTATTAACATAAATATTGTAACAGTCAGGCAGGATGGAAGTCATACATGAGATAAGATCTTGTCTGTTTCTGGTGATATGATCTCAACACTAGTCAATTAAAACTGCTGGAGTATTTCGTAATCATTGTCATATCAAATTACTGCACTGATGCATACGTTAAGTAGGAAAAGTTATTACATTACCGCATGGGGCGAAAGAAGGGCTAAAAGAATACTGCAGCGCTAGTAGTTTATGGAGACATAAAAATTACCGTGGACAGTGTTATAGTTATTCTGAGGGCCACTATAATTGTATAATAATTCTGTTTACACTTGTCCATCCTATTTTTCTTATAGGAAGTTATATATGAAATGATTCTACAGGACTGTTCAAGGGACTAAGATATAAAGCCTGGGAGATTGTTTTCCTTACTCTTACCAATGGCACTTTACAATGTACTCTTCTTTGCAGAGGCTGACTTTGGGTAGTCAATATAACATATTCCTATAAGACTGTCAGTAGGATTGGTAGGGTAATTTGCAGAGGTTTTGTGGATCTGCAAATTGAGAATCAGCCCTTGGAGGATTAAGGTTTCAAATTTAATTTTACGCTAATTCTAGGCATTTTTTGAAAAACGACAAGCTTGGCTTTACTGCCTCATATACAACATTATTTACTTCTCCTTGGGCTCTTTTATTGTTTTGGGAGGATACCAAGCTAATGTAACACTGCCCTAACTGCCTAGCTGCATCGAGCAAGGCCATTTGCATGCGGCGTGTCTGACAATTACGTGCGACGCTGCAGAGTTCATCTGCAAGTAAGCCAGCATTTGGTATTAAGAAGTGCCGAGGCCTGATTCTGCTCCCCTCTTGCTGGTGAACGTCAGTAGCAGTTCACAGCACATACTACGCAAAAGGCACGCGGGTTTCCGTCGAACGATCCCCTCCAAAAAGATCTGCCCTTCCTGTCAATCAATTCCTTTCTATGACTCCTGGATTGTTTTCTTATGTCGCTAGTATTAGTAGTTTATATTTTTAGTTGGAAAAATCTCCTAGAAAACCTGACTAATGTCAGGGCCCCGCTGTGAGAAACACTGCGCAAACACGAAGTTAGAGAAAGTTCTTGCGCCAAAAAATCTCCAGTCGGAAATCTCAGTAGTGTCAAGTGCCAAGACCATACACAGTACGCATAATCTTATTTGCTGAAATAAATTGCAGATTGTTTTTTTTTTTTAAGAGGCAAAAAAAAAAAAAATTGGAAAGCACTTGTAGAAATGAGTAAGGTTTCACCTAGTGATAAAGGTAGTTATGCTCCAGTAATGAGGAGAAAGGGAACTTGCTATCAAGAATTAATGAGATCACAAAGAACAGGCAGGGGAAGTGAACGTTTTTAAAATGTCCCTGCTGAACACCAGGAATAATAGAGTGAGAAAAAATGGAGTAGATCCCTGTGGTAAAAACTATTAGAGGCGGCGAATTATAAAACTATTAACCAGAATGTAACTCCCAATTAAAAGATGATTTAACACTGGAATCTGATGGATGAATTTTGATTAAATGGAGAACTATTAGGAGCCCTGGGAAATGGACTTCTCCTGCCAGTTCTAAAAGTTAAAAGGCAGTTTGATATAAAAATTTATAAATTAAGGTTAATTACTTTAAATAACATGGCTGGAAGCAATAAAAAGAAATTTATAATATTCTCTAGAGTTTTAGGAAAATAATATAGATATCCGCACCTCTCAATGGAAAATCGAATTAGCGTCCCCAAGTACAGGTTGACAAAGACAAAGGCAAAATAAACTGGCTGACAAAGGGGCTGCATGGGAAGCTGAACAACTCATAGCCTTTGATCTGCCAGAAAACTCCTTGTCCGGTGCCACAGTGAGTTTGTTCTCAGGGGTTCAGTGCAAAGGAGCGGTGCTTCTTCACTTCAGCCTTCGAAACCCACAGTGAGCACGCTGCAAAGCAAACAAGGGATGCCGAAGATGTCCGGAGAGGCAGGGTGGTCTCCTGCCCTTGAAGAAAGGATTGGCTCTTCAAGTAGCTAGGCAAAAATTGCTATCAGGTAGCCAAATCTGTGATAGCAATGCGAGGGGAGACAGTAGCCCAAACCAAGGCCAAACAGTCCTTCTCTTAAGGGCTCAACGTTGTTACTTACAAACCTTTAAATATTGTAAGAAATGATTCACCCTGGGCGACGAACGGGCTTGTCCAGAGAGGTGTTGTGGGTTATTCAGAAATGCAGAGTTGGAGAGCAAGCACTGCTTATCTCCCCAAGGCCACGGGTACCTGCTCCAGCCAGAGGGCTCTCAAATGCACAACAGGGAAGCTCAGCTGGAGGTGGGTTACACTACATTACACCAGTTCTTGTGGAATACACTTCAGTGTAGAGAAAGAAGAGTGTTTGGGGGGTAAGGCACTTAGTTCAGCCTGAATCTCATTTATCCTTTCAAGTGGAGCCCGTGGAGGAAGTAGGGATTGAGGGAGAAAAGCACGTGCCCATGTCACTCCACATTAACTGCCTGGACTGGGTCGTTCCGTGAGGAAATACAGCAGAAGGTGGCAGAAGAGGAGGTGGCTTCTCCTGTGACAGCCTCCTGGGAGCTTTTATAGAGCCATTGCCAAAGAGGGTCACAGAGGAGGCAGAAAGCCTGGAAGGTTTCCACAGATCCCAAAGGATTCCCAGGAAGCTGGAATCATTATACGGAGACATTCTCCACTAATAGAAACATCTCCTTGCCCCCCTGCTCCGCTCTGACCTAGCTGGCAAGGGATCTTCCTCTGAGCACCGCAGACAGGAGCAGGGAACATTCACCGAACAACCGCCACAGGTCGGGTCGCACCAGCTTCTCCAGGTCCGCAGTGCCAGGATGCCGAGGAGGGCTGCCCGCTCCTTTTCTGTGCGTGCACCCTAGGTCCACGAAGACTCCCACAGGAAGTGTGGAGCGTGCTGCACACTGGCTCCAGCTCCTGTTTTACTACTTGCCAAACCCAAATGAAGGGGCAGATCTCTGCCAGCTGACCTTGACAGTCTGAACCAGACCCCAGCTGTTTTCTCTCCCTCCCCTCCATGAACACCTGGCCTAGGTGGGGGAAGCAACTGTGCATCCCATGTTCTGCTGCTCATCCAACTGGATGTGTGCCCTCCTGATTGCTCGCTGCTCGGAGTTTGGGTCCTTTCTGTGCCATTTCAGTGACTGTGGTTATGTGCCCGCCAAATTCTCCCTTCCACAGCTTCTGTTCTCCTGCTGCCCAGGGTACCTATGCATGCCTACATCTGTCCATTTACATATGAACACACACAGTTTCAGCCTCCTCCTGTCCCCATCCTCCCTCGGTGTGTCCCCCCCCAGGTGACTCTGTGTCTGTTCACTTGGATCCAAACCTGGGATACCCCCACCAACAGACAGGGTAACCCATCCCACTCTCTGAGTTACCACTCTGTTCCACACCATGATCAGAAAACCTCTCTGCTGAGTGAGCAATTTCTTCTAGTTTTCAGTCCCTTTGAGTGTTGACCCTTGAAATTTCCAACTCCTCCCTACCCCCTTCCCCACACACACTGCTTCAGAGTCACCCCATGCCCCCTGTTCTTTGTCTTACAGGCTTCCCTGCCCCAGCCAGGGTAAGTGCAGTGCTGCTCCTTTAAGGCTCGGTGCCTGTAAGTGATTACTCTTGGCTATCACTTTTTCTATATCAGACATGTCATGGTGAAGAATCTTCAACCTTGACTCTTAC
This sequence comes from Sagittarius serpentarius, assembly GCA_034782735.1. Lineage (NCBI taxonomy): Eukaryota > Metazoa > Chordata > Aves > Accipitriformes > Sagittariidae > Sagittarius > Sagittarius serpentarius. Next base: position 2,646,982 of record JAVKLA010000084.1, read on the forward strand.
AGCTGCCCTAATTATAGGACATATTTTTGGTGCTGTGTCTTTATTCCTTTCCGTGCTGGCACTCTGACCCCGGTGCTTCCTCCGTCGCGCTTGTGTTAACAAGGTTGTCCATTCTACAGTTTCCTCACTCTGATTTGTAACTCAAAATTACCATATCTGGCTTTCACTCACTGACAACCGTCACTTTAAATAGGCCTTTTAAAGTTAATACGATGTCCATTCTAAAGTGGAGTATTACTTTTCAGTGATGTTAAATGAGCAATTTAAGGAGCTATAGGCTTTTCTTATAAGAAAAATTAAATTTTATCTGCCACTTAATTTATGAATAGGGCTAACCCTAAACAAATCTGTCATAAGCTGCTGCCATCCCTAAAAAAAATAATAATACAAGAATAACTCTAGTTAATGGTGGTAAAATACAGAAGAAATATACGAATCATTCATAAAAACATGTCTAGGTCACACTTTTTAGAGCCTCAGGTACATGCTGCAGCAGGAATATACTCCTTTTTAGGTCTCATCCAGTGAACCTAGTGGATCTGTGGCCAATGGGGACAACATCGCTGGCTGGGAAACGTTCGATCAGTGCTATCATGCCATCAGTGGTGCCTCAGTAAGTAAAACAGTTTTTTACTTGCTAGCTCCCACGGTCTCAGGGAAGGGTATTTAGAGTAACGCGTATTTTTGCCGAGATGGATGGAATTCGGCTACTGGTGGGAAGGGCTTTGTTCCCATTCCTTCAGCTCCACAGATGACCAGTGACAAGCCTGCTCAGCTCTCCTCCAAAAAAAGCAAGGCTTCACTGCCTGCTGGAAAGGAAGGAAATAATGATTCTCCGATGAAATCGGGGAGCAGAAGATGAGAGATCTGGCCTGCGTCCGTGGTTTATCACTCACGCCCTGCTACGCCATGCTCTCTGACCAGGGTTTTCAGAGCAATGCATGGGTGCCTGATCTCTTCTGAAAGCCTCGGTTTCCATCCCTCCGCCTTCCACCATTGCCTAAGCGAGGCCGTAAATCTCCCTGCTTCTCACTGGGTTGCGAGACTAAGTTCCCTCCTGTTTGGCAAATGATTTGAGAACAAACCTCCCTTCTTGCAGAAAGTCCCTATCTCCAGGCAGCTCAAGCAGCTCCAGCCTGCCTGAGATTTCAGTGTTCATGTGGGATCAACATGCTGGGCCTAATGTTTTTCCCCTGGCTTCTGAAAGGTCAGAACGGCAGTATATTGAATCTCTAAACATACTGATCACACAGCTCTGCTAGCTCACTAGAATCCATTAATATCCAAGATACTGGAAGGGAAAGGGGAAAAAAACCTTCCTCCATGAACTTAAATCAATTAGCTGGGACTAAAAAAATGTAGATTCTTGTGGAAGAATAAAAAATGGAAAACACCAGGCCTCATTATCCTGTCCCTGAAGTGCCAGAGGGTAAAATTATCTTTCATGATGATGTTCTGCATTGATTAGTCAAACATGTAGGAAATCATATTAAAGATTTGACACCTGATGTGGGATCAGAAGAGCTGTGTGCTACAACAGCACATGCAAATGTTGTGGCGAAGCGGTATGTGCTTTGGCCAAAGGAAAGGAAGACAAGAGAGTGTGGAAATATGATGGGAAAAAGAAAACTTGGAAAATTCCCTGTGGAAGAATCTTGTAGGTTGTAATGCTTGGTTCAAGAAAAAAAAAAAAAATCTGTTTCCGCAGAAGGTACTTCAAGAAGCTATGTCATAATGTCCAGATCCTTTCTTCTTTGTTTTTTGTTAATTATCCTGTAGAACCCCGTACCCAGAAGTTGATTAGGTTTATAGTTCTGTAGTGACCTCACTGTGGATTCAATAAAAAAATAGATAAACCTAGAATTAATGGAAAGAAATACCACCCTGAAATGGGAGACTAAGACCTACAGGTGGATTGAACTGACATAACTCACTCAACTTCAGAGAAGCCACAGTGACATACACCACCTGAGACCAGGCTCTTGTAGTCACCCTAAGAGCAGGACAGAAAAGGCTCATCAGATCACTTTGGACCAACGGTGAAATCCTGGCCTTGCCGGAATCCACAGAGAAGTCTCCATTATCCCTGTATCTGCAAACACCTCCACAATAAGCATCTGCCTCCTCCAGAGCTGCAAAAGGATCATAAATGACTGCAGCACCATGGTGAAAAAGAGCTTTGTCTTCGGTGTCAGCCAGGTACCAGGTTAGAGGCAAATCAGCTCCTGTATTGACAGAAGCCATTTCACTAAACTCCACAGCTATTACAGTCCCAAATCGGAAAGGGGAAAGAAAAAACTTATAGCTATTTCAGCAGTGCCACTACCATAGTGAGTGATCTTGCCTGAATCAAGGCCAGAGACACAGCACTGCTACAAGAATCTGCCATTTAATTATTATAGCCTTGCAAACCAAGTAGCCTGCAAGAGCGGCTTTTGTCCTGACTTTTCACTGGTGGTGAGGATCATAATGTGCATCTCTAAGATCAAAATGCTGACTGCCTTCAAAACCAGATGAACCATTAGATGAAAACATTGTATAAAATCATTATAGGCCTATGCTTTTATCAGACAACCGTAATCAGCAGCTCTGGGATCCTCCAGCACTTCAGGGCTTATTTCTACGTCAGTGTTAAGTAAACTCCATGGCATGGATAACCTAAATTATTTGGCAGATTAGACTGCAGGAAGCATAGCAAACATTACTTAAAGCGTTTTTAAAACTGCTGTACAAAGTACACTACTGCGATAAAATAGAGCAATACCTAATTAATATGCACAAAGAGTCCTATAGTTAAGTAATTTTAACCCCTTCCTTACTTCAGATTCTTAAGGATGATCTGAACAGAACACATACTGCAATCAGCCAAGCAGAAAAACATCTTGGTTATAAGACGAGGCTGCCAGGAGTGCAAGTCTCTGGCAGAAGAAAAACCACCCATAAATGGAATGAGAGACTGAGGCTTCCCCATTCAAAACCATGTTTTTCTTCCCATTACTCCAGTGTCAGCATCACTCTACCAATTCGTCCAGCTCTCTTAGCACTGAGCTCCTTACCTCAGGTCCTCTCTCCCTCTTTATTTCCGTTGCCTTGTGAATGTGAACACTTTTCTCCCTTGTGGACTATAAGAACCAAGAATTTTTACTGTGGGGCATGACTATGAACATGATATGGCCCATTCCTTTGTCTGATATGTGCTCCCTACTTCTTCCCACCACCCTGACGTATTCTGCCACCACATTGTTGTTCCACAACATAAAGGCATGCGCTTGATGTATGGCCCACCCACCCATCGAAGGTCCATGCTGCCTTCAGCAAGGTTCTCACCCATGCAGTCTCAGTTCTCTCTGTTGTTCTTTCAAAAAGGACTCTCCCTTTCTTCTCTGGCTTCACTTCCATCTCATACTTTGTATTTAGACCCAGCAATGACCATCACAGTCCCCGGGCAGTTTTCCACACAGACGTGGGGCAAGCAGCAGAGCAGTTTTCAAGATGCTTTACAACCCCACGTGGTTTTATTCAGACTGGAACATTTGAACTCCAAACTGAGCAACTGAACTCACATCAAAATTGCTGCTGACAGTGTAACTAAATAAAAGACCTACTTTTCTAATCCCTGAGGCCAATACAAGAAACAGTGGTGAAGAAACAGATCTTTTTCATCCATTTGGCTGCAGTGATCACCGTTAAATTTGAACATAAAGCTCAAAAGACCCATGTAGTGTCACCAAAAATACTGGAGTGGACTGTCAGATGGTAATAAATCACTTGAAAATGACTTTATGGGTGGAATCGTAAACGGATTTTGGAGCAAAAGTTTCACGGAAAGTCACCAAGTTCTGGGGGGAAAGAAAGTTTTGATTTCTCCCCTTTGCCTTTTTTTAACTCAGTCCAGACCACCCCACCCCATCCCACCAACAAATTAATCAGGTTTGAGTGCCCAGGTTAAAATTTCTGGGGGAACATCTATCTGCTTTGTCTGTATTTGCAGATGGACAGCGTGTACTGCTGCAGACTATGACTTCCTGATGACGCTTGTGTCACCCCGGAGCTAGGGGTGACCTAATAGTGTGAGAAAAGCAGGCTAAATATGCAGAAGATGATTTTATGGGCACAAAGTTACAGAGAACCGCTGACAAGAAGCCAATACAGCTGATGCACTTCCCTGGACTATTTAGACAAATGGTCCACACAAATATAGTCCCACTGGCAGCTCCATGAGTAGTGGGGCAGCAGGAGGCAAGTACAGTATCCATATATTCACAGGTACCTCTAATGTACACAAAAATATATAATAAGCATCAGCAGTCTTCATTAGAGTGCAACCAAGAATTATGGAGATCCTAACCTTGCAAGCCAAATAAATTACTGCCAGAGGATTATTATGTATTCTAACAATATCTAATGTACCTCTTTTGTCTCTCATAAATTACAGGGCATCCTCTGACTCCTAGAATACACTCTGTCTCATGCATAGCCACTCTATAGTCTTTTTTTTCTCTAAATACACACAATAGAAACTCTAATCAGCATGGTCTTGCATGGAGATTTTAATAGCCGAGAAAAACGTACTTGTAGTCACACGTTCACTGGCCCGGTGTAACTATTTCAATTACCAAAGCAAATGACCACAATTTAAATGTGCTGTTAAAGGGGAAGCTCATTTGCAGTGTGTATGTAAGAATATCATTATTAGCTACACATACCCCCCTGTTCACGGTTCCACAGGAATTTTACCATTGTACGAAGTATTTCCACCCAGCGTAGGCTATAGTAGAGTCTCCATGATTGTTTGACTTTCTGCCTTTCAGGGAAAAAATTGCCAATAACACCTGCTTCTACATTGACTTATCCAATGCGGACTTAACAACAACTCCCAACAGTGAGTCATCAAACTCAGTTCAGTCCAGCAAACAACAACAAAAAAATCCCTTTTATTTTAACACCTTCCACTCACAACTGATTAGAGATGACACCTAGCAAATCTTAGGCCCTGGTACTCTTGTGTGCACCAGCACCGGCTAAGCTAGCTGATTTACATCAATAAATAGCTGGCCCTCAGGTGATCTTGAAATTAGCAGAACTTGGTGCATTTGCCCTTCTTCGCTGAGTGCTTTTGTCCGCATCCAGGCAGCACTGGAATTGGCTGACTATTGTTTCCCAGCAGACTTATCCAGACACTGGATACCTGCTTCAAGATTTTTAAATGTCTGGATATACCAAAAAGCACCACAGAGTTAGAAAGTTCTGTACCCCAGAACCAGCTCTTTTATTGTCCATTTCTGCTGGGAAAAACATGAAAAATACATTTGGTTGTGTGCTGCATTAAAACTGCAAAGAAAGCTAAAATTACTTTTAAGTGTCCCATTCCATTTACAAGGCCACAAGGACAATTGTTTTGCATTATTCTCTCAAATTCTTTCTGTTTCAAGTTCCTTTTACCATTCAGACTGTCACATACACACACACACTCACACCCCCCTTTAATATGAAGGGTCCAAGAAGGATATTGTGCATAAGCCTTCATGGGGCTGTCTTTTTAATATATATTAACAAGGTGACGGATACCCTGAGTAGACTGGTCAGGGAAAGCAAACGAAGACAAGAAATATTCTCAGGGTGTTATTGATTAGCTGTTTTTCAGAACAGAGGGAATCATTTTTAACTGGTTTAAACTATGATGGACTCAAGTGGAAAATGCAAGCAGAGTTAGCAAGGAGCATAATTGACTGGGCATGGAACTAAGTAACCTCTCAGCACGCTGGAAGTGGTGGAGCGAGGGGGGTTACAGCTGGGGCTGCTCCGGACCCTTTCTTCCCAAAGTGAACTCTGCCAGCAGCCAAAGACGACGACAACAAGTAAAGGGAGGGGGAAAAAAGGAAAAAAAAAAAAAAAAAGGTCCAGCCACTCAGTTACATGATCTAAATTCTAATCAAACATCATTTAAAGCATGTTTTATTTCAGCCTCTGGAGAGATAGTCCCTCCTGACTCCTCACCATGGCAACCGGTGTCTCATTTCAGAAGTGTCATGCCACATTATCATCTTGCCGGCTCACACACTCCTGCCTGACAAGTTCTCTCTGCCCCTTGTGACAACCGTTCCAGGCTTATGCTGTTTATTTTTGGTGTCAGGCTGGCCCTGGCAGATTGAAAGGCAACCTCACCCCCTTGAACAACAAGCACCACACCCCACATGGTGATAAGAGATGATTTGAGAAGATATTTGCTTACATGTGTATAAGCAATTTGCTGTATGATAAAGCACCGGTGTGTCTGTGTGAATGCACGCATATGTATATGTGTGCAAAGAGGAAGGAAATGGAGAAGTGTAATGTTTCATGAGAAAGCAAACAATTCACTTCAGATCCCAGGTAGCAGATTTCAATCATCAGATCCCGTTATTCACACAGAACAATATGAAATACAGGCCAAAAAGGCATCATATTCTCTCCTAAGAGACATGAATGCAAAGCTAGACATTCTCTCTGCAAAATACCCTCGCTGCGTCCCTGCAGTGCCGCAAGATACAGCAGCAAAGGCACTCCACGGAAGGAATGGGGACAAAACGTATTATCAATTTGCTAAAGGAACACGCTAGAGAGACACTTCGAGCAAGATTCATTTCTGCTATTGTGGTGTCAATCTGGAGCAACATCACTACTGTCGATGAATTACTTGGGATCATCTGCAATCAGAATTACAGAATCTCCACTCATATTCAAGTAACAGATTCTGTTCATCACAGCCAAGACTTCCCTTTAACTATGTGTTTTGTACAGCCTCTACAGAGGTAGGGCTAAGTCTACAGCTGGGCTTCTCGGTGTAAGCACAATAATAAAGCTGATACTAATTATAAAAGTACGTATTACATCTAGTTTTAATAGTAAACGTAAGAAAATAGCAGTATTTTGACATTCATTTCACTGCTGAGACAGTGGCAGTAAAGCAGTCCTTCTTTCCATTCAGGAGACCCAGAATTAGAAACATTTTCCTACCTTCCCATCCAAGTAGGCAGAGAACAAAATGTTCTTGATTAGTTGTTCTGTTGTTACCTGTCATTAAGCCAGGAGGGAAGACCTAGGGTGTCAGATGTGATGTCTAGGTAGCAAAGAAGAAGAAGAAATGAAGAAATAGGTGTTGGCAGTAAAGACGTCAGCACAGATCTCATATTTGCTATCCAGACCAGCTTCTCTAACCCATGAGAGAAGATGGGTGAGGATCCACCCTGGAACAACGCACCAAATGAAGGGAACATCCCTCTCAGCCAAAACCGCCTAAGTCAGGAAAAGTGCTTTCTTTCACACAAGTTGCAACTATGCTGAGACAGTTAGAATCTTGGTCTTACGTTAATCAGTAACTGATTTCATCATTTTCATGGACAATAATCAATTATAATATTGCTAACCAAATTAATTGAACGTCGTTTTCACAACAGCCACACAAACCCAGCAGAATATCTGACTCTGATGGGTCACTCAACACTGCCACAGTCACCAGGAACATCATTATCATAATATTTGTACATTTTTCCAAAAGAGTAACTTACTGAAAAATCAGCCAGTTGCTTGGGAACATTTTACTTAAAAGGAGAAAAGCAGCATTAAATACAGTATGTGTGATAAAGGGCTTATATATTTCAGGTCATCTACAGACATTGGAGTTCCCCCATCCACATATTTCAGGGAGAGAACAGAGCATCATCCTCTGATAAGCAGCCAAAAAGGACCGGTTTCTGGAAAATTCATTGTGTTATTTTCACACAAGTGATTAGGAAGCTGGTTACTGACAATGTGCCACAAATACAATTGCTGCAGTGATCTTTTTTTCCCTGCTTCACACAGGTCATCAAACCTCTGTACCAATTTCTCTGTGGCTATGTCTATCCCAACAGACAGCCAAACTCGTCTAGCAAAGATCACCAGGCTGTGAATAGTATCTACAGAGTTGTTGATGGAAAGACTGATTCTGAAGTCAATCCATATAATGGGACAGTATAAAAAGAAAAAGGTCTTGAACGATTTCTGTTCAAGACAGCCATCACATGGACACAAAATGAAGGTCTCTTAAGAGACACAGCAGCTGGACAGTGACCCTGGTAAGAATGGCCCCACTAGCGCCAAGTGGAAGGATATCAAATGCAGAGTTCTTAACTGCTTTTGGCAGTGTTTGGGGCATAGCTGGTATGAGCCATGCCTCAGAAATTGTTCTCACCTTTTCAAAGCTGTGTGGTGAAAAAGAAGCCCATGATGGAAGAAATGAACATCGGAGCAGTTGGAAGAGGAACAGTCTGAAGCCTGGCACAGCGCTGCAAAACAAGGTGCAACAGCATTTAAAGGACGGCTGGAAGACTCTGCAAACTGAGACAGTCCAAAGCAGAGCTTCTCCATCACACACACATCGTTAGAGACATAAACGAGTAGCACACGCAATTTGTGGACAATCTCTTGCCTCTGCCAAAGGCTATAAAATTCATCCAGTACGTAACCTAAAGACTGAATGTCAGTTGGAGCAGGGGATGAAAATTCTCTTGAAAAAGTGAGACATGCCAACATCAGATAACTATATGCTTACAGTTGTGCATTTAATTTAGTTTACAGGCATATCTCCATGCACTGCTCTGGTCCTGGGAAAGAGGTGTGAGTGTGGTTTACCATGGAGTTTACATGGGTCACAATGTAAACAAAACTTGACCCACTTATCTCAGAGAAAGAATCACAGACTGGCAAAAACCATACGATTAACTCAGATGCAATCTTTGATCAAATAAGGAGCTAATTGGAAAACCGCTTTCATTAAAAACAAACAAACAAAGCAGTATGTTCATGTAATTTTTAATCCATTTTCTGGTAACTGTACCATAGAAAGACAGAGGCTTACAATAGCAAGGCATCTGTAAGCAAATATGATCATCCCAAGACACACTAATGGCATTTTACAGAGTTTGTAAGAGTAGAGCATGTACGTTTTTAAAACCATCAAATGAGGAGAATTAACGTTGATTATGGAGCGGCAATGAAACTCCAGAGTTGCAAGTCCCATAAAAAGCTATAAGCAAATGCTACAGGAGGTGTTTACAGAAAAGAGAAAAGGAAGACAAGGGGAATATTTCACGATGCAGAAACAGCATCCAGGGAACGAAGGAAGGAAGCGATGCCTGTACGGTGGTACTAACCATGGGCTCAATTCTGCTCCCAGCTGCACACCTGCAACACCTCATCAGCTAAGATTTCTCAATTTCCATATCAAACACATGTGTGTACCTAGAGGCAGAATTTAACCTACTCCCTCAAACAATACACAGCTAACAAACATGGACACCCACTGTAGCGAAACATCACACTGCCTAGCCACCTTGCTTTATAGGAAACATACAGTATTATGTAAATCAGCAGCCTTTTTTTTGTTCCTGAAAGTGCCTGGGTACTTCTACTCACAACCATATACACAATCAGGTGTAAAAATATGTATACACGTGCACACGTTGCTACTACCACATAACCCAGCCTGGGAGACTTCCATTCCCAAATGCCCCAGTGAATATCTACCCACCTCTTCACAGGTGCAAAAAAACCAGCTTGCACAATGACTGCAACGATGAACTGTTGAAAAAGAACTCACATTGCCTATGTGGTCCATCTACTCATCGTTGCCCACAAGTCTTCCTCATACCAGTGCAGGCTTTTTATACTCAGCTGAAGCAAAAAAACTGGTGCTCTCCAGCAAACAAGTGTTCCAGGAAAGGACTCAAAGACTGGCAGAAATTCAGCTTTGGCAAGCAAATCCTGTATTTTTTTCTTGTATTTTCACTTGCTCCGGCATATCTGAATATCCGTCTGTACACTCACCTTCATAAAAACCTAACTGCAACAAAAGAAATAATAATAATTCTGCTGTTTCCTCTGTTTCTGGTATTCTCCACCAGAAAGTCGGTAATAAAACAGCAAGCTCTCTGAAGTAGACATTACCAATCCAGGCCATGCAAACAAACACTTCACCATTTTATAATCTCACATGTCAAATGAACACCATCGTTCCCTTTGGTGCCTTAAAGTATCAGGTCCATAAAATTACTAAAAGGCAGAGCAGCAATGCTGCCTAACGCTAGGACCGCCGAGAACAGACACAAAAGCTGACAGTGCCGTTCTTTCCCAGAAAATCCTCTTCCCCCCAGACCTGGGCGATGGTCCCTTTACAGTCTCCCTAACTGAGCCGCCAAGTTTTGATTTCTCATATTTGATACGTCAGTTCTCTTCACACACACACACCCCCCTTTAAATTGTAATGAGAAGACTGCATAATGTATTTGTGACTCCATTCCCCTCCTAGCTACCCACAAAGATACAATCACACCTGCCACTGAGAAATTATGTTAATTTGCAAGTAAGTCTGAAGCCTCCAAGCTACATCTGTATCATCTTCACTCGTTTGTAGCTTTGAATTTGCAGAGCCGTGTTTACTGTGTGAAGGGCTTGCAGAGGCAACGGGCTAGCGAGGCCCACCTTGTACATGAGCTCCCCTGGGAGAAAAGCTGTCTGGGAACTGGAGTCAGCATCTCCCCACCATGGAAGCAGCATGCTCAGGGCAGGGGGTGGTGGCCAGATGCAACCTCAAGCCCTGAGCCACTCAGTGTGGATGCAATTACATCTCCTTGTCTGTCCGCAGACAGAGGATACCAGCACTTCTTTAATGCTTATTTCTTGTTTAGCCTTCTTATGCACTTCTCAGCAGCATAAGGAGGCTAAATAAGAAATACTGTGGGCCGCCGAATACGGGAATTAGAGTGAGAAATCCCTTATATGGTCTGGTCTGTCCATTGCTGTAGTTGCTTTTAAATAATGGTGTGCATGGCATGACAGATGCTGACAGACAGAAACTGGCTTTTCTAGGAAATGGATAGGGCTTTCCAGCTTTATCCTTTCAGAGCAGCGTTAAAAAAAAGTAATAATAATGAAAACAACCGTGGACCAACGTCACTGATGAAAAATACAAAATGAAAATACGAGTGTTGCTGCTAGGGGCTCTCCTTAGTTCAGAATGCCAGGTTTACGACAAGGCTATAATTTTGCAGACTAATAAGATCAAGTTGGTGGCAAACAAGGGCGGGGGGAGCGGAAATAAAGTCTGAGCTTTGGGGAGAGGAGGAAGGAGGCTGGTGAAAATGCTGATATTTACTTACTGTAAATGTTGAGCCTATAAAACCTTCCCTCACACAGCAGCCTAAAGTGCCAGGCAGACAACAACAATAGCATGCTTGAATGAAGTTGTATATTGTTTTGTGAAAGCGGCAGCTCACAGCAGAACTGAGATTAATAACAACCACAGCTTTCTTGGTGTAAGTTACAAGAGCACACCAACACTTGCTGACAGCATTCAGCCCGGCAAAGCGATCCCTCCAGCACTAGGGCTGCTATTTACATGAATGTATCATCTCTGGGTTGGTTTGTTGTTGAGGTTTTTTTTCAAACCAAAGCGAAAAGCGAATGAATTTCTGGGGTACAGCCTGATAAACAAACAGCACATGCGCCAGTTCCTCTGAGACAAAGGAATTCAACTTGCAAATAAAATCTCTCGCAAATCTCTCTCTTGAGAGGAGAGACGTTTGCAAGGAAGCCAGAGCATCTGTTTAGGCGCATTTCTTGCAAGACTCTGCCTGGCAAAGCCGCCAGGGATTGCTGGGATCCCAGAGCAGGACTCCTGCTGTATACAAACAGACTTCTTTGCGGGGGCAGAAGTTCTTACAGCCGTCCCCGCATCCTTCTGGTACATGGGAAACGGGCGGTCAAAATCTCCCCGTTCGGGCTGCCTCTGTCTGGAGCGATCCTCCGGAGGCCAGCGTGCCCGTGGGAGAGCGAGCCAAGGCGGCGGCCGCCCCGGCCTCCATCCCGGCCCTGCCCCTCCGAGGGGCAGCCGGCGGCGGGGAGGGACACGCCGCCCCGCTCGGGGCCCCGGCCGCACGGGATCCTTCCTTAATCGTTGTTTGTGTGTTTATTTAATGAGGTGTGGAGCAGCCTCTAGTGGCGGGCGGCGGCTCAACCACAAGCCGTCGAGCTCGGCTGAGGCGCTTCTGGCGGCTTCCTCCACGCGGCCCGCAAGCCGAAGGGAGAGGCGGCGGCCGCCCGCTCTCCTCACAGAGCCACCGCCTTCCCGCCCGGGAGCTGCCGGGAGGCGCCGTGGCGGGGCGGTTTGATCCAGCCGCCATGTTCGCATGGCGCTGGTCCCCCACCGCCTCACGGGGCCCATTTCCCGGGTGGGCACAGAGCGACAAT
>JAVKLA010000084.1:2659348-2695250 GCA_034782735.1 Sagittarius serpentarius
AGCGACCATCCCCCCCCCCCCCCACGTCCCCCTCCGCCCAGGACTTTACCTGGGGAAGACGCACACAGAAGCTGAGCCAAGTTCAGACTCCTCCGTCGCAGGTGCTGCGCCTTACTGCGCGGCGAGGAGCAGTCCCTGAGGGGGCGCGGGGAGGCAGCCGTCCCGCAAGCAGTAGAGCCTGTTCCCAGCCCGCAGTGGGGCATGCGCTGACCTCCACAGGGAGATCTTTTTTTCTTCTTTTCCTCATTTCCTTCTATCTGAGGCACAAATTAATCAGTCCTGGGTGTGAGGGGGGTCTAACAAGCAGCACAGCTGGGGGCAGCTGTCTCCTCACCAAACATGGTTGCCTGAGGCAATTGGGGTTTGCTCCTCCACAGGCAGCAGAAGACTTGCTGTGGAGCTGTGCTGGAAAAACTCTCTCTCGGTTCTCTTTCTCTTTTATTTACTCCCCTCAACTCTGCCCAGAAGACCTCTGGGGCTCAGAGGAAGGCCCCCACATAGCCCCACATCCTCCCCAGACCAGCACCCCATCCTGTCCCTGCTGCTTCCTGAAGCTCTCCTGGGACTTTTTGGGTGGATTCATCCTCAAAAACTTTACTGAATCTGGGTTTACAAGACAGAGCTAAGAAGGGCCGGGTATGGGATGCACTAGCAGCTCGGCACAGGTGAGCAGCAAGATACACAGCTCTTGTCGAGGCTCGTTGCAAATATGGATCCAGGCTCCCATTTTGTTCTTCTGCAGAAGAACAGGCAGTTTTCCTAAAACAAAGACATAAGATTTAGTAGGCAAAGTCCTTCCCGTAGTCCCCTTTATCTGCTCATTCTAGGCAAGATGATAATGAGTGCTTTAAAGCTGTTTGGATACCAAATAAATGGGCATCAGACAGCTGGAGAAAACCAAAATGATGCTATTTCCACCGAAACACTTATCCAAGTTTTTGAAGAGCAATTTCCTCCTGGTTAACCGCTGGAAAGTCTGATGCGCCGTGTTTGATAGTAGCTGTTTAGCTTGCACTGACCTACTTCAGGGATGCTTGGAGTTTTAATTGATTAAGAGTGCACGAATCAGAAATCTTTCGTTGAAACTTGTTGCAGAAACACAGAGAATTGCCTGATCGGTGCTTGGGTTGAACTCGTGCTCTCTGGTTTCCCAGCCAGGCCAGGTGCCCTCAAACCCTTGTAGTATTTGTTCCCTTCCTCTTGTCTCTGAGTGGTGCTTTCTTCAGTTAAATTCACCTTAACAATCAATTTATCTTGTGTCCTGAAGTTCCTTTAGCATCCTGCTTTCTCCCAGCTCACTGCCAGGGCAGTACAAGCCCGTGCATCCTCACAAGCAGGTCAGTTGCAAAGACCCACCAGCCCAGTGCTCGACCAGGCACTTGCATGTCCCACACTCGTCACTTTTACTCCAGATTACGCTTCTCGACTGTGTTATATCCAACCTTTCCTGCCACTGCAGAAGTTATATCTTTTGGCTTTCCCTGGCCTATGATTTGCATTAATTCCTCAGAAAGCCACTGTCAGTTTTCTTCTCCTTTTATTGGCACAGCTTCCAATTTTTTAATCCAATTTTTTAATCCTTGATGGTTTTCCTTAATTAAACTCATAACTTCTCCTAACTATTTCTCTACTGGAACCCCAGATCAAAACACACATTGGCCTCCTGGCCATGCAAGGTACCTTCCTCTGTACCACTGGCTTTCATTTCTGGAAAGCTTCCTCGGACCTCCGGACTTGACACTTGCAGGAAACTCTCCATTACTGGTCTGCAAAGAGGTTCTCATTTCCCTCTACAGATTTTTCCTACTTTTTGCTGACTCAGCTCAAAATCCTGAAAGGGGTTTGACATGGACCACATGCCTTCAGGGTCTTTTAACACTCTTAATTTCTACGTCACCTCTGCTCAGTTTCCTTCCATATTTCTTTTTTATGCAAAAGGAAATTTATATTTCATTCTGGCATCTGCCCTGCCACCCGCCTTTGTGAACAAGAAGGCAAAACTGTCAGGGATTTTTTTTTTTTATTATTTTTTTTCTTACACAATGTCTATCAATAACTCTCAGCAGCTTTTAGGGTCTTTCCATTGCTGATCTATTATTCCTTTGGCCCATGCAACATTTCTTATTATTTATTATAACCATTTTCACAGTCTTCCCTTCATTTCCCACAACGGCTCATCTTGTAACTTCTTTTGCTCCTTGCTTCATTCTGAATTTGCAGTTTTGGGACCAAATGTTGGCACATCCTTGTTCCTCCACACAGGCAGGGCTGCAGGAGCTCCCAGGTAGGCAACCAGCCGCTTCAGGTGGGAGAATTCAAAGGGTGGCAAAACTCAGACAATTTTGATTCTACAGGTATACGGCACATGAGAGGGAAGGCAGCAAAGACCTTGTGTTGACTGTGAATGTCACTGGCCATTTTATACCAAGTGTATTTATCACACTGAAATATCATATATACCTACCCTTGTATATTTTCCACTTCCTTCTGTTTCGTTCGGATTTTCTTCCAACTTTCTGCTTCTTTCTCCCAAGAAAAATTTCTCTGTTCCCTTTCTGAAACTCAGTTTATTTTTTGTGAGAGCAATCACAAACTGTGGGTGCTACCTCGAGTCAGCATAAAGTACCAGCCAGAATAAAACCATAACCATGAATTTTAGTTTATATACGATGTACACTGTGAGGGCTCTAAAAATCCGTGAACCTTCATAACTAATGCTCCCGTCCATCTCAGCAGAGCTACATAAGGAAAAGGTTTGGCTCTGTGAATTTGAAATTAGATACCTAAGAGACTAAATCAGTCCTTTTACCAAGAAGCAAGGATTGCCCTCACCTATGTAAACAAAATCCCTCACTCAAGGACAATTTCAGATTTTTTTCTAGCTGCAACTTCCAGTGAGATCTTCTTTGGAAACCCTCTTTTTTCTGTTATCCTCACCTGAAGTTGTTTGCAGCTCATCTCTAGTTTTTAATAGCTGTGACCACCTTAACTCCTACAAAAGTAAGCACTAAAAAGCCACAGCCCTGAGGGTCAAAGTAGAAATGCTCTTTATTTATAGGGAGCACATTTAACTGTCATGCAGTTCCTGCCCATTTTCTGTGTCACCATTATTAATAGGTTTCTCTAGTCATCCCTGCCTCTGTATGTGCTCAGCTTCTGAGGATGAGCAGCACCACCTTGGACACTTTGTGGGACAAGGGAACCAATAAAAAGACATTCGTGAAAATGACCATTTCAAGGGAGATAAAATATCATTATGTGAAATGGATTTGCTGGCACTCCTCACCAAATTTAGCACCTATTAAATTATAGAAACCATTATTCCTCTTATACAGAGAAGTCTGAAACTTTCCCTCAAAGATATATTTTATTGTTTTAAGTGGGGCTTAAATGTATTTTTTCCTTGTGATAGATTTCCACATATGAATTTTCTTAGAGATACAACAGGTTCCTGTTCCACTAATAATTTTATTGATCGAACAGGACAATACTTCCCTTTTCCTACTGTGCAGGAGTATTTCCCTCCCAAAGGGATACAGCTTTATTTTATTAACAGGACAGCCTACCTGAAGGAAACCAAGTGCTTTTACATACAAAAGCACTGCAACGCCTCCCAGGCGTGATCCATCAAAACCCTCTCCCGATGCCTTCCTACTACTTTTGCTAAACTCTATCTCCTCCCTGGCCTTGTCCAGTGTACCGTTAAAGGTGGTTAACGCAGGCTGGCCTGTTTGGAGTTGTAGGAAGGGGTCTGGGTTTTTTTCCTTTCCCTAAGCGAGCACTCGGGGAAGACTGGAGGCTGCAGAAGCAGAAATGTTCAGTGAGTCTATAATCAAACTTCCCCTGGCCGGGTGGGCTGGGTGCAAGAGGCCAAACCAATTAAACAGAACATCAACACACCACGTGTCTGAAGAAAGTTGCCTGGAGAAAGAGGAGTGGGTTGGAAAAGCAAGTGCCTCACGAAAGAAGGAAATGTGGCCTTGCGGGATGAAACTAAAGTGCACTCGTAGGAATAGTTTCTGCAGATGCCTAAAGGGAACCCGTGCTGCCGATTCCCAGCAGATGCTGTTCTAGACATACATCCAAGAGGCAAACGTGGAGAGGAAACACGAGAAAGGCTGATCCCGTTTGATCGCCAAGCATAGAAAAAGCGGAAGAGAGTGGATGCACCTCTGCAAACAATTTTTTTCCTCTTCCTTTTTAACATTAAGAAACTTTGAAACACCTGCAGTGGGAAACAAAAGGTTAATTAAAAAGAACCCCAGTCTTTGCACTAAACTGATTGCTGGGACTCCTGCCAGCCTGGGAAGGTTAAAGAGCTCAAGCATGCGTGGGCTGTGGGGGGAATGGCTAAAATTTACAGCTAGCTCCCTGGAAAGTCACAGTTCAGCTGTTCTCCCGGAGCAGGTGCTCATGGGAGCGGGCCTGTCCCTTTCAAAGCGTGAAGATTGATGAAGCCTTCGCTCTCACCAACTGTAAATATACAACCAGCCTTGTCAGAGCAGGTTTGTAACATCACTTGCTGACAGCAAGAAATTTTTTTTAACCTCCTAAACACACACACACACACACACACACACACACACACACGCCTACCCCACACAGACTCATACACACACACAAAAGTACTAAAAAAAATTAAAAAAAAAAAAGCGCCTTTTCCCAGGAAACAGAGAAAAGCCAATAAATAAAATGGTGGGAAAGGCACTTATGTTTTCCCTGTCCAGAGAGGCAATAGATAGAGGACATATACGGGGTGATTTCCTCCTGTCCTTCACAAAACAAGCAACATCTTCCTTGGGCTGCGCAGTTTATGGCCAAGTCCTGTAAGGCAGCTCAGGCACTTCAGCAAGAGAGCCAACACGGGAGCCTGGCGAGCTTAAATCAGCGGAGCTGAGCTCTGCCAGCCACCCCGCCACGGAGACGAAGGACAAGCAATCGTAAGAGACAATACGGCTAAAATAACCATTTTACTCTGCCCTAGTGCCTGCTATCTGAGGACTTTGTAATGTAATACAGATAGGAATTACTTACTCTTTGCAGCCAGACTTTATAAAGTTCGTCACACTTGTGTTTAGATTGGGATTTTCAAAAAGGCCTTGGAGAGTCCCTCGCCGAGGGAATACAGGCTGTCCGTGGCGGGGAGCAGGTCTCCCTGGGGAGCCAGAGAGACAGGGAAGGGGTCAAGCGGCACAGCAAAGCGATGGGACAAGTACCTGGGGTCTCAGCCTCGGGATCTCCCTTTCTGCTTTTAACGTCATGTATGATATAAATCCAAGCGCTCCTCTTCCATAATTAGTGGGTTAGTTCTTGAAGGCACCATGGCAGAGGTGAGTCCTCAGAGAGTGCTTTCACCGGGAGAAGACTGTCCTTCATGATTAGCTTAGGATGGGCATTTTGTGCCTGGATAATTGGGCAAAAGACTGAACAACACCCTGCAGGCACAGCCCTTGGTGCTGCCTCGGAGGATTGAGGGGAGATACGATGTACGATGGAGCAATCCACAGCAGAGACGGAGCAGCAGGGGAGAGGCAGCTGCTTCTCCATGGAGGAAATTATTTCCGCTAATAACACTGAAGAGTCACAGGCAAATCTAGCAGGAAAGAATAGCATTGGCGAGGCCTCCCCAAAGCCTGTGGAAACCAGACAGACTATGAATTCACTCCTGACTCCAGTGACAGAACTCCTTGGATGATTGGAAACAGAATTAATATTCTTGTACGAGTTCTTCATTGTCCTGCTCCAGAATTCATTTTTAGCATTGCAGTCAGTTTAAGTAACATAATTCTGCAGCATCCTTTACTTGTTCCTTTCCCAAGGAAATTCCTTCTGTGTTATCATTTCTCTAAGGCAAAATTTCAGGGTAATAGAAAATGTTTAGCCTAATTTCCTAAATTTCTTAAGTTTAATGTTACCTGTGCAATGTAGAGGGATTACATTGGTTGTTTTAGGAAACATCAATACCTTCCAACTATGCCCAAATTTTACCTTGGAAAATCAGCAGCTTTTGTCTGGTGGGTTTCTTAGTTTTCTTTTTGCTCCATTGCTTCTCTCATACTACTTTCTTCTGCTTATTATTAGTAGATTAGCACAAGGCTGCCCTTCCCTAGGGCTCAGTGATATATCCCCCTGTGCTCTTAGGCAAAAACAGGCCTTGGATAATTTCCTGAAATTTCCAAAAAGCCCTTTGGTTGTCTCTCTCTGCAAGAGAAAGACATTTCCACATTTCTAACATAAAGCTCCAACAGACCTAGCTTGCACATAGACTTGTCCAGGATAAAATTCATTTGCATTTCCTTCAAGATACTTACAGAATGAACACACCTATGAAAAATCATGCAACTCACTCAGTGTTTGCAAACTGTCACTTTCTTCCTTTTGCTTGTGTTACATCGCTTCTCTCAAATTCTTTGACTGACATGGCTGTTTGAATTGCTAACACTCTGTGATGAGGACTGTCACTGTCATTTCTGCTGTGTTTACCCAGTGCCGCTCACAACAGGGTTCTCCTCCCTGGCGCAGTCCCTCACACTATGGTACGTGCTAATAAATAGTAAGAGAAAAAGGTACTTTCCTCTTTTCAGCAGCAGAAATATAACAATCCTGATGAATAGGCCAGGGACTGGGAATGTTTCCAGAAGCTGTAAGGAAAAAAGAAGTAATTTATTGCAGGTGCTAAAAATACATCATATACCTGTGAATACAGGTGACCATCACTTGCTCAAATGACTGGTGCTGTCCTTGGAGGGAAAAGACCACGAAGGTCTCTTTCTACTGTAGTAAACAGCAAACAGCAAAGTCCTCCCTGGGTTTTGGGAGGGGCAGACATTGACGTGTGCTTGCACTATACTTCACAGCAGAGCTGGCCTGAAACACAATTAAATTTTCTCAATAAAATAAAATTACATTCGGGTCTTCCATGAGATCCACAATGGTTAAAGCAATTCTTCTATCAAGTTCATTATTACCCTTCAAACAGCATTGCCACTCTCCTCCAGTTTTATTTTGCTTGCCCCTTTACTAAACTCCGCACGCTGATGTTTCATATCCATGGCTATTTGCCTGTTTCTGCCCCGTCTCTGTCACCCTCGAATCTCCTTGGCTCCCTTTGCCACTCTGCAGCCAGGAGAGGCCGGGGCTCTCCCTCTCCCTCTGGAGGGGGGCAGTCAGGGGTTGGGGGGGCAGGCACCCCCTTTCACACACATATAAAACACCCCATACCATCAGGCCTGCCCCAGAGGGGCCCTGCTCTTCCTCACGTTTGTTTGTTCACACCTCTGGGATCGAGCTGTTGTTACCTGCTCCGGTCTGATCCTAGTTCCCCCAGTGTCAGAGCTCGCTGAGTTTCGAAGGGCTTTTCAACCAAGCCGCATTCCCAGATACTCTTTCAGGAGCCTAAATCAATCGAGCTTTTTTAAGGCTGATAGGGCTGCTCCAGTTTTCCGTCAGCTGAGGATCAGACCAAACAACCTGCTTTCATTTGCTCATTTTTGTCACGATGTTACGAAGAGGGTGGCCAAGGCACTATCTCCCATCCCCTCCCTCACCTCACTCCCTGTTCAGGATGGGTACGGTGAAGAGGAGGAACCTGAAACCAAAGCGCTGCTCAGCCCCCGTTCTCCCAGCCTGCCCGTCCCACCCAGTGAAACACACGGCATTACAAACTTCTGCATCTGAGAGGGTCTGATTATTTTTATGGAAATTTGCTCCAAGTTCAGAAGTGGATCAATGACAATTTCTTGAGCTGGCTCCACTTTGAGAACCAAAATTGACTTCTGGAGAAGCTGCTTGATTTCCCAGCTTTCCCCCACCAGAAAAGAGATTATTGCATACGGCGGGGGTGATATAATTCAGCTCCGAATAGGTTTTGGGCCTATTAGACCCCAATATAAAACTCACCTAGGCTCCAAGGAAAACAGAATAGCTCCCTGCTATACTCCTCCTTGTCACCCCTTTACACCAGAGAGAGATGGGAGTAAATCCATTTGCTAATATTCAATACGCCACACAGACATAAATGGCAGCTCAGAACATAACACAGGAGAGACTCATTTTGAGCAATTTAGTTCAGCTATTCCTTTTCTGAGCTCCCCAGTTTGCCCTATTTCTATTACCCAACTGTGCCACTTCTTTGCTTTCTATATTGTCTTGCTGTCTGCCCATCTCTCTCCTTGTTCTCCTTTCTTTTTTACATTTGAAAATACTTTTCTTCTACTTCAAAGGTCTTTCACTTGCGTGTGAGTCCCTCTGTTTCCCTCTCACCCATCACCTGCCAGGTCTCTGCGTCTCACTGGGACCACGTAAGCAACAACTCACCGACTTCTCCGCACTGAGCACCCTCCTCAGCGCTCTCCCCTCTGCCGAGGAGCTCCCAGGGCCTTTCTCCCCACGCGGAGGGAGTGTGAGCTGAATCAGGCCCACAGCAGAGTTGCACAGCCCACAAAACACACTGCCAAAGCTTTTCTCATTTCTTGTCCCCCCCTGCAGCCCCACAGCATTCGGTTCACACCTGCATGCTCTTTTGGAACCGTGTTTATCCTGCAGAAACCTGACTCACCTTTTGCTGTTAAGTGCCACAATTCCTATCTTTTAGGAAGAGCTTTAATTGAAGATTCTGCTCATAAAAGGTACCGCGGTGTTAAAACTGCATTTTTGCAGTCTGCAGTTGTGTCAGTGGAGTGCATTCTGCACTGCACAGGCACAGGAGGATAAATGAGGCTTATCTTTGGTTCAGCCTTAATCCATCCAGCATCTCCCCAGCCTTTGCTCACACCTGGCAGTCACGGCAGTGCACAGCCTACACCCCAGCTGAACGTGGTGTCAGCACAGTCTTACCAGGCTGGAGGGTTGGGGGTGGGAGAAAGAACAAACCCAGTGGCCAGAACAGTCCGATGTGGTGAACTCACATTTCATGGTCTGCCTGCAATGGAGCGAGTGACCCTGGATGCCTTCTCGGCCTCCCGGTGTCCCTGATGGCACAGCGTGGTGGCACGTGCAGGCGCTGAAAGGTTATCCTGCCCGGCGGCAGAGGTCCCCGTGCCTGCTGTGCCCTCTTGGAGAAGCAGTGCAACCTTTTCCATCTGTCTTCGAAGGAGAAATTCAGACTTTCTCTTCTTCCTGCCTTTCCTCTCAGCTTGGCCTTTCTCGGGAGCGGGGTCTGCCTGCAGAACACGTTGTGCTGCAGGAGGACCGGGAGAACTTTATTTTTGCTACAGCTCTGTTCAACAAATGCTTGCCTGAATGACACTTTTTTCACACTCTGTCATGCAACTCAGGGGCTGAGTCCCTCTTAGTAGGGCCAAGTGTCTGTAACAAACACAACCCCTCTAATCTCTCACTTAATATGTTAAAATCATCTTGGGGGCACCAGAGGTAACAAAGATTCAGGCTATTAATGCAAATTCCTGGCTTCAGGTTAGCGCAGTGCAGTGCTTTCTGCAAGGCCTCCATAAAGAGGCTTTTAATTTAGCTCTAACAGGGAGGTTATTGTATGTTAAATAAATACTAATTGATTATTTAATATATATGCGTTGAGGGTTAACTGCTATGTAATGAGCTCCTCTCCATTAGTGGAGCTGCTAAACGTCAATTAATATGGGTTTTATAATCAATTGATATTTAACATGCCCTAACTTCCCTGTTTAGACTTAGCAGGTCAGCATTTCTGAAGTGGCCAATGCCAATAGTTTCTTTTAAAAATCAAAAAATATTTGTTGGAAGATTTACAACAGGATGGAAAGTTAAGAATCTATTAAAAGCTCAGCAAATCAGCTCCACAGAACTGGACGCAGCAGGGTTAGTCTGTCTGATGGCAAGAGCTGCACGTACCAGAAGCCTCTGGAAATGGGAGAGGGGAGCCACATTCCCTTGACTTCTGTGGGACTTGGACCTTTTTCTGTAGAGAGTTTCCCAGAAAATGCTCCGTACCGTTTCAAAGCTTTGTACCATTATGCTCTCTCCTTACTCAGAACATTAAGCGGTATATGGCACAGAGCTGGGCTTGGCCCCTGTGTGATCCTGGTTTTACTGTCCAGTTGCACTTAGATACACACTAGAGATGGGACATGCAATGCCCCATTTGGAAATGACTGCAAGATAAATATTAGGGACAAGGTTTTCAAGGATGACCAGGGGATTTAGACACACATCTTCCATTTATTTTAATAAGCATCATGTCTCCAAATCTCCCAACTGCCTTTTTAAATGTCTAATGGCTAAGACTTTATTCCCTTTGCCTCTCCTCCCCAAACGCACAAAAATAAATCATCTGCAAGCTGTTTGTGGTGTACACCAGGGAGAAAACAAGGAGGTTTCTAATGAAAGGAGTGATCATAACCCATTTACGACCATTATCTAACACTATTTCTTCTCTAATTTCCTTACTGGCAGCTTTCAGACAGTTTTCATGATATGCCAGAGTTTAGCTTTGCTTGCCAAAAATTTGCGCTGGAAGAGAATGTACATGGAAGTGTGGGATCTTTTCCCATCTGAGAGCGTCTTTTTCAGGTTTGCCCTCTCTTGTACCCAGTTAGACCCCTGCAACCTAGCAGGTCACTCCAGAAGCTAAATGCTCCCTTTAAGTATTAGTACATTTCTAATCAGCAGGGCTGGGTGCAGGATAATGGATTCCCATTTCAGTGTTCTTACTGTGGTATGCAACAGCACTCGTGAAAGGCAACTCGATCACTTTGCCATCGTGGAAAGCAGCTCGTCTTACCCACACTGAAAACAGATCAGTCCGTACAGATTGTCTCACCCATATTAATGTCGCAGCCTCAGTCCTAGTCTAGACAAGGTCCCCATCTCCCACACTTGCTTAGTAGGTTTTGTAAAATGTGTGGATGTTTTAAGCAATAAAAGACTCCGTGCAGAGCAGATGAAAGCATGGAAGTACCTTCTCTCACTGCATTTGTACAGCACTAAGACAATGGAGCTTAAAGCATCATTGCAGCTTTCAGGCAGTGTTATGATGCAGTTAATAAAGATGAAGAAAGAACAAAGAGGAGTACGTGGCCAGATCATGGTTTGAAGTCTACAGGCTGATTTATGTCATCTGAGGATCTGGCCCAGTTAGATCTAACTTTAACATCCTTGACAAATTCCCTTTAACAGCAAACTGTCAAAGGGGAATCTTTTCTCCGCCCCTCATCCTTCTATCTCCATGAGCTCTTCCCTGTGACAACACTGTTCTCCAGCAGTAATTGGCAGTATCGTTCTATTATCACTTATTCTTAAGGCCTGAGGATTTCATTCCTTGCAATTTTCCTGTTGTACAAATTCATGTCTATTAGTTTAACACATGTGCATGTGCATGCATTTATTCCCTCTGTGTGCGTGCGTGTGCCGTGTGTCTGGGGAGGAAAACAGTACTTAAACCTGAAAAGGGCCATTGTCATATAAAAAAATCTTAAGGAAGCGAAAGAGCTAATTACTGCTGACATGTAGTTGTGACTTGCAGTAGGAGGTGCCTCTGGCGTCTCCAGCAAACAGTCTCAATTCTCCTTATAAGCATTTAAAATGGATGATGATCCTAATGAACTTAACAGCATCACTATCCAAGGACAGCATCAACTCATTGCCATCCTGTATTTTGCAGAAATAGCTTCTCTTTAAACAGTGTGCCCCTGCTTTGAACAGTAATGGTTTTTAAAAGTGTCTTAGCACACAAAGGCAAAATCTTTTTTGAAACAGGGTGGAATTGGTTGGTGATTATCACTGAAAAGCTGGCAGCCACCAGCTAACCTTCTAACAATGAAATATGGGAATTTACCTTCATGCTTCAATGCTTGCTATTCAGCTGTCTACCAGGGTCTAAATCAATGATTCTACACCCTCCACTCAAGGTTTCTCTTTCAAATGCTGCAGATATGACCTTAAGTTCATCATCTAAACAATGCAGTTCACGTTTAATTTCATTAATCTAAGATCTTCCATAAAATTGCAATATGGCACCATACCTTTCAAGTACCTTCATTAACATCCATGTTATTTCTAAATCCTATGCATATCTATGAGGTCATACGGTGGTTTATTAAAATGGATTTTTGAAAGGCTCAGCTCTTTTATCACCAATTGTCATAAGGTAGTTTACAATAAAAAAATCTTTAAAAAGAAATCCTCTCCTATCGCTTAGGTGATGTACAGATCACCCATGTCTGCAAATTACCCCACTTCCTAATTTTTAGCCTTTTCCCAAGGATTTTACATTTGGAGAGGAAAGAAAGAAATTGTTAAACCCTCCTTGTTTGTGTATTTTCTGCTGTTTACTATGCGTAGTGCCATTACCCTTTTGAAACGTATCACGCCGTTCAGTTCCAGCGGACATTATTTCAGAGATTTGTCCCCAGATGTCTGTATGGCACCATGTTCTCAAACTGCACATTGGATTTTTTTGCTGTTCTTGGAACTACATATTGGCACAAGTCTGTTTTTCTACTGCATCCCTTTCCCTATCTCTTGTCTACATTATATATTACTTGGTATTGTGATAACACTTTGGAAGGCCACTTGGAGTGGGGACCTCATGATAGTAGATGCCAAGAGCACAAAAGACAGATCTTGACCCCCAAAGCCCCCTCTCTCAGCACTTCCCACCCATTTAGAATGGAAGATATTCGAAGGAAACAATTTTCCTCATTATTTTGTGCTCGCAGCAAGCAAATGCAATTTGTGCAGTAAAGTTCTTACATAATTTAGGCTTATGCGCATAATAATAATAGGAGTAATGCAAAATAAATAGATGAATCACCTTCCTAATAAGTGTGCACTGAGACCTGCCCCTAGTGCCCCCATTCTGCAGAGGCCACGTGCACGACTGCCCTCCCGCACCCCAGACGCCTGCAGACTCCAGACCCTCCTCCAGGCCACTTGCTCTTGACAGGATTATTTCCAGGATCAGGGAACAAATTCATCCTGCCAATACCTGAGCTTACCTGAGCCGTGCTTGTCTCTGGGCGTTCGCAGACCCTCCCGCTGCTTGAATAAGCAACATCACAGCAGGGAAGGGGAGAGGGAGGGCTGAGCTGCCTCCAGAAGCATCTCAGAGGTGGGGCACATTCCCCTAGCCTTGCACAGGAGTTGCCAATTCTGCCTCTTTATTAGCACTTGCTTTCCTCCCTTCCTGTAATGAAAAGCAAAATAAAGTGCTATGCTCCACCATTTATTGCAAAGCCACCAAAATCCACTTCCATAAGAAATCAAAGCAACAACAAGTTCCTTAAAACAAGGATGTTTTGTGTGTCTCCCTGTGAACCGGGGAGCAACAACACCAGAAAAGACTGGGAGTAAAAAATCTTCTGGAGCATCGCAGAGTCCCGGGAATACCCGCTTCGCTTCAGAGTGACTCAAGCACGCGGGGAGGCAGCCTGTGTGGGTGCAGAGGTACCCCAGATGCTGCCATGAAAACAGTAAGTCAAACTTTAAATTTAGTCCCTGCCTACACGTTGAGGCAAACCCGCGGATGGTACTGCGTTCCCACCCTCAGCAGTCGGGGCGTCCCAGGCTGCGCCAGGCTCAGTGGGACGGCTCGGGGATACAGGCAACAATCCCAACCTCCCATGTTTTTCTCCAGGCGTCACTACACTTCTGCTCGTTTCCACCTGTAAAGTTTGCAAGTCTGGAGCCTACTGAAGCCGCTGGAAGACTTCTCTGTGTGTACCGTCTCAGTTTAGACCTCGTACTTTAATTAATTGCAAGTGAGGCTGCATTGGAGTAACCAGTGCTCCCTCCTTAATTAAACTTGCCATTTAAACGTAAGCTCAGCATGCGCTCTATTGATCTCTTCTGGAAAAAATCCACCCCTTACGTTAGTGCTAAACATAAATAGATCCCTGGCAAAATCTAATGCAAACATTCAAGTATTTAGATTTTTCACAAAGGTAAAGAGGACACAACTGACGATATCTGTGCCCAAAGAAAAATAATGTTCCACAATGTTTCCATCTCTTCAGCAAAATATTAAGCAGCCTGAAGAGACAAAGCTGTCCCGTGGTCCTGCCCTCATCCTCTGCACTATTTTACTGAGGCTCCAGCAGGAGACACTGCTATTGAGATGTCATTTGTGACAAGCCTTCCACAGTTAATATTGGTTGATGACTTCAACCTCGCCTTCCTTCATCCTTCCAGAAAAACATACCCTGGCTGCAGTACCATGCTTACGGTGTAACATTACTCTGAAGAAGCAATTACAGCGAGCAGAGCAAGGAACTAAAGACAGGTCACCTAAATGAACTGAGGGAAAAGTACATGAGAAAACAAGAAAATGTCTTCATCACTTTTCAGGCTTCAAATTGGAAAAACAGGGATCAATACAGCAGAACTTCATTTAATGGTGTGAAAAACAATCCACCCCAAGACAGGCAGGAATCACTTATTGCAAAACAAACAGGCCAATTAGGGCTGGGCAGGGTGCAGCGGGACGCAGGCGCCGGAGCCATTCCTCCAGCCTCGGCCGCCCGAGACGCGGGCACAAGGGACGAAGGCACCAATGGAAGATGCTCCGAGGCCACACAGCAAAATACCCCTCCAGAAAGGGCCACGTGGCAGCGGTTGGCTGCTTTTTCTCCCCTAATCGTTCATCCGTGGTACTTCCCATTCATTTCAATGACTGCAGAAACGGCATGCAGCACTGGCTGATTCAAACACCGAGAGACCTGGGCTGGGAGATGGGGACACAACATGTTCTCGTACGTGCTGAGGTTCGGCCAGCACCTCTCGGTCTGGCCCCTAGCATAGTGAGAAGGAGGAGGATGTTATTGAGCCATGGCTTTATGTTGTCCACGATGCTGGGGACGTGCAGGAGGATCCCTTTACCGTGGCTGTCACCACTAATGGCATTCCTCGTTGAAAGCAGCAGACCCTGCAGAGCCACGCTTGCATCCTTCCTGCATCCTTCCTCACAGCTTGGTCCAACGTGGCCTTAAAACCCTTGGTATCGGGAGTCCAGCACCCTCCTCGGTCAACTCATTCTGCTGGATGACTGTTTCTGTGTTGGAAAGTTTTTCTTCATCTGTAGAGAAATGGCAGCTCCTCTCTCCAGCGTGCCGTTCAGGACACTGTACCCGAATACAAACATCTGCCACGTGAGGATTTTATTGCTTTTACTGTCATTGCCACTGCCAGGTCCTGTAGCATATTAAACAGATTAATAGAAGTGATGTAGAGGGAGTATAAAACCCACCAGTCTTCACTGTGGGCCAAGTGCCGCTGAAATGGAGAGAGAGAGGCTGGAGCTGACATTTGCAGAAGTAACGTCATGTTATTAAAACAAATTTGGCATGAGGGGAAAATAGGTTTGCTTTGCACTTAATGACGGCTGTGAGAGCATATTCAATATCAAATATTTGTAAGGCAGTAAGTTAGCATTTTCTCCTCCCCTTCTCCTCCCCCTTGTCAGTCTGAACCAGTCCCTGTGTTACCGAGTCACAGGGCTGCTGTTTTAAAAGTGCATCAAAATGCAGAGTGGACATCAGGCCTAAATCTCAAAACTAACTTTGAATTTATATTTGTCTTCAGAAAAATAATCAACCCCAAAACATGTGGCCACAGTCTCTGGATGCATTTACAGAAAACTGCTATGCATTGCAATTTTTCTCTTTTTTTTTTCTTTCCCTTCTGCCGAAACATTGGTTGTATTTTCTCCCTTTATTTATTGGAGTGCTAAATGGATTATTTCAGTAATAAATCAGGCCTTTTCATTACATTTTTTAAGGTGTTGTCACTGTTATGAAGTACAGCGTGCCATCAAAATTAAGCTCAGATTGCATTACCACCTATTTTATAGATAGAGAATTACTTGATGGATTTTTTTTTCCAGCAGTCTAAGCACTTTGTGTCTTTCCTCAAAGAACAACTGACTGCCTAGTTTCACAGAAATTTTCCTCTACAAGTTACAAAATTTTCATTCAGATTGTCTCAGAAATATCTTTGCATTATGTTTTAAAATAGAGGGACGATATTTCTTTTAGCCCAAACTAATTATTCGTGTAAATGCGAGAAATTGTTAATGGGTACAGGCAATGCTAGAGCAGAATTACCCGGGGTGCCTGGCTCCTCTCTCACTTCCCAAGGTATAAATCAGAAGTAATGCCACTGAAGTCAGTACAGTTACCTTACAGCAAAAAAAATTGCCTCAATGGCACCGGAATGAGGCAGCCTTTCGGTTTTGCTGCGTTTGTAACAAAGGCGACTGAGGGAGATGCTGATTTCCAGGGTAATTTCTAGTTGACTTCAACTGAGCAAAAGTCCGTTCTCCTTGCCCGCTGCTGCTGCTGCTGCTGGCCCTGCCCTGGGTGAGTATACGGAGCCCGCTTCATCGTCCGCCTGTTCCACAGCTTCACTGCGAAGGACAAATAGCATTACTGGGGCTTAATTTCCAAACACATCTCCGTCTATGAGAGTTTAGTATTAACATTCTCTAATTAGCAATGGAAATTTCTACTTGGGTGTTTTAGTGATCATATATGAAGTTACGTAAATTATACAACTTAATAATAATCATAACTCTGCATGTGTGCGTGCATGCAGAGTCAGAGACAGTGCAGGCCAGCTCAGAAAATCCAAATTTAAATTTCCAAGCTGCCATATGCGATGGCGGCGAGTGACGTCAGATCTCTCCTTGCAGAAGGTGGAGCTGTGCTGCGTCCCCACCTCCAAGGTCTGTGTGGAAGTACAGTCAGGGAAACTTCCAGAAAGCTTGCAGGGGTGAAAGCCTGCGTTGCACTCTGCATTTCCCACCCCAGCACGGGAATCGTATGCGCACAGCCCTTTGCCTCCCTGCTTGGGCTCTCCATCGCATACCCCGTGTGCACGTGGAGGCCAGGGGTGGGAAAGACCGACCTGTCTGAGCAACCCCTTACAAACCCAAAAGCAAAGCATCTCTTCTGTTAAACACTTCAGCTGAAAGGAGCATTAAAATGCTCCTCCGTTAAAAGTACTAGAACTTGAGCATATGTTTAAAGTTAAGTGTGTTATAAAAGGCTTCCTGAATTGCATCTTTATGAGTATTATATTCATCTTAGATGTAAGACTCAGAAAAGAGATCCGTAACAGTCACTGTGCTGCGGCGTGGCCACATTGCACCAGGGAACAGACTGAGTTGCACAGTTCAGGTCAGGTAGATGAGGTGGACGGGACTTTTAGTCACGCAGGTTAAATTCAAAGCACTGACCTGCCGTCTCCTTACCACCCCTGCTGCAATGCTGCTGGAGTTAAGCAATAGGTGGCACTTCAGGAAAGAGTTTCTTCTAAATTTTCAAAGCAAGGGGTTTTTCAGCATTCCTCCTCTCTGTGCCTTCGCTTTAAACTGACAGTTACATTTTTGCCAGGATTTTTAGAAACCAGAATGTCCCAGAAGAAATGAATAAGGAATGTCTCCGCTGCAAATTATACAACCCCCTCCAACCTCCGCTGTGCCTGCTCCTTCCACCCCACCGACACAAACTGGGAGCAATCCAAAGAAATTAGTGACATTACCCTCCAGTAGCCCGGTGACACTTATGTTCCAATCTTCAGAAAAGTGACTGCAAATCTGTGGACATGTCTGCCTAGTGCTGCAAAAGTAATTTGAGAAAACTAGCTACTGCACATTATGGGCAATACTTTGAGAGCTGTATGTGTCAGTGACCCGCTGCTGCATCCTCTCACAGAGCTGCAGAGCATTTCATTCGTCTTCCCTTTCTGGCCACGGCACTGGCAAGACAAGAGCCTGAAATCTTCTGTATTATTTAAACCGTCCCCCCCCCCCTTTTTTTTTCCTCCGCAGCATTTCTGATTGTCCAGTCTGGGGATAGCCACGGTGTAATGTCCGGGGTCTGCGCAGTCCCAGCACCGCTGCCTCTGCAGATCCTGATCTAGAAGCTGGGCGCTGACCACCGCCGAGCGAGGCTCCGCTCTGGGGCTTTGCAGGCTGCAGGGCTGGAGCAGAACTTCGCAGCTTCCAGGAAAAAGCAATAATTTCTCTTTAGTGCTCTGGGCTGACTCTTCCTAAGTGCCGAGAGGATGACGTGCGTGCTAGGTGCTTGCTGCGGAAGGGCCAGGCACCCTGTGGTGCTGGCCACGAGAAAACAACTATTTACAACTCGAAAGTTTTCTTGTTCATGAAAGACGCAGAAGAGGACCGAGCTGCTCAAGGAGTTAAATGTATTAAGCAATTTACAATTAATATAGAACTCATTCCAGAGATATCTACTACAGAGTACAACAGGGCAATTAACCCACTAATACACTAGGCTATTACATCGCTATGTCTCTTATTTTAGCCTGAGGTGATTTGAAACGCATTGGATTAAAGGATATTACAGGAGATAGCATGAAAAATAGCTTAATGTAATGAGCCATCCCGTGATGTCTGCTATTAAAGATGATTTGCAGTTGAAAACTACAACATACAGTAGTTCAGCCATTTAGAAACATGAGTATATTTAACCCTTTTCTAGCTCGTGTCCCTTAGATGAATCAGTGCAAGAGTTTCTCCCTCTCCTCCCCGCCCCCCCCCCCCCACTTTCAATGCCTTTATCTGAGGATTATCAAATGCACCTTATTAAAGTACAATAGTATCTTTGGGAGAGTGGAGCCTGAGGTTGATAGAAAACCAGTAATCTGCTAATAACTTTTAAAAATAGATCCCTGAGAGAGTAAATAGGCTCAGGCGGAGGGAGGCTATTTGACTGGCGACACGTTTGCGAAATGGGAACTTGTAACAAATTTCTATACTAGCCTTAGGCCTGTCATATCAGTTTCAAATGGTAACTCAGACAGAACTGGGAAACAAAAGCACCTTATCTTAAAATCTATAACTGTACAGCTTAGCATGGAAATAGCAGCACCCAGGGAGAGGAGGGCTCAGCGGCTGGAGCAGTTCCTGCCTGTAGACTTGCCATGGAGAACTCTTTGATAGCTCAGGCACGTTCGCTGCTGGGTTTGTGCTGCGAGCAGCCGCAGGTCATCAGCTCCTCTTCTCTGGTTTACTCTGGCTTTGGTCAAGAAACCAGCGCCAACAAGTCTGGGCACTGAATAAAGGCATCTAGAAGGCATCTTGTTCCCAAGGAGAAAAAACACACCTGAGCAAATGCTCA
The DNA here is from genome assembly GCA_034782735.1 of Sagittarius serpentarius. NCBI lineage: Eukaryota > Metazoa > Chordata > Aves > Accipitriformes > Sagittariidae > Sagittarius > Sagittarius serpentarius. The sequence goes on from JAVKLA010000084.1 coordinate 2,678,422, forward strand.
GCTTTAAGCACACAGCTTTGGCCATGGGCTTCATTCATCCTCATCAGCAAGGGAAGGACTGTGCCGCTGGTGTGTGAGGTAGATGGCGAGTGCGTGGAGGTGCTGAGTGGCAGATCCTGCCCTCACCGGCGAGGCTGCCTGCACAGGAGCCCAAAATCTGCATTGCAGCCGGGGTGGCTTCCCACGAGTGGCTTTAGCACAGTTACGCCTTAGCAGCGCGCTCTGCCAAGCGCTCTATGCAGCTCTAAATCACCTTCCAAACCCTCATCTCCTCCACGGAAGCTGAGGTGGTGGCGGACAAGGAAAGTAAGGAAAATCTTCACTGTGCTGCTGTCACTGAACATCACGGACTTCGAGCATGGTCTGGCTGCTCAAGGCCTTCTTCAGATGAACTTTAAAACTCTCCAAGGGTGGAGATTCCCTCGCACCTCCGGGTGCCTCTTCCAGTGCTTGGTCACCATCATGAAGAAAACGTGTCTTTCTTACGTCCAATCTGAATTGTATTTGCTGTTGCCTCTTCTTTCACTTTATTTAAGACCCGGTAGAAACACCTACAGAAGACCCCGCCAGCCGCGACATCTCCTGATCTTGGAAGAAAGGGGAGAAATCAAGTATTCAGCAGGAGCAAATGAACTCAAAGCAGAACCGTCCCGTGGCCTCTCCCAGAGCCTGGCATCGCTCTCCTCTGCAAACCCCCTCAAGCCGACAGCCTCTGCCCGCCTGCGGCTGAGCCAGGGAAGCAAACCCCAAACCTGCCTGGGCGCAGGTACCCCACCGAGGAGGTCTGGACAACACCACTGAGGAGAGGGAGCCTGTCCCTTGGTTTGGTGCTGGTAACTTTTAATACTGTTCTTCTAAACATAACACAGGCTTTATTACTTATATCTGTGGGTATTTTAGCCCAGCTTGCTGCCTGCGAACCGATATCCTTCCAGGCCAGATGTCTGCTGATTTCAGTTCTCAGGAAAAATTACAAAGCTGGGAAAACAGTTTCCACCTGGACAGTGTGCATTTCTCTTTCTCTTATTTCTGCATTTTCCTCTCTGACTCAGAATGCAATAAAATCGTTGAATTCATGCTGTCAGTCATGAAGGTTTTTGTCTGAGATAGGTAGATTCTGCACACCCAGGCACAGCCTCTCTTTTTAACAACCCCATCTACACAGAAATAGAGGCAAAAAACCCTGGAACTTATTTTTCCACCAGAAAAAGGTAGGATTTTTTTCCCCATGTTGCCTGTGAAAAAGTTTCTTTCTTCAACAAACAGAAAGAAAGCAAAAAAAAATCCTATGCAGCCCATTAAAGACATCCATGGGGAACTTGGGGGAAAGTTATAAGTAAAAATATGATGAAAAAAAGATAATTGTCTGGGTAGCTTTGCAGCTGGGTGAGGCATTACAGAGCTGGGTTAGCTCACCTGCCTCAAGAGAGACAATCCCACAGCCCCTTCTTCTCAACTTCCCCATCCTGTTTTCCTACGAGATCCCGCGGATCTGTGGCAAATGATGAGTCTCACCTCTTCCACTTCAGGTTGCCTTTCCCCAGCTGAAGAGCTTTGCATTCACGCTCTGTCCGCAAACGAGTAACAGCTCTGAGCATTACTGTTTCCATTTTGCCCCTGGAGGTGCGGTAGCAAAGCGGCCCCGGTGCTCCCCGCGCCAGGGCTGCCTGAGAAACACCCCATCGCCCTCCTTGCCCCGCCAGCGCTCGTGATGGGGCTCCGCACGCTGCGTCCCTCCGCACGCACGCGTGCTCCACAGCATCCCTAGGGACATCTGCTCACATCAGCAGCGCTGAGGGATTCGGGCTGCCGGTGCAGGTTCCTGCTGATGGTGAAGCCCTCTGGCCTTCTCAGAGCAGCGCTTTCTCCCTGAAAAAAAATTGTAAAATTTTGTTGTAAAATAATATTTTTTGGTTGTAAAATAATATTTTTTAGAAGGATCAAATGAGGATTTTCGTGTTTGTATAAAAATAGAAGAACAATTAACAGTGCAAACCAGACCAAACTGATCACACTTCCCGTGGAAAACACTTCCGTAAGGTGCTCTTTACACCAGGAGTAGCTTCAGGGGAGTCACCGTGAAGAACTGGGCAGGATGGTTTGTAGGCAGGAGGACACGAATGCTGTCTCGACCCACACCTCCCAAGCATCCTCTGCTCTGCGTGCAGCTACTAGTTTCCCAGGAGTTTCCATTGCCTGCATCAGCACTCCTCCTGCACAATCTTCTCAAAATATGTGTAGACAGAACAAACAATTATCCAACAATTAAAGCAAATAACCACCAGTGACACAAACACCACCAAAATTAATTCTGCACCTGAGAAAACACGACCCGGCGGCACTCGCCGCCTCCCTCGCATGGCTCCCAGCCCCGTCCCAGCGCCAGCCACCCGGGCAGCAGAGCTTGCCTCAAGTAGGGTCAATGGCTACTCGGGGATATTGCCACTGATGGCGTTTGCTTTTGATTGTTAGCCCATGCCCCGGGATTTAAAAGCTGCGTGCCAGTTAGCACTGAAATTATGAGAAGGATGGATGGGATTGTTAGGGTTCCTCCTTTGAAAAATCTGTGAGGAATGAGGAAAAGGAGAAAACAAAAAAAAAAAAATACCCAGGAAAAAGTGAGGTTCTCCTGGGTCTGAGCTGAGACATTTCTGCACCAAAGAGGAAAGAGAAGACAGAAAATAGCCATTTCCCTAACTGAACCCCGCCACGGCAGCATTCAGCCGGGATTTTAGGCAGAGGGTGGTGCTTTCCACACACCCTTCCGCAGGGACGGGAGGGAGGGAGGAGGCGATGGGGACCTCTTTCTAATCAAAGAACTTGTCACTGTCACTTTGGTGTTAGCAGATGCCATGAACAATAACCAGGATCCCGTGCCTCAGAAATGCATTATTAACAGGCTACATTCATTGCTCTCCACCCCTGCTCCAGCCAGCTTTCCTTTTTGTTTTACTCTGGGCTGCCTGCATCCCAAGTGGCACAGGAACCTGTCATTTCTCGTTTCCATCCAGAGGAACAAGTGATTTGGGGGAAGGGGAGAGGATGACCAGGGCTTTCTGACCTTTTCTCCTTCAATTTCATTCCTCTCCTCTGCGAAGAGAAAATGGCAATCACACTAGGTGGAACCGACAAACTCATCTCTGTGTCACTCCCTTACGTGTACAATAGCTGTGTCACTCGGCATCAGGGACGAGGAGGCAGTGACGGGATTACGGGCCCATGATGGCCCTAATCTGTGAGCAGATTTAAGCCTTCCCGCTGCGCCCCGTGCTCTGTCGGTGCCGGCTGGGGTGGGGTTATTTCCTTGTGAGCGCGGTTATGCGAAGTGTACCCAAAATCTACGTGCTCTGTCCGTTTTTCCTTTCCAAGTGGGACTGGTGTCTCCCTGCACCTACAGAACTCTTCCTTGAGGGGGTAAGAGCTTGTGGCTTCTGAGATCACTAAGCTTTTCACATCACTTTGTAAATTAAATTGGAGATATCTCAGGGGTATGCTATAGGGATGGGGAAACGGAGGCACAGGCAAGTAATGGCACTGTCCCAAAGCCATGCCATAGCTGCGAGGGTACTGAGCGCCCAGGTCCCTGCCCAGCGCCCTCCAGGGCTCTCCTGCAGCCAAGCAGATGGGGACGGGCAGTGCAGGAAGGCGGCCGGACACCCAGGGGCAACCTCTGCTCTGCGATGCCCACCCTGTGCCACCCGCAAAACCGCTTCGCCTGTGCCAGCAATTATCCCACAGGGCAAAGAGGAGAGATGTCAACTGTCCCCGCAGAACTGTCCCCAACACCTTACGGTTACTACCTGGAGGAAAAGAATGCTCAGAGCATCGCAGCCGCTTCCACAAAGAGCCAGCCCGAGGCAATGCCAGCGTGCTGCTGAACAAAGCAGTTAATTAATAAAAATAATAAGCAGTAAACATGGCCAGACAAGAGGACTCTGTGCCAGGACTGGCATCTCTTCACCAGGGCTTTGCAGGTCACTCCTGAGCCCAGTTTTCAGCTCCGCCATCAGAGCAGAGTCCTGGGACACACCGCTCGGTATGATTTATTTGGCTGTTTTGATATTGAACATGACTCTTTGCCACAGGAGCCCAGCGGGTTGTGCCTGCCCCGAGCGCCGGAGCTGCCGCGGCCCCGGCAAGGTGCACGCCAGCACCGGCCCCGCGGCACCGGCACAGCTCAGCCCCGGCACCGCTCCGGCAAAGGCAGCGGAGCCACCGCCGCTCCTGAAGCCACCAGGTTTACTCAAACCACCAGCTGTACTTCTTGGATGGGGACTGACAGTTCACACTTCGCCTGGCAGCTGCGTACAGTTTGCAAACACACCTTGATTTGTGAGGGGGAATGGTTTATGGTAAATTAGAGATACCGCATTAAAGGAGATTTTTCTAAACCATTCTTAGCCTCAAAAGAATAGTGCCTAACACAGAACCACTGGAGACAAGAACAAAGAACAGCTACAGCATCGTTTTAGTCAATTGTAACTAGTTCTAGATGAGATATGGTATTGCAGGACTATATATTCCTGGTCAGCATGATGCAAACCAGCTGATTACTCCTTATACTTGAGTGGAAAAATGCAGAAAGGCAATGGGGGGAGTGGAGAGAAGCAGGGAAGAAGGTTTCGTACAGAGAGATCTTCTACAAGAAAACTCCCTTTTTGGAGGGTAGGAGGGATATTAGTTGGTAACAGCAAGAGCACAGATTTTTGCACTCCTATAAATCATTATTACTGGAATGTCCCTGAGGGGATGAGAAGAATGAATCAGTTACACACACACACACACACACACAGCCAAACTTTTAGATGGAGAAAGAAAAAAAAGAGAAAGAAGGCGGGGGGGAACAGAAAAAAGGGGGGAGGAGAGAAGAGAGAGAAGAAAAGATTTAAAAGAGGGAAAAAGATAGACAAAGAAGAGGAAAAAAGAGAAAAGAGGAAAACAGGAAAGAAAAATAAACATAAGAGCGAAAAAAGTGAAAAAGAAGACAAAGGCAGGAGGAAGGGAGGAAGAGAGAGAGGGAGAGAGAACAAAAGCAAAAGGAGGAGGAAGAGAAAGGGAAGAATGAGAAGAAGGGAATGAATGAACTTTGGAAGCAATTTATAATTCCTTTCACCTACATCATGAATTGAACATGCAAAAAAAAAAAAAAAGAAAAAAAAGGAAGGCAGGAAGGGAAAATATTCCGCCTAGCATGCAGATTATCATTTGAAAAGATTCTGTTGCTATGTTTTTGTCCCTGGGTGATGAAAATGAAATTGTCTGATGTGTGCGCCGTGTTAGATTTACCTTTGCAGGGTTCACCCACAATCAGTAGAGAGGGGTCATGCCACAATATGTCATCTCACAGCTCCATCACACCAACTCCAATTTATACGAGGAGGTATTATGCATTTCAAAGGAACCCCCTGCGCGTGGCTCTTGTTACTGATCTATATCACAGCTCAGCTGAGGGAAGATTAGTTCTGCTGCAAGGGCAACGAGACTTATTTGTTTATGATTATATTCTCCTTAAAGACGCACTATTCCTTTTTTAAATGTCTAATTTAAAGTGTGCATTAAAGGGGTTGGGGAGGGGGTGGGATGTAAAAGGTGAGAGAATTCTGCACTCTCCCACAAGGAAACCTAATAGTCTTAGTCTCCCATGCATCCTGCTCATTAAAAAAAAAAAAAAATCTCCATTTAAATGCAAATTTGAGTTTTAGCTGGGGACTCCCCCAAAAGCTTCTCTTGGAAGCACCAGGGAAATAGGATTCAGAAACCTAAAATGGCTGACAGCAGTCGAACGCCCGCAGAAAACGCTTCCCGTCTAAATACCCTCGTCCTTCCCCCTCCGCAGCCCGATGCCCCCGGGTCCCCGCGTCGCGTCCTCATACAGCCCGGCTGGCTCAGGCGCAGCATCACTTATCACCGCTCTCCGCTGCAAGATTGTTTTACCTCAGGCAAACACCACCCCAGCGAGCTAAAACTGATAATATTAGCCTTTCAACTCCTGCTCGCTGTTGCTTTAATCAACGTTTTCCCAGAAAGTCGACGGTTTTGTCCCTGATAAAGGCTCTGAAGGATTTAATGAGGCCGCCGAGCGCTGCGGACCCTGGGAAGCCCCGTGCCGCTCAGCACAGCTCCCTCTCTGCTCCCGAACAGGGCTTTCATTTTGGGGGGCTCCAGCTGATGGTGGGCACCCAGGGCATCGTGAAGCAGACAGCCCTGATTCAATGCGGTCCCTGAGCTTTGAGGGGGGCCATGTAACCCCCAGCATTAAAAAGCCAATGAGTCCTGGAAAGTTTTTACAGCAGAAAAGCCGATTTGTTTGACGGGGGAAAGATGCAGAAGGAAAGGGCGGTTGTAGCCCACGGTCCTGCCTACGGTGGTGGGGATGTTCAAAGCTGCCAAGGAAATCCCGTGGCTGCTCCCGAACCTGCCCACCGCAGGGCACCCGGGGATGCCCCTCCCTGAGAAATGCCCCACCCCCCAAAAAAAGCCAAATGTAGAACCAGAATCAGGGTTTTCTAAAGAAAAAAAAAAGAAAAGACGTGGAATGAGGGAGGTGAGGACACCTGTGACCGTTCTCGCAGTGGGAGGGCGCTTGCCTTCCCAGCGAGAGCGGGGCAGGATTCGTGCCGAGCTCTCACGCAGAGACACTTTTGCTTATCATCGCCGGGCCTGTTTCTGACTCCTCTGCCCGTGATTAACATATCACTAGTTATAATAAATAGGCCCATTCCCATCTAGGAAATAAATGGGTCCAGCGGGGACCCGCGAGGAGCAGAGACACCGAGATGCTGCTCTCTGGCCCCATCTCTCGGCACCTCCCAGCCCCTCCGCAGAGCAAAGCCGGCAGCGCCGGGGGGGTTCGCCGGGAGCAGGGCAGCAGAGGTTGCATGGGCACCTCGAATTTTTCTTACTGTTTTGTTGAAGCATTTCGCCAAAGTTTGCCAAATCAACACAGAATCGGAAGCGTCGAAGCTGCCGTCGCCTTGGCTTCAAATTATCCTCAGCCGCGTCAATTAGAGGAGCAAGACTGAAAGCGATACCCGTCTCCCTTTGCAGTGCCGTCGGCAGGCTGGAACAAAAGATGGACAGATAAACGTATGTAGAAGAAAATGAGCATATTAATTAAGGGTGGAATTGGCTCATATTTCACTTGAAATGTAGCCTACATTTATGTGGCGTCACCCAGAGTTGGAGCACTTGGTGGGACGGCAGGATGGCTGCGGTACCCACGGGGATCCCACCCCAAAGGGCTGCCGGTCCTACAACAGGCCCCTTTCACCCTGGGGGCCTGATCCTGCTCATCCATGTGCTGGGGAACACTCAGGGAAACCCCCGGCATTACCGAACCCTTGTGCATTGACGCGAACGGCCGCACTGGGGAAGGAGTGCTCCCAGCAGCTTACACCCAAAGCGTTAAATATTTTCTGCTTAAGTGCAAAATCTTTACAGTACGGCTCATTGAGTTTCTTCCTACACCAGACCTTCGCCGGAGAAGGAAAACCTGAGATGCCAAGGGCCAGTCGGAGGTCCCCAAATCCCGGGTTTACCCAAAGAGCCTCGCAGCTGTCGGGCTCTGACCTGAGGAAACAGCCCGTCTGCGCCGGCCACGGCATCGCCTGCCACCACCTCGGTGAGGAGCCGACGGTCTGGGGCAGGCGGGGAGGTGTCCACCCCTGCCACCACCCCGGTCTTCCAGGATGTCCTCCTGGGAAAGGAGCCAGCCTTCCCTCTCTCCCTGCCATTTCCCCCCTTGTTCTTTGTAAAAACCACACTCGTTTCACTACTTTGAAAGCTCATAATATGATGGGTGAAAACAATTAAATGAAATAGACTGGTAATACCCATGGGAAAACATTTTTAGATATGATATTACAATCTTGTTTCAAAATTGGATTTTGCCAAGAGGAAATACAGTTTATTATAAAACACATTTTCTTTTAATTTAATTATATAATCTTTGGCTTCAGAGAAGGGATGCTTAAATCAGACCCATTTAATTTTCAAGTGTATTCACCCATCACCTAGGGCAAATTGGTTTAAATTAGTAGGTGACTATATAAGTTCTAGATATGTGTCAGACAAAAATTTATCTGCGAACTCTGTATAAAAGACCATCTACATCAGCAGCACAGCGGCAGAAATTACAGGGGATGAACAGACAAGTATCTGAAGAGCAGTATTTGCTCTGATTTCAATGATACCCACTACAAAACCTGATCTAGGATTATTTTTTTTTTATCTTTGTTAATGTTTTGCCAGATCAGTTCATCACACTGCATGTCTGCGCTATGCCAATAAAAACTGATGACCTGCAGTTAGTTTCTACCAGGTGCATTAAATTCCCATAACATGAACAGATCTTGCTAAGTCTACCATAGCCTCTTCTTTCGCAGAGATTACATTTCCAGCCTAATGACAAAAGCGGTTTGTTCAGACGCTGCAGTCACTGAACTCTTCCTCCGATCCGTCACCGTGACCCGGAGCACGGTGCTCGCCGCGCTCCCGCAAACAGCTCGAGACGGACAACACTTTGTGAGTTATATTGCGTGACTCTTCCCATCCCACCCTTTTTTTCCCCATTGCTGGGTGCCCAGAAGCCAAGGGTGAGCTTGCTCACGGTTCACTGGGACACAACGTTTAAAAGTGGCTGAAGAAAATACCTCCAGACCCGGCAGCTACACGTGCAAACCTGACTTTGCACAAGCAGCCGTGCGCTTACGGATCCCAGAGCTTAAAATCTGTGGTTTACTGCTGCTCGCTGTGGTTCGGGATAATCACTCGCAAAGACAAGAGAGGAAATGCCTCAGCAAAGCGAAAATACTGCAGTGCAGTCAAGGCTGACTTGGCGAAAACACTACGGTACTAATAAATAATAATACGCGAGACTTGTAAGGTGTTGTTCATCGCAGGTATCAAACCGCTGTGGAGTGCTGGCTGGGGGAGGACGAGCCACCCCGCGCTGCCACCGCCGCTCCCCGGCACTGCCGTGTGCCAGCCCGGCTCGAGCACCCGAACCAGCCTCACCCCAAGCGTCCCTCTGCCCCGGAGGGGGCCTCCCGCGTGCGGGGCGGGTTTGGGAAACCTCCTGCTCCAGCAGTGGTTCTCAAGACCCCCCTGAGCCCCCAGCCGGGTTCAGCCCCCACCAGCCCTCCCGTATTTCTCCTCACCTCAGCAAACACATCTAGTTTTGTACCCTCCAGAAAAACTATCTAGGTGATGGCACCAGCAACGGGCACAACGAGCCTCGTGTCCACAACGAGCCTCGTGTTAAACAAACCACAAAAAGCAGAGGTTTCTGCCGTTGCCCAGTGACACCTGGGCCAGAAACCCAGCCAGCGTTAGAGGACGGAAAACAAAAGCAATACCAAACCACAATTTGGTTATTACAGTTCTTGCAAAGCTGTTTTGGTTTTATCAAGCAACAACAAAACGTGTATCATGAGTCTCACGCTGGGCAGCGAGCGCAGGTCCCTCTAAGAGCCAAAGCCTGTGAAGGCTCCCACTGCCGTGGCACCAGCAGCATGCGTGTATATGTATAAAAATATAAATGTATACATGCATCAGCGTAGGGAAGTTCTGAAAAAGTGATTTGAATGAATTAAAAGCGTTGCTTAAAAGGCAAATACTTACTAAACTCTATCAAAACATCACTGGCAAAAATAGCTTATTTTAAAATACAGATCACAAACCCAGAATTCCCCCAGCCAAGGTCTAAATCCTTCGCTCCAGCATAGACACGACTCTGGTGTCTTCTCCCCAGCAAGGGCTGGCCAGCACACCCCTCACTGGCACCCGGCGGCACGGTGTTTGCTTGGGGTGGCAGCTCGCGGGTGCCGGCTCTGCACCCACCAGTGGTGCCGGCGTTGCCCGGCGGCTCTTCCCCGGGGAAGTGCTGCGTCCCACGGGCAGGGAAGGTCGCGGCTCCGGGGAGCGTTGCGCTTCACGCAGTCTTGCCACTATTTGTGAAATGTTGATGGCTGGCTGTGCTGGCCCAACACAGGAAGGTGTACGTGGATGCGTGTGCGATCATACTCATGTATCTAGGTAAGCCGTGAGCAAATACCTGTGATTATTTCAACAGGTGTTGGACATCCACCTCCTTCTGGGTCTTTGATGCTCTCCCCCTTGGCTACCCAGTTTGGAGGGGTACCCGGTCCATTGCGCAAGACCAAACCCTGAGCGGACCAACCCTGCCAGCTGCTGAAACGCAGACGTACTCCAAGTGTTATGAAAACATATGATCTCAGCCATGTCTGGCAAATAAACATTACAAGAGGCTGTTTCAAATCTTTGTAGTAGCAAATCTCAGCACTTAACTAGTAATGCAATAAGTCCTATCAAGAGCATGCTGAAAGGTGGAATAAATTTCCCGGAGAACAATGCGGGTGATGTATGCATATGACCAACGCACAATAAAACTGTAGAATGGGAGGAAAAAAATGCATACAGTCAATACAATAAAATCAACACAAATATAGGCTGTGTAAGCAAATAAATCTAACAATCCAAATATTTTACAACACACTCGCATGCAGAACATTCTTCCCCCCAGAAATCTTAGGGTAAAAAAAAAAAAAAAAAAAAATTAGGCTGTTTTGCATCTTAGTGTATTGTAAAGGCATCAGCGGCTGTCTGCACAAATTACCATTCATCTAGGCGTTGTTGTGGAAATTTTCAAGGGATTTGCAGTAATTATATGACAAAATGCTTGCAAATCTCACTCATTGCTGAATAGAAACACACGGGTCAAAGATTGAACACTCTCAGCTTGGTAATTTGTAAATGTCAATCAGACGGGGGCCACGGGAGGCACACAGGCGTAAGCAGTGAAAGGCAGAGCGATTCCGTAGCAACCAGAAAAAGCCTTTTCAATACAGATTATAAAAGGCATGGGATAGTTTTACTTTCCAGCTTTTTTTTCTTTATTTTCTTTTTTTTTTTTTTTTTTTTTTTTTTAGACAAACTGATCACCTTGCACCAAGAGGAGGAGGAAAAAGGGGGAGATAGGAGGAGGGAAGTAAAGAAAGGAAGGAAAAACAGTTTAAATAAAACTGGTGAGATTAAATTAACTGATACATACATTCGCAGAGGTAGATCGTTTGCTCTGTAATAAATATGGACTCCTATCTTCCCTTCTCCGAGACAGCAAGGAAAGCAAAATAAAATTAAAAGATATAACAATAAAAATTATAAATGCATTGCGGTCCCACAGACCAACAGCTTGTAATGAAGGCTGCTGCGGAGTTGGGTCGCGCATTATCTCTTGGGATCATAAATAGGTAGAGGGAGGCAAGGAGAGGGGGTCCAGTGTCCCCCTCCCAAACTGCCACCGGCCTCCTGCGGGGACACAGACCTTCTTCGAGAAGTCAACTCCATCTTCTCCCATTTTCCAGAAAGTGGGGTTCGGAATTACATTTTTTTAAACTATGCAAAAGAAATAATCCTGGCATCTCCCACTCCATGGGGAATACATTAAAGTGACCTGATTTGCCTCTAAAGAGAAGCATCTCTCCTGCGCGAGGGCTATTTCAGACACAATTACAGCCCCGTCTCGGCGGGCACCGGGAATTTGTGGCACTTGCCCTCAGGGGCCAGCAGTTTTTCTGCAGCTTGCCCTCTATTTCAGTACTAACAAAAATGACATTTTTGTTTAAAAATGGTGATGTTTGGGGGCTCCTGAGGTTGGTTGCCTTTGTTTTTTAGAAAAGAAACAGGAGAAAAAACCCACAGAATGACAAGATGCTGCTATTTTTGTCCCGGAGACTACAATTTTAGGACCGAAAACCCCACTGCAAGACAGCTGCAAACATCCCAAGAGGCCATCGAGCCATTACCGTGGGTGCCCCGTGCCCAGGGTCCGGCTGGTGACGGGTGCCCCAACCTTTCGCCTTCCTCTCGTCACACCGGCGTGAAACCGCGGCCAGCCCAGGCTGTGCCAACCGGGCTCCTCGTGCCACTTCACCCGCTCTGAGTCACGCTCAAGTTTTCCTAAATTTAGCATCATTTTGGGCAAGTTTCAAGTGCAGAAGGAAACGCTGAAGCCGACAAGCTGCAGAGATATTTCTTCCATACAAACAGTCCCTGTGACCGCGGCGAGATGCCATCACACGCTGGAAGGGGCTGGCATCAGCCAAACTGCGCTGTAAAGATTTAACACCAGAACCGTTGAACACCTTCAAAACATAGAAACATCGCCTTTGGTACGTGGCACGGGCCAAACCAGAAAGGTTGCAATAAACAGAGCACGGCAGAGCCAAAGGTTAACGCAGAACTTGGAGAAACTCTACAGAATTTTGTCAATACCAAAGCCCAAGCTGCCAAAATACACCTTCATTCTAAATGCAAGATTCCCCCCCCCGCCCCGGCCCGTGGCTATGGGAGGCAATGACTGGTCTAACTGGTTCAGAAGGGGAAAATCACCCTACCCCCGCCGTGGACAGGGAGTTCCTGCGAAACGAAGACGCCGAGGAGCACAAGAAGCGCCGTCCGACTGCCTCCCTCCCCGCCCGGCACATCCATCCTCTCCCAGCACCCCTGGGACCGCCCGGGCAGGGCCCCGCAGGGCGGCTGCAATGGGCCAGGGTCCCTCCCGTGCTTGATCCCAGGGATGTTAGGGAAACTGGGCTGTGACCGGCTGTTTTGGCATCACGTAAAACCTAAACAGATGCTTTTTGTTTGCTGCTGTCACAGGCTGAGCTCCCAGCCCGGCCCAAGCCTGGGTGCAAACGCACCACCCTGCATTTGCAAAGGGAAGGGTGTCTCAACAGAGCTGTCAGCAAATACTTGAGCGTCGCCGTGCGCTCTGCAAGCAGGGCAGCAACTGCTTCTCCACCAGGACCGGGTCATCTTCAGTCTTCGCCAGCAGCAGCTCCCAGCCCTGCCACGAGTTGCCGCCAAGCAGCAGCAGTTGGGTGTCAGCCATCGCCACCCGCCTCAGCCTTTCCCTCTTCCACCCGCCGCCCCAGGTTCACCTCGAACCGCGTGAACTGATCCCGAGGCCGGCTCCTGCACTTTGCAGGGGGATTACGGACTGCTCCATGGCACTGGGAATGCACTACCTGCTCTGCCGTTAGCTCCACCCTCAACTGGATTTAATGAATCTAAGAAAAATTATGAAGTACCATAAAGCCACAAGTATCATAAAAAGTATAATAAAATTGAGAAAAGCTATTAAGTTATAAATACAACCAATACATGCAACATCACTCAAATGGCAGAAACTAGCTATAAAATAAAGTCATTTTAAACCATCATTCCACAAGTTACCAAGTCTCTTAATTCACAAGTCACACGTCCCTTTATGGCATCCAGTCCTATTGTCTGTGTCGAGAGCTTTATAACATATATCTTCCTGTACCGGTTAAACATACATGTGCCCTTATATATAAGGTAGGACAAAGGACTTCAGTCAGTGCTTTGGTACCTCTTACAGCCTCCCAGCAAGCAGCTGTGCAGATCTCCACTTACGTCCCTGTGTGATGTCTTATTTAACCAGCTCCCTAAATAGCTGGCAAGCGCAGAAAACACTTCTGGAGTTATTGCACCAAGTGAGGATGCTGCAGAAAGACAGTTTGGGGAACGGGGAAAGAGAGGGGTCCCAGGCACTCCTTCAGCCAAAACCCCAAACCTGGGTGGTTTTACAGAAATCGGTGGCGCTGCCTGCATGGCGAGTCACGGTGCCGCAGCATCAGGCTCCGAATACTTCTCCTATTTAAGACCAAAATTCTCCCGAATGTACCTAGTGTCCATTGAAAACAAATGTCTCTCTTAATAAGTTGCTTAGTAAGAGTCGTATTCATTTCTTAAATATATATATCGATATAGCAACTGCAAAACCAAGGGTTCACAGTGCAGGTGTATCTCATTTTGCTCACTCAATTTAAAGACTAGGCTTTGCTTATCAACCTCCCAATCGCCGTGGAACAATTTCTTCTCTTTATTTACTCTAAAGGTCCTGTATGTTATGAATATTCACTGAAATAATTAAACACCCTGTTCACAGCTTGTTGTGTTTACTGTTAGCCCAATAAAAACCAAACAGGTTAATGATGATCTTTAATATGGGAATTTAATATTCTTTCACCTATATATTGGCTAAAAGTTTAGCTTCCCCTTTAAGCCTCATCAATTTACTGAAAATAAGTAACCACCATAAAAACAGGCTGCGGACTATAAGTCAGAGGTACATGCCTCTATATATTCAGCTTTTTATGCTGAATGTCTCATTTCTGTTTTGGCTACAGTATTAGAGAAAGAAAAACTGAGGGGCGATCTCCCCCCCTAAGAATTATTCATGTGATGGGGAGTTCAGTGCGGTTGGTCGGTCGCGAGGGGCGGGCGGAACAGGAGCACAGCGTGGACCGAGGGCGGAAGAAGCCTTGTTGTGATCCCGCAGCCATTAGAAAAGTATATTTACTAAAGACCGTATCCTAGCGAGGACGCCTCTTAAAGAAAAATGTGACTCGTGCCTCTGCTTTGCCGCGGGATGAAGAGGCCGCGGGAGCATCCCTTGGAAGATGCCACCCAAGGCAGGGCTGGTACTCGCTAATTAACCTGCTCCCGTAAGACCTAAGAGCTCCCCATTAGCCGTTTAGAACAGGCTGTCAGAGACGCGCAGCGAGAACAGAAAGGACCAGCACAAATCAGGAGAGTTTATGAGGATAACTTGCATTAATTTTATCCTTTATAGGCAATAAACCTTTGCTGGTTCATTACTGGCCACTATTAAGTTTTAAAGGAGTTTTTTAACAGGTAGGGGAGGCGCAGCCCGTCCCCGCGGGCGCTGCTCGGCTTCGCTGCGTGCTGCCACCGTGGAGGAGGAGAGGTGGGTTTTGGGGAGAGCGTGGGTTTGCTGACGGCGCAGGGGAGGGACGCGCGCTGGCGTCTCACCGGCGGGCGCAGAAGGGCCGTCACCGACCCCACGCGAGGACTTTCTCCCTGATGGCGTTGTCCCCGCCGGGGGTGGCACAGGGTGGGGTCTCCCATCAGAGCTTCGTTTGCTCAGTTTCCTGCATGCCCCAGCTTAGCACCCCTGGAGTTCGGTCTCTGCTTTGGGAAAGGGTGCGCTGGCCTGATTAACCCTTTCCTTTCTGCTTGCAACAAGACTTCGACCAGCGCCAGCAGCCCAGGGATGCCACTGCGGTGCCCCAACCCCGGTGACAGGGGATGGTCCCGTAATAAAAACGCAAACACTGGGGCTTCCCATTCCTTTCCCCACCCCGTGCTGAACGTCTCTGACAGGAGGCAAGCAACGGCGGGCGTAATCAGAAACGCATCCCCGAAGGGCTGGGGGCAGTAACTGGCCCATCTCCTCCGCGGCGCCGGGCACCGCCGGCTCGTTGCCATCACGCGGCGAAGACGAACATCGCTTTATTTGCTGCTTACCTTGTTCGGCTTAAACACCCGGTACAAGCAAGTGCCATTAGGTCGGAAAGAAATTACGGAGCAAAATATCCGGCTGCAAGCGAAAATGATACTAAAGGTGCAAAGCTGGCAAATAAAAAAAGAGAGAGAGGGGGAGAAACCGCACAAACCATGACTGCCTTATCCATAGTTTCACGACGATTAAACAGCATTGACTTGGCTGGAGACTTTCCCTGGGTCTTGAACATTAGAGAAATATTATTCTCAGAATTACCTGAAGTTTTATTTAATGCAATAAAAGCTCATTTTCGATGGGAATTAGTCCTGAAATAGATGACTATTAAGAAATGCTGGATGATGTATAGCTCAGCCCTCTGAACTAATGAACTCCCAAATACCTGGCGGTGAAGTGCAGGAGAGGGGGTTGCGGGGGGGTGTTTGATGCCTTTCTGTCAGAGAGAGCTGGTTAACAGGACAAACAATTAAGAAAATGTCTAATTTAGCACTGAAATTAAGGGAGCTCTCAGAATTTATACCAGCTAAGCAGCTATCCCTCTACCCGAGCTTTAGTATTTTCACAGATTGAGCTTAAAGCAAAGTTCCTCCCTTTTCCAAACTACTCAAAGGAGACGAGAAGCTAAAACCACACCAACAAACGTCCCCCACCCCAGAAAAAACAGAGAGCAAGAGAAAACCAGAGGTGTTACCTCTCTTATGGGGTTTTACAAGGCATTTTCTATTAATAGAATTGTTAGCATCATTTAATGAGCCATTATTCCCAGGGTCCCCTCCAGCCTTAAGCGAAGGGGGCTACTGCTAATTTTAAGAAATTACATCAACTGTTTTTCAGTTTATTTCCTCCCAATGCTTGGCACCTTTTAATAAAGTGAAGGAATTTAGGGCAAACAAAGGAGAGCAGCTGGAACTGGGGGTCTCGGAGGTACCCCCCGTCTCCCTGGTAAAACCCCTCTTTGCAAGACAAGAAGAGAAAAAGAAAAGGAGAAATCAGGAAAACAAAATCCGTAGCAAGGGGACCAGACCCTGCCCCTGCAGAGACAGCAGCAAACCTCCAATTCCCTTCAGAAGGCTCCAAGCTGAGGACAGAAAATAAAACGACTGAAGGAAATAAGCTGCATTTCAGGCATTTATAATTTTCAGCGATCCTTACCTGAAACCTGGCTGGGGGAACTGAGGTTCCTGAGGAAAAGCTCCACCAGATTGAAAACTGGGAGCACCTGAGCGCTTCCTCCGAAGCTCTCGCTGGTGAGTTAAGGGACAAGTTCATTTAGAAATCATTTGTTTCGCTGCAATTTTATTTAACTCTGCAGTATTTCTCAGCGCACACACCCCCCGCCAGCAGCAGCCAGGGCAGCTTTTTAACAAGCTCCCTTCAATATTTCTCCGTATAAGAGGAATAATTAACCCAGAAAGCAGGTAAAAAGAGGGGAAAGGGAGTCAGCCCCCCCCCCCCCCCC
>JAVKLA010000084.1:2695350-2723242 GCA_034782735.1 Sagittarius serpentarius
GGTAAAGGGTGTCAGCCCCCCCCCCCCCCCAAATGTGGAGCTGCACTTTTGGGCAGTTTGGCCCAGAACTGGCATGTTTGGCACCGGGAGGTCCGGGAGCATCCCTTCCCGCCCCGGCTCTGAACCGCGGGGCCGAGCAAAAATTCGGAGACCCAAACTAGATGAGTTAAAGCAGAAGGAACCCAACCTAGGAAGGCAGTTCCTGGCCAGTGGGTAAATGCCATATCTTGTGAGATTGTCCTTTTTAGCTGTCTGTATAAATAAAAAGGCTCCCCCTTGTCTCCATTTTTTTTCCACCGAGCAGCCTGTGTTCATTGTAGCAGTAAATGGAGTTCTTTAAAAAGGTGTACGGGAGCTCTCAGTATTACGGCTGCGATGCTGACGGACACCATAGATCATGCGGTAACACAATGCAGTGCAAATGCGGGGCCTGCTCCTGCTCCTGCTCCTGCTCCTGCTCCTGCACCCGCGAGGATGTGGAAAACTCTGGGAGCCCACAACCCAAATGTGGGGGATGAAGCCGCCCCGGGAGCCTCGGGGAGCCGCGGTGCCCGGAGCAGGACTCGGCTCCTGCACTGGCAGCATCCTTGAGCTCCTTGACAATTAGGCACCGGCTTTTCCGGACGACCGGCCTGGTCCCCAGCTCCCAACACGCGGCAGCATCCTCCAGCCACTGTGGGTACCGGCCTGCCGCGCAGTCCTGCTGTCCGCTTTTTTGGGGTCTCGATGAGGGTTTTTTCCTGTTGCGGGTTTTCGTAGCCGTTTACAAGAAACCTGGTGATGCTGCGTACGCCAGCGGCGGGGCGGACGGCTTGGCGTGAGCCGTTAGCTGCTGGAGTGGGGGGCTGGCTGCCCCCGAGCTCCGCGGAGAGGGCAGCCGCGGGCTGGATCAGGCCCCTGGCGCGGGAGAAACGACACCCGCTCAGACACGACAAATGTCCCCGCAAGGCGCGCGGCTCCCTGGAGCAGCTCGCAGCCTTAAATACTGCTGATAGGCAACGAATAGCTCTGGGATAATGTACTCATATACAGCTGCGTACGGCTGTGAGATACGCTGCAAGTGCTGGGGGAAAAAAATTATCTTTTACCAAGAGACTGCCATCACGATTTGGGGACGTTGGGGGCTGCGGAAGGGCAGGGGATGCTGCCAGCCCGTGGGGCACACCTCCCCTGCAGCAACGGGGAGGGCATTTCCCCCAGCAAAAGTCTGAAAGTCTTTTATTCGGCGTTTTGCTGGGCAGGTGGAGCTCTGCGCGCAGCGCGGCTGCCGCAGAGGAGACGGGGATGTAGGGCCTGAACTCCAACACGGATACTCCAGGGTGCGTTCGCTTCCTTGGCCCCTCGGCTGCGCAAAGATGAGCTGCGCAAGGTCCCAGCAGCAGAGCCGGCTGCGGTGGGGGCGCTGGGGCTTTCCTCCATCCCATCACATCAGCTCGCCTCTGCTCCGCATGCACCTCCTCGGATTCGCATCTTCTCCCCAGGTAGCCCCCCGACCGCCCGTGGCCGCTCTCCAGCATCCCTTTGCGGCTCTCCTGGAATTGCCGCTGTTGGCTCATCCCCCGGGTTCACCCAGGAGCTGAAGGCGAGACCCCGGTTCTCCGGCACGTCCCCAGAGCAAATGCAGCCGCGTGGGCAGGGACGTGCCGTCGGCACCGGCATCACAGCCAAACCCGCTGCCGAGAGCCCGGGGAAGCCCAGCGGTGTCCGTGCGACAAACCACAGCGACGGCTGTAAATGCGTCCGGGTGACGGGACGCTGCCCGGCGGAGCTCTGCCCGCTCGCCAGCTTCCCTCCGCCGTCTTGTTTCCATTCCCGCAAAACGAGACGCGAGGCTAAGCAGCGATTGCCGCTCAAAATAAATTAATGAGGAAAAGCGTGCTGCAAGGTGAAACCGGGAACGGAGTGACAGGTACAGGGGTACCTCCGCCGGGGACAACGGCATCAGCCTGCATGGGGCACCCTGTCCCGACGCACGCGAGTGCAGGAAGGAGGAACTAACTAACCCTCGAGCAGCAAACGCACACCGGCCGCGGGAGGGGAGCAGCGCCGGCACCCCTCGCAGCGTCCCGCGCCGGGGATGGTTTGGCTGAACGGCCCCGCTCCCCGCTTCCGCTCGGGCCTGCCGGCGTCCCCTGCCGCCTTCTCTGTCTGCACACGGGGCTGCAAAGGGAGAAACCACCACCGTCATTTCCAACCTCTGCGACGATGCCAGATGTTCATTTCCTTAAGCGAGGTCCCTCTTTGGGAACTGGAAGGGAGGTGCGGGTCTGCAGCAGGGAGGAGGCTGCGGGGCGGCTGTGGGGGCCCTGGCGCGCCTGGCCTGGGACGCGCTCCTGCCCAGAGCTGTCCTCACGCTTCGCCCAGCCGCGTTGGAAGGAAATTACCGCACGTGGGACCCGGCCGAGGGAAAGCAGAGATTTTTGCAAATTATGTTGAGCTTTGTTTAAAGCGCACCTTGTCAAATCACACACGCTGAGGTAAAACAATCTGGAATATACTACTACCGTTAATACATTCTTTTATATGACAAATAATAACATGTATTTATAAACAGCTGTTGCTGCACAAATAAAAATAGTTCTAAAAAAAATAAATCTGATATAAAGTGAAATTTCTTTCAAACTTTAGAAATTCAGCAACAATCATGAGAAACAATCCCTTTCAGACAGTAACAGAAGTTTCTTTTTTTTAAACACCAGCCAAGCACCCAACCAAACAATGAGCAGGAGCAAAAAAGAAGAGCCTTAAAAGACATGTAGAAGCGGGGCGGGGGGGTGTCTCAAAATTTCTCTCTTCGCTCTCGAGAGCTGAGCAGAGAGGAGCAAACGGCCTGAGCTGGCGATACGATGATCCTGGCTCCCCTTCCCGGGGACCGTTCCCGGCTCGGGCGCTTCCTTTAGGAAACCAGCAGCTGTACATTTTCAAACCCGCTGGTTTAAGAGAGAAAGAGAAGACTCCCTTGTATTTCTGAAAGCCCAGCTAATGTATATACATCCCTATATTTTCCATATATATATAGTTTCAAAAGGCATAACAAATTACTGTAATTAGGGTTCCTGTTCTGCCTCTCCAGGCCAGCTCAATAACGCCATTACACCGAACACGGCTGCAGCGTTTCTAGCGGCCTCAGCCGCAATGCACATTATATATATATATATATATATATATATAATCTCTCCATTAGCGTTCCCAGGCTCAGCGCGGAGCTTTGCGTGGCGCTGGGCGCGGGGTGGGGGGGCCCCACTCTGTCCCCAGCCGATGGGGACACCCAGCCCGTCCTTCGGCACAGCCGCCCCGTGCCACGTGCCTGGGGCCGGAGCTGGTGCCACCGCCCCGCGGTCCCGAAGGAGAGCGGCCCTGCCCAAACCGTGCCGTCGTTAGGACTTTAGCCGTTTCCAAGTATCCGAGGGGAAAAAGTTGATGGCGTGTGTGTGACATTTTTCTCACCCACCTCCGCTCAGGCGCTGGGCTGGGCAGGGGGAGGGACCGCGGCGGCAGCAGCCTTTATCACGCCCCCCCCCCCCAAAAAAACAGACCCTCCATAACTAATGGAGGAAAGACCAGAAAAGAGGTTTGGTTTTTCCCTGCTTGCTCAGCGCTCTGCCGTGCTCCAGCACGTTTCTCAGGACGGCCCTGTTCCAGCTGCGTCTCTCGTGGGAGGGACGGGCCATCTCCAGCGGCCGCGGAGGAGATGGGCAGAGCTGGACCGTGATGGGAGTTTCCAAACCCGGCCTGGCTGCGTCCTGCACCGCGGGGGAACCGGCTCGGCCCCAGCAGCTCTCACCCAGCATCCCATGGCTGTTGCAGCCCTTCACCAAGGGTGCGCTGAGCCCTCACCCGCTCATTGCACATCACCCCACAACCACCTTGCAGCAGGAAAAAGCAAAGCGGGTTCCCGGGCGAGCTCCCTTGTTAACTTTTGCGGCCGCTCGACCTCGACGCTTGGGCTTTCCCCGCCTGCTTTCCATCATTTTGTCCTTCTGGGGGGTCGCAGGGCCCCAGGGCTCACCCATGGGTGCTGGGCAGGCAGGGTGCCGGGTGGGTGCCGACACGCGCCCATGCCTAATATCAGAGCTCCACCTAGTGCTGCGCAGCCCCTCCCGCCGCCAGCCCGGCCTGCCAAGGCGAGGGGGAAGCGGGGGGGGGAAAAAAAAAAAAAAAATTAAAACATATTAAAGGTGTTAATAAGCGACTTATTTAAACGGAGTATCACATATTGAACATTAATCACCTTGCAGTAAAAGTGTAATTAAGGAGTCACTCTGCCTTCTGGGGAAGGCTCGCTTGGAAGCCGAGAGAAAATGGTCTCTTTATTAACACAAATTATTTTATTTGGCTAAAGGTAATAATTCTAAGTGAGGTCAACGGGACTCGTGCACACGCAAGCGGCGCCGGGTCCCGGCCAGCGTTTCCATGGCGACTGAGCCAAGTTCATCCTCCGTGGTAATGGCTTTGCTCTCCCACCACCGCTCGGGATTGTTTCTTGGGAAAAAAACAGCCGTCGGTCTGTCAGCGGCATCTCCTCGCCGCACCCCGCTGGGGACCGCGCGGGAGAAAACCCCTGGGCCTCGCAAGGTACGTTTGGTAGAAGTGCCATGTTTCAAGGGTGGCGGCACTGTGCCCCCCCCGCCAGCCGCTCGGCGCCGGGGGCTCATGGCACGGCGCCCGCCAAATGGTCTCCGCGTGGGGATGGCGTTCAACAAGCAGGACCAGCGCACGACATCGTTGTTTTTCGTGTTTTCTAGCGCAGCTACCGCCTGCGCCGGTTGTAGGACCACGTCCATCCCAGCCCCGCACGGCCCAGCTGTGGGAATTTTCCCCCACCGCCTTCCCGCCGGAGAGCCAGGGCTTTACGGGGGCTGCAGCTTCCCCGGGGAGCTCCAACAAACTGCAGAGCCACAAGGAAAGCCGTGCCAGGGATGTGCGCCCGGCTGTTTTCCAGGCAGAAACACGTTTTCCTTCCCATTTCAGTGCAGCTCGAGTGAACGCGTTTGGTGTCCTAATGGGCACCAAGTCGCGGCGAGTCATTTACCTGCGAGCATTTCCAGGCTCTTACAGCGCTGAGTGTCCATTATGAGCAGGGAAGAGCAGATTTAAAAATATATCTAATTTCATAAAATCGAACTCTAATAAACGTACTAGTAAAAACCAGAGAGGGTTTGGGCTGTAAAACCCCATTTTCCCAAGCACATTCCTACGCTCAGAGAACTCATGTGTTATTCTGTCTCCCGCAGATTATTGTCTGAACACGGCGGTGATTTATCTGTCTCCCATGTCATGTCATCCGTTTATGTACAGTATTATATGTAGAGTACGGCATTAACATTTTACTATTATTCTTACCTTTCAATGCAAAAAGATAAGAGTGTAAATCTGGGAGACAAGGGATGTGTCAACAGAGCTGAGCCAGCGCTCCCGGGCGCGCGGGGCCGGGCGCGGGCGCTCGTCCTCCTTCCCTCGGTGCACCGGGGCTCGGCTCACCGGGGGACCTTGCCCAGCCCAGTGACCACAGTGGGGACACTGCCATCACCGACATGTGGCCTCACCCAGCACCCGCCACAGCACCCAGCGGTGCGATGGGCGCGCTCCCGATCCCCCCCCAATAAAACAAACCCCCTTGACACGAGCATCCCTCTTCAGCACAAAGCGTCCTCCCGCGAGGCTGCAAACATAAACCACCTCCCTGCCACGCCAGACGGAGCAACAAACAGCCTGTTCACAACTTACGGCCGGGCCCGCGTAACTTATTAACACCTAGTCAAAATTAATCAAGCAGGGAAAGCTAAAGCAGGTCCCTAATTAGTTGCTGATGATAACTATATTTGTCATCCTCTCCCAATTAGTCTACTGTACATTTTGGAGTTTAATTGCACCTTGTTCTTCATTTAAATGTCATCATGTGCATATATTCTCCTCATTCTTTAGTAAATTTGAGAAAAATTTGACATTAAATATAGATTATCTTTAGATTTTCATAATTAACACAACTGAACTGTCTTCGGCCTAAATACATCTCCTTGTGCTATAAATCTGGCCACTCTCTTGGAAGCGGGTGCTTCCAGGGGTGCCGTGGATGTGGGTTTGCATCTCCCTGGCACCGGCGACACTGGGGCCATGCATAGGTGGCACTGGTGGCTGTGGTCAAGACATGGCCTCGGGGTCCCCCACAGAAGGCAAGGATGGGGCAATCCTTGCTTTTCCCCTTTTTTCCATCCTTTTTCCTTAATTTTCATAGCTGATAGTATTCTTGGAAGTCAGATTTGCAAACGGCGGGTCGGATTATACCCAGAGAAACGGTGAAGGTGAGGGGACTGGTTCACCTCCCTCCCTCCCGCTGGAAAACCTGCCCCGGGCGGCGAGGGGCGGGCAGCCCCGCTCAGCCCTCCCGTCCTGCACCACCCTTAGGAGGGGACACGTCTGCTGCTCTCCGCGGGTCGCACCCGGGTCCCGCGGATCCACATTAGAGGATATTCAATATATTGATGTACAAGAGAAAGCTCTGGCTGAGTGACCTGCACCTCCGCATCCCGCTGCCTTTAACCCTTCAGCTGCTGCCCAGAGCTCGCCGGCAGGAGTCCGTACCTCCAGCCTCCCCTGCCACCCAGCGAAGTTGTCACCGGGGCTGGGGACATCCAGCCGCATCGCCCACCTGCGCCCCATGTCTGGCTGCGCGCCTGTCTGCGAACCCGGTGTTTCAGCCGGGGCTCCCTGCCCGCTGTGGCAGCTCGGAGGGAGCGAGACCCGAGGAATGGCTGGTCGCGAGCGATTCCCCTGCCTTCACCACAAAATTCAAAGCCCGCTGTGAGCGTGGAGCCTCTCTCCTGCCGTAACCAACGCAGCCCGGCCCCGCCACGTCCCCACCTCGAGCCCCCAGCCCGGCCAGGGCCAGACCCGTGCCGAGCCTCTATTGCAAGGGAACGAAACCAAAGCCATGGCCCAACGCACCAACGTTGCAAACAGAGCTCCAGGGCAAGGGCGCGGTGGGACGAGCCGGGATCAGGGTCTGCCCCACGCTGCCGGCGGGCTGGCCCCCACGTCCCGCAGGGTCCCGTGCTTGCCGGGCTCCCCCCGCAAGTGATGCTGGGGGGCACAGGCACACGGGAGCTGCTCCACAGCCGGCCCTCTGCTCGCACGGATCGGTGGCAGAGGCTGGGACCAGCGCGAGCCCCCCGCCGCCCACCCCAGCCCCCCGCCCCGTGCCTGTCGGGGGGGCTGGATACAGCCCGTGGGGCACCCGCTGCCGCCTCCTGAGCACCCGGCGAGCTGGAGGAGATGCTGGTGGCCAGCAGCTCTGCCCACAGCCCTTGCCACAGCGATGCTGGCACTGAAAACAACCATCAGGCTTACAAAAAAGAAGAGGAGGGGAAGGGGAAAAGCGATGAAGGAAGCTGTACAGTCCTACCTGTCCCTTAGGAAGAGGCTCAGTGCACAGATCATCCCTACTGCCTATTATGAGGAAAAAAAAAAAAAAACAACCAAAAAAACCCACCGTGTCGGTCTATGCATTTCCCAACTGCTCCGGGGCTCGGCGTCTCCAGTACGGGGACTGCAGGCGCTTGCTTCCCCGGGAGGAGGCTGCTGCCGCGTGAGTGGACGTGGGAAGGAGAGGAAAAAGGAAAAGTGGGAAAAAAAATTAAAAAAAATAATAAAATCAAGGAGTAGTCAAAAAGTGTATTAGAAGCAAATTTGGAAAGAAATCAATGGCATGTAATTAGCTTTGATTTTTCTTCACGTTTTGTTTGGCTGGGCGTTATGTATAGGCTCCCTATATGAGCGGAGCGGAGAGATTAAAGCACGGAGAACAGGTGCCAGATCACGAGCCGGTGGCCACCAAAGCATGACAGCTCCATCACCGCTGTCAGGAGGCACGGCAAAATAAACATATAAATAAATAAAGGGGAAACCATGCAGGGAGGAGACGGGCATTTGCTTATTTACTATTTTAGCTGCTGCTCTCCCAGCCCGCGCCCACAAACCGTCCCGTCAGCGGGACAGGGGCCGTGCAGGGAACGGGGCTGTGCCCAGCGCCTGCCCACTGCCCCGGGCGAAAGCCCTCCGGGTGCCATGCGGCACCCGGACCAGTCCTGCCCGGTGCAGAGGGTCACACACAACGATGGTGACGTCCCTAAAACCATGTGAAGGGACTCCCGTGTCCCCACTGGCAGGGATGCTCCTACAACCCCCCCAAACCTTCGCTGTCCTGCCCCGGACATTGGTGCAAGCCTGACACGGATGCACCGTCACCAGGAAAAGAGAAGAGAGGCGACGCGTGCCAGCTCGTCCCACCTCCCGACAGCACTGACACATGGCTTTAAAACCACCGTCCTTTCTGTTTGTGGTTTTAGTTCTCCTCCTCCAAACGGGAGTGATCCGTATGGCGCTTGGAAAGCGAAGGCGAATCCCTGCCCGCCGTGGCGCGGGCTGCGCACGGGGACGCCGGCACACGTCGCTATTCCTTGGGTAAATACAGGCAAACACGGGGCTGAAAACGTGCCTCCCACACACCACGGCGTGATGTGAGACACCCAGACTGACGGTGAACCTCAGCCCTCCCCACACCCAGCCGCACTGAGAAAAAGCTGCTTTTTCTTTGTCATTAAACCTGCTTCCTAAGAAACTTTCCCACAGCGGGAAGGTCCGACTCCACACGGCCGCGTTTTCCAGCCAAAACTTGGGAAACGGGCGCAGGCTGTAGGGAAAGAGGATGGGAACCGCTGAGGGGCCTGGAGGGCTCCGGTGGGAGCGCGTGTGCAGCCGCATACGCACACTCCTGCAGAGGCTTGGATGCATTACACGCGCGCGTGTGTATAGATAGGTATGCATGTATACACCCACATACACATATACATAAATATATATATATATATATTCCCCCTGCACGGCTTTTAGTGTTGAGTTGCCAGCCGTCGCTCCTCATCCTCCAAAGTTGTGAGCTATTTTTTTTTTTACCCTTTAACCTTGAAAATTAACCTAAAACACAGGGCGCTGTACACATGACTTACTCAAATAAATTGCATCCTTAATTATGAACACCCTCCGCTCCTCTGTGCTCCAGGCCACGCTGCCCCAGCGGACACCCCCCTCCTGATGAGCGGTTATTGAACACGCGAACAACAATCAACACTAATTAAATACTCAGCTGTTGAGAGGAGACAATGTTTATCAAAAAATGCAAGAGGAGGGGAGCGCATCTTCTGTTTTCTATAATTAGTTAGCAATATTCCCCAGGCGGTCTTGGAAATCGAACTCGGGTTTGTTCACATCTGTTTGGCACAGCAGACAAAGGCCACCGTGGCCCCCCTGTTCCCCCTACTCCAGACTTGCACCCCAGCGAAGAACACGGGGCGCAGCATCCGCACGGTGCCACCGCAGCACCCCCGGCCAGCGGAGGAAGGCCACCCGCCCTCCTCGTCCCCCTCTGTGGCTGTCACCAATGGGGATTAGGACAGTCAAGGGGGAACAAGCTGCTGGAGCAGCTCTTGGCTGCAAAAAATCCCGTGCCGGGCAATCACGGCGACTTGGGCAGGTGGATGCATCCCAGCACCGCGGGGTCCCCGTCCCCCACGGCCGACCCCGCAAGCACGGGAGCTGCCGGGGGCTCGGAGAGGAGGGAAAGGGAAGGGCGAGGGCACAAGGTGCCTACACCTTCCCTTGCACCCCGTTAAAACTGAACCCCTCATTAGCAGGAAAAAAAATTGAATGAAAATTTATACCTTTTTAATTCTTTAGCAGTTTTGTGCCAGGGAGGGGGCAGGACGAGGCCATTAATTTCCCTCTGTCTCACGTTATTACCGGCTTAGAGATCTACTCAGCGGCAGAGGACAAGAGTTAAAATTCCCCTGAAGGAGGGGAAATAAGGCGATTAGTGATCGCCGGGGTTTGAATACTGAAGCCTGGGACAGCTCCAGATAAGAAAACGCTGGGTTCATAGTTTGTACGTGAATGAAGAACAACAGGAACAAAAAACCTCTCCGTCATACTCTATGCTCTGATATTTATCCAAGGGCTGAGGAACAGTCCCTGTCCTGTAGACCCAGACCAATACTACCCGCCTTCCTACACACTGCTGATAGTACAGACGAGCCTTGCAGCGAAACGGGGTTTGCGAAAGCGACCAACCTCAGGCGACGCTTCCGAAGTCACTACGCTGGCAGGCGCAGTGCTGCGCCGGGAGTAGTGCTGCGAGCCCCTTGCGTACGCTCCTATGGGAACTGCTAGGGCTATACAACGCGCTCACCGCTGTCACCCGTAGGCATCCCCCTGCACGCAGCACTCCTACGCTATGCGTCCAGATGGACACGCGTGCCCTTCTGAAGTCTATTCCACTACATTAACTGTTCGTCTTTCCAAATACTGTACATAATTCAATATTAACGAATATTCTCCGTGCAGCATAGTCCCCAGCCCGACCCCGCGGTGAGGTGGGGCAGCCGCATCCCCTGTGCCGGGAGGATGCTCGGGTGATGCTCGGCTACCGATCCAGCAGGAGCACGAGCCCTGGGGACGCCCCCGCCGCGGCCCCCTCCCGCTCCCCGCCAGCAGCCGTTGCTTCCCAGCCTCGGCCCCGCTCGCCGCTTCGATCCGTCGATACTGGGCGCAGTCGCCGGGAAGGGCGGGCACGGCCCCAGCCCCGATCGATAGGCAGCGGTCGCCGGCCCCGTGGGTGCTGCACTTGTTGAGCGAGCCTGTGGTGGAAGAAAAAGAAACCACATTTAATACATTCCTCCTCCGTACAAAGCCTAAGCGCAAACACGTAGGAGCAAGCAGGGGGGCAGCAACAGCTTTCAGTGTCTTGCGGGGGCTGAATAATGGCAGCGAGCGCGAGTGCTGGGAGCCAGGGAGGAGCAGCGCCGCGGGCTGCGAGCCCGTCCTGCAGCACGGCCGTATCACCGCTCTTGGGCTTCATCCGTTGCGCCCGACACCACTAACGACATACAAGTTCTGGCAGTACAATACACTGGAAAAAACAGATTATACTTCTGCACAGCTGGGTGGTACTGCTGGGCCCCCAGCCCTGCGCACGTGCGGGTGACGAGGGCTTCGCCCCCTCTTTTCGTCCCCTCTTGCTCTAATCGTCAAGAGGGAAGGCTCGCTGGGGACCAGCGCGTGGCTTCTCCTGGCAAGTTTGGAGGTTACAATAAACAGCAAGTGATACTTTCACAGTACTTTCCATCCCAGGGATCTCAAACCGCTTTTATTAAGACCAGGAATTAATCCGTACTGCCTCCCTACACGACCAAGAAGGACCGGCACCCTCCGCGCAGAGAGAGGACAGCACCGCGGATGGGGAAGCGGCGCCGTGAGCCGGGACGAGCCAGGACGCAGGCAGAGCAGAAGCTGCTGCTCTTGCAGATGCACTTTCCGACTCGCTCAGCTCGTGGCGTCAGCGCTACGGGTTTATATAACCAGACTCCAAAATCAGTACATCGCCCTTACACTCCACTGTGATCTACCCTAAATACCTACAATATTTCTGGTAGTAAACAATCTCCAAGACTCATTTCTTAGAGCAGCAGCAGATGGTCAAGAGCATTTCCTGAAATTGAATATTATAATGAATTTAGGATCAAAAAAATTTACATAATAATCTGTTTTAGATTCTGATAGTGAAGAAACCTACACAGAAACTGCTTCTTTTCAGCTATTTGAATTGAAGTATAAACCTTCAAATTCTTTAATTATAAACAAACTCTTGCTATTCCAGATCCACGAAAGAAATTGAAAAATTAACTACCCAGCGAAGCTCAAGGCCACATGTCAGGCTTAATTCGTCGGCGAGTTTACCTCTTGTGACCCAGCATCTGGGCTCACCCAGCGGCGGCTGGAGCGGGATGCTCGGGGGCCGTACGGCCGTGCTCAGCCGGGGTCTTGCCTGTTGCGCCTGGTTTGACTGGAGATTGGGCTGGTCCTGTCGAGTCCCCATCAAACTGCACGGCCTGCCCCATCCCACAGCATCTCAGCTCGGACTGGAAATCCGCAGAGCTGCCCAGGGAAGGCAAGAGGAGGGCAGTGTCATGGCCTTTGAGCTCTTTGCTGGGGATGGGGATGGAGACGGGTGGGGTGGCATGGCACAAGTGGGGTGGCATGGGATGGGACAGATGGGATGGGATGAGACAGGATGGGATAAGACCATGCCGACCCAGCCGTGCCCAGATCCTGGCGAAGGAAGGTCCTCCGGAACAGGCACAAAGCCCCGGTCACACACGGTCGCTGGGAACCGGGTCCCACCGTGCCTCCCCCTCGTGCCCGCCACCCGCTCAGGGGTGCCCGCGGTGACGCAGCGGCACAAACGCTGCGGTGAGGCTGCGACGCCCCCCTCTCGGGCTCGTCTCCCCATCGTGGCACCTGGCACAAGCCTGGCAAAAACCAGCCCCGTGCAACGCGCATCCCCGGGACGAGGCACAGGCACCGTCGGGTCCTCGGCCGGAGATGCTGACGGGCGTCCCTGGAAGCAGGGGGGCATCCGAAGGAGCAGCCAATACAGCAGCAATGCCCAGATTCCTTAAAAAGAGGCCCAATTTCCTATTAAAAACAACAGAAAAGCATCCGGTCCAAAGCCAGCTCTCCTCCCCAGGGCCAGAGGAGCGAGCTCAGGTCCAGGCGGGACGACAGGCGTCGGGCTGTGACGAACCCATCGCGGGGGCCGCCGGCCGTCGGGGCTCCGGCAGAGACACCACCGTCCTCCCGCAGGTGCTGGACCAGGGGAAAATGTCACTTCCCACCCTCGTGCCGGGAGATGCAGAGGGCCTTCCCTTTTAGAAAAGCAAATATTTAGTCTAGCTAAAAAAAACCCCAAGAGTGTTTTCCCCAGGTAATACTAGTAACTAAAATAATCACATTCACTTTGCTGGTTTAATTTTATATTTCCATTTCTACCTTATCTTTTTTCTGCAAGCATCATTAAACCACACCATAACAAAAATACATGAACTGTTATTCTTTCAAGAGAAGCCATAAACCACCTCAAAGCTTTTCAAGTTTATTCTTATCTCGTACATCTTCCTCTGGTTCTTTTTTTTTTTTTTTTTTTTCCCTTCATGCATTTCAGAAAGGTAGTTTTCCCTAATGTTAAGAATAGTTGCATTGAAAATGAGATGCTGCCTCTGAAAAGCCCCTCTGGAGGATTAAATAAGTAAAATATAGCCAGAAAATAAACTGGAACCTCATTCAAATAATTTTACAGGAAGAAATCCTACTTTACAATAGGTTTTCAATATCACTTAGAAAATTCTGAGAGTCATATATATATATGTTCTTAATTCAGGACCTTCCATTAAAAAAGACATTACAGAGGGAACTGAAAGGCCATTTAGTACCCTTGTTTATATAAAAATGCATATTAGGCACAGATGCAATCTCCGGCAAAAGACTTGTGTTACAGTTTGAATAAGCTCTGCTTTGCTGAAAGGTGCTAATGAGGGCTGGCGAAGCTGCGAAGGCGCCGCCAGACACCACCACCTCATTTATTCTGCCGGGTAAGGCGAACCCTCGCGCATCGCTCTTGCATCCCCCTCGCTTTTAACTATTCTCCCGCTTGCCGATTCCCCCGCGGTGCTGCTGGCGAGCGGCGGGGTTCGCCCGGGCTCTGCTCAACGTGGTTTTGCGGCACCGACTTGCTCCATCCTCAGCGGACAGGGACGGGGCTGCGCAAGCAGCTTGGCCCGGGGTTGCAAACCTGCCCGATTCCCCCACCAGCTACCGCTCATGGGATGGAACTTGTGTGCCAGGAACAATCCCAAACGGAAAAGGAGTGTCTCTCCTTGCTGTAACTCTCTGTCACGTGCATTTCCTGTACGACACTAGCCCATACCTTGATATAAGCACGCACAAAGAGACTTGGCTGCAGCACTGGTGGGGCGACCACCATCCTGCGTCGCCTGCAGCGTCGCTCCACCGTCCGCTACCTGTTCTCCCCCTGGGACCCCCTCGCTCCCGTCCCCACCTCCAGCTCCCCGCTGCCCCAGCCCCACGCCAGCACCCGACCGCCCGACCCCTCGCTGCGGAGCCGGGAAAGGGGACTTTTCCCAAAGCACTGGCACCGGAGGGAAGGTGAGGCGGCAGCAAGGGGTTGCTGCGGGACCGGGTCCGCGCCGGTGTTGCCCAGCCAAGTCTGCAAACAGGGGTGTCCGCGAGCAGCACCCCGACCCCGGGGAGGCTCAGACGTACGAAGGAAAAGGCACATCCGCGGCAACAGCTTTCAAAACGGGAAGAGCGATAGCAGTTTTGGGCGATGGAAAGAGGAGAGGAGGAAAAGCATCGTTTTACTATTCATTGCCTCCTGCAGGAGAAGCAGGCAGCGATTGCTCCCACAATTAATTAAACATTGGAATAGCGCTGACGATTTCTGTAGGCGTGGAGGCTTTGAGCCGAGGCCCTCCGAGCCCTCGGCGGCGCTGGTCGCCCTGAGCTGCTCCACGGGGCTGAGCCCGTCCCCTCTGCCCACTTGGGTATTTTCTAGCCGCCCGGGCAGTCTGGTGCTCGGACATTTCAGTGATATCTCACCAGGACCCTGAATCCGCAGGGTCAGGCGGACTTTTTATCTGCTGTACAAACCTTTCACAGACAGCTTTAAAAAAGTTTCAGGAAGGACGTTTATACCCAACTGCAGGCGCTACAGCTTCCGTCCTGTGCAAGTGGCCGTGAAAAGGGAGCCGGCAGAGCCGGAGCCGGACCCACGGGACACGCAGGATGCGACGTTCAGATCTTCAGAGAAAACAGCTGAGCTACCGCTTCCCCAGCGCAGGGAAAACACTGCTGAGTTGGCAGCTTCTAAAACAGGCCAGCGGGGGGAAAAAAAAAAAAAAAATTGGCAGGTTTAACTTTGCATCAATTCGCAGCATATTGTTACGTTTTTGAAGTATATAAAACTATTGATCATAAGCAAGGCAATTACTTCTGCTCGTATTTAAAGCCACGCGGCAGGCGGTAAGGAGTCATCACCGAACCCACCCAGCCATTTCACACAGAGGAGGCAAACAACCTCCATCAGAGGGAAAACCCGAAGCGGAGGCTCCTCGCACGCCAGCCCACGCGCGCCTGCGGGGCTGGAGGTCTCTAAGCCACAGTCGTGGTTAAATCATGAAAATTGCTAAGACAGGAAGAGTTTTGGGCATCCTACTTAACAAGAGGCTGAAACACAGGTGGCCCGAGGAGGTACCCCCAGCCTACTGACAAATGCTTTTATCTCCAGAGGCTTCAAAAACCATCGTTAAGTGTAATCACTGTTCCCGGACCCATTGAAAACAGGAGAACTTCTTCAGCTACCTCCGAACTTCCATCATTTTGAGTTGGGCCTCAAAACACCTTTAATAATCCTGAGACTGAAGCCCAAGGGAGGTTCAAGCATCTCCCCTTGAAGCAAAATAACCCCTTAACTTCCCAGTCAGGACCCCCCCCAGCCCCTCCGATGATACTGGTGCAAAATCTGAGCCGGGCGGGCGTCGCGCACGGCCCAGCCACTGCAGAAACGCCTCTGCAGTGACCAAACCAGATCGCACACGATATTTGGGTAGCAAGTTTTGTAGAGAATAAATATCACACTTCAATTTCATGGTAACTTAGGAGGGTTTACTGGCAAATACCATGGCTTTTACATGGTTCTACCAATTACCGAGCAATTACATGTAACCTAGATCTGGAGGACATACAGTAGCGATATAATGTATTCGTCCCTCTGTTAAAAAGAAAAAGGCAGTTAATAGAAAACACTCTTTTTTTTTTAAATTATAAACCCCTCCACAATATTCCGGTGTGACATTATTAAAAGTCCACATCAATATCAAACCCAAAGCAAAGACTGCCATCCCATTAACACATCAGTTGTGGGACGATCAATAAAAATTTACTTGAAACTGCACCATATGTCGCTCCCCACAAAGTTTTATTATTCAGATTCATCAGTTTGTACCTCAACCCCCGTGCAATTAAATCCCATTTAGCAGCACTGACCTTCTGATTTGAACTTGTCATTCCTACAGCTGGTTTGGAGTTTAACAGCACTTTTAAATAATGAAAGCAAAATGTCTGTGAATGAACGGTGGGGTACGGGGAGCCCTCCGCCGGGAAAGCCCTCCCGCGCCAAAACAGAGAGAGGCGGGGAAAAAGGGGGGGGGGGGAGAAAAAAAGAGAGTGCCGGCACATTTTAACATGTTGTAGCATATTTGTAAACATCGTTAATCACGGATTAGCAGATGGTAATGTTAATTGCACCTGTGGAAGTAACAAGACCTCAAGGTTGATTACATTTACAAACCGAGATTGGGGCTGCGGCGCGGTGGAGGATTCCCCACCGCCGGCGAGGAAGGTGCCCCTTGGGCGGCGTTGCCAGCACCGGCCGCTCCTGCCCCAGCCCAGCAGCACCCCGCGTCGTTCCCTGCAGCCGCGGTACCATCTCGAGCTTTGCAAAGACAAAGGTGTTCTCTGTCCCAAAGCCCTTCCAGCCTCAGGAAACCTCACTGGGACCCAGTGACGGATTTGATGGAACGGGATTTTTTTTCGGTCGCGTTGATAATCTGCGCACAAAAGCGAAATCCGGGGCATGAGCTGAGCTTCTCTCGCAGCGAGTTCTCCCTGGAGTTGATTTTGGGGGATGAAAAGATTTGTGTTTGCCCTTGTCCGAGGATAAAAAGGCCGAGGCGCAGAGCGCATCTTCTGACCAAGGAGGACAAATATTTTGCCGCTGTGCTTAGAGACACTTCGGTTATTGAGAAATCATTTTAGAAGGGCAATTACTAAATTTTAAAATCAATTTGGTAAATAAGCCTCTGAAAGGAATCCATGACAAGCAGCAGGGAGGGAAGAATTGACTTTGAAATTACACACACACACACACTTTATTCGTATCTAAATATCAAAGAGACTGTATGTACAAACAGAAGTAATCAGGAAGCATGTTTTGATCTTGCTGATGTACACAAAAAATGACAATTAATGTCCTCCTTTATGATATAAAGCCAGGAGTTTTTTTACAGTTACATTACAGGGATGATTATAGTCAAGCTTAAGGCTAAAAATAATGAAAGACTATAAAAACTACATTTTAACATTTAAAAATATCCAGGAAATTAACTGGAGAAGCAGGCAATGATCCAATTAATGGATCGCATTTATTAGATCAGGGGCAAATCACACAGCACAAAACTCCATCTCTGAAGGTGTGAGTGTGCAGAGGTCCCCGTGCCCCTCGCAGGTCTCAGCCCGGAGCAGGATGGAGCTGGGGCTGAAGCAGAAAGCATCAGCCGCGGCAGATACACTGAAAGCCAGCCGGGCGACGGCAGAGGTGCATCCCATTAAAACGAAGCGGGGCCAAAACTTGCCAACAGGGAAATGGGCTAAATGCAAACAGCAGAGCCATCTGGAGTGGGATTTACTGCACTCACAAAAGCCCGTATTGCAGCTCTCAAGCAAAAAAAGTCTGAGCTGCAGCCCTAGTTACGTGCTCAAATTCCCGTCTCTTAAAATTTGAGCCTGACGCAACTCCCAGTAAGCCTTGTCTGATCCTCCAGTGCCAAATCAAGGTGCTCCGTGGATACAGCAGCCGTACGGGGAAATTTGCAGGGGAGTTGCGATGGCTGCTGGACAAGCGACTGCGGGACCTTCGATCTCCCTCACTCGCCCCGTCGGCAGAGCCGCTGCGGGCACCGAGGTTTCAAAGCTTTGGGGAAGCCTTCCAGAAGTAAAGTAACTGCTCCATCGTTACTCACCTGCCTCCTCATTAGAGGGGGTGAGCCGGCATGGCTAAGCACAGTCTGACGGCACCCAGCCTTCCCAAACACATGCAAAGCCAGTGAAGTGCCTCCTCTATTAAAGTACTGCTCAAATAACTTAAAAAAAAAAAAAAAAGAAAAAAAAAAGGAAAAAAAGGAGAAACTGCAGTTCCTATGAAATCAGAAATACATATACTTACCTATACGTCAAGAATAAAGAAACAGCTTTATCCTCATCCCTGCTGCTGGAAAGGAAAGATTCAGTTAGCCCCCAGAGCTGAATCTTTCCTCCAAAAAATGAGCAAATCTGAGCCACGGGCACCCTCTGCTGGGGCACCCACGGCTGCAGCCTCCCTGGCCCCGAGCCTTACTATTTCAGCATTAAGGAATTTAAAAAAAAAAAAAGACGACACATTCACCCCACAAAATGCAAGAGCCGTCGCCCCAGCAATGCACCAGTTCACCGCTATTCAGTGACCAGCTCACCTTCAGACTGAGGCAACAAAGCCCTGCTTGCACGACAGCCGTCATTTCAGAGGGATTTGGGTTTTGTCCTTTTCCACGGGAGAGGGCGAAGGGGCAGACCCAGCTCAGGATACGTGCCACCGCTCCAGGCACCCTCTCCATCACAGCCCCAGCCACAGAAGTGAGTACTCGACACCCTTCAAGGGCTCCGTGTCCTGTTCTGTCCCCCATCCCGGGCACCTGGGGCCTCCCCAGCCCCGCAGCCACCCACTGCCGCAGCACCCACCAGCCAGGCCCGCCCAGGGACCCATGTGAAAAACCTCCACATCCACAGACCGGTTTACAGACTTCATTTAGCTCAAAGGAAAGTCCTAATTAGTCACTCTGAGTGATTTACTTGTTCATTTGGAAGGGGGGGAGAGGGGGAGACTAAGCTGAATTGTTTGAAATTATCCCTAAAGGGCACTGTAAATTAAGTGTTAATGAGGAATCCTATGCAAAGGGCCACAGTAGCTAAATAAAATAATTAAGGTGCTAAGTGATAACATTCATTTGGCTCTCAATAATTTAGCCAGCCTGGTTTTCAACCAGGGTATTTGCAAATGAAGCCACCCTCACCCCAGCCCGCCATGCCATCAGCGGGGACGGTGGTGCTGGGGCAGCTCAGGATCCAGTAGGATCAGGCCTGCCACAGAAATGAAACTTCCCCAGAAGAAGAGAACAAGCTCCTGGTTCCCATTCCCACCTGAAGGAAGTGCTCTGTTCCACTAATCACACTCTGGATTTATGTATGACACACCAAGGATTGATTTGAGTCTACAGCCAATCTTTACAGAGGCTTTATTTCAATGGGCTGCGTTTTTTCCCCTCTACACCTGTTTTCGAACAGCTCACGTCCATCCTTGGGCAGGGCTGCAGGCCTAGCTCACAACCAAATACAACACCGTGTGTTTTCAGACACTCAAGCAGCAGTATGTAACAGAGAAACCACCTCGTCGTGAAGAAATTGCTACCGAGTAGTCCCAAATCACACCTGGTTCTCACCAGCACCCTCTCGGCTGCTAAGGGGGGAGCGGGCTCGGGCACGGGGCGGGCACGGCTGCTCTCAGCGGCAGCACCAGCCGAGCACGGTCTCTCACCTACAGCCCAAATTCTCCCCACAGCACAAGCGGCGTACAAAGTCCCCCGTGCAACAAGCACAAAGCTCGCAGCCACCAACAGGTATTTTACTGCAAGAACTGAAGGATTTGGCTGTCTGCTTTTAAAACCTAGCTTTGTCTCTGTTCCTTACAGCTGCTCCTCCGAGCTGCCGGTGGGAGGTGTTACCCAGTACACGCAGGTGTCCGACTTCAGCGTTAAGCCAGCGTTAAGCCAGGGTTCTGGTGGTATCGTGCGTCAGCCAAGATGCAGCTCAGGTCAACGGGGCTCTCCCTGTAACTTGCAGCGATGGTGAAGACCCTGGAAACAGCGCTTCCACAGCCACACCAACAGAGCGCAGCCACGCAACGCTGAGCGGCTTTCCCCGCCAAATAAAAAAATCTTCAATCACCGTGCCTCAGCTTTTGGCTGCAGATGGAGTGCAGGAGAATACCTGTAGGAAAGTAAAAAAAATAAATAAAAAAGTATCTTTTTTTAAACCACAAGAAAATCATTCTGCGGGCCTGGATGTTTGTTTGATTTTTAAATACAGAAATTTGGACTATGACGCCTTTGTGCTCAGAACTGTTTTTACCAGTAGCAACAGAGACGTTCAGCGACTCGATCCCGGGGTGAAGTGCTCTGCCAGCGGGTACGGCCAGCATCCGATGGCACAAGAGCTGCGTCTCTAGGGAAAGTCCGTCCCCTTCACTACCTGCAGAAGAAAGACACTGCTCAGGTCAGCTCACAGCCGCTGCCATGTCCCTTTTCCGCCCCTCCCAAGTACAGTTCTTGCTAATGCTCTGTCACAACTACACCGTTGCCCCTAAGCTCACCAGCAACTTCGCCAGCTCCCGCGCAGCAACAGCCAAGAACTACCAGAGGCAAGATGGGCACCTTACCTGCCTTCCCTTCCTGGCCCACTCCAGCCTCCCCGGCTCTGTTCTCCAGTATCTGAAGTGTTTTTGAGGAATACCTGTGCAACATGCCTGCACGCACAGCGTAAAGCGCAGAGCCTTGCGGTCCCGAGCACAAAGATCCCCTGCACAAGTAGCCACCGTACCAGCAGACAGCTGCCCACGTACACGGGCTGCTGCCAGAGGGACAAGGCAGACAAGAGGCCACAGGCCGGATCTGGTCCAGCAAATCCCACATCCCTATTGATAGTGACGGCTTCAGGCTTTTCAGCACACAGTACCACCAGCTGGGTGCAACTTGTGAATGCAGACAGTTTAACCAGAGGCTTCAATTGATTAGTTGTTAAACCATCCAACAGCCCTGATATGTTTGGGCTGATACACTGGTGAAACAGAGTTGAAATCTATCCCAGGTCATTAGTAGTTGTTTGACTCACACTGTCACAAAGGGAAATGGAAAGGGAGAGGCTTTAAACAACCCTGCGTGCAGACAAGTGAAAATGCAGAAGACCACAGACCTCCCAGCCCGCTCAGCTCCCCAAAGAATTCTTCCACATTCATTATTTAGAGGTACACAGACAGCTACACGGCTGCAAGAATAGCCAGCTCATTTCAAAGACATGCTCACCCTCTGACAGAACAGGCTCAGCATGCTGGAACTTTCCCCTTCAACAGCCATACCCCAACTCCAGCTGAGCTCCAGACTCGTCCTGGGACGGCACTGGTGGGGCACACGCTGCCTACCAAGGGCTTCTGCGCCTCTGCCTGCGTGACCAGTGCTGTCACCGAGGCCTCGCTCAGCTCACCTAAATGTAGACACTTACCTGAAGTTTTAACAGCATACATGGCTGCCTTAGGCACTTTTAGGCCACTGGAGACTCGTTCCCTCCATAAAGGCAAACGAGCTCCTTGTTCGGCTGAGCTGCCATAAAATTCTTCCCCTGCTGTCTGCGTACAGCACCTCCCCAGCAGGTCCCGTGCCCCATCCCTACGTATTGATCTGTGCAACACCCCTCCGATGGCACAGGGTAGGAAAGTGCTGTTATTCCCATTTCATAGACTGGAAGCTTGAGGCCCAGTCTCATGGTTTCGCTGGCCTGATCTAACTGGCAAGATGCATTTTGTGTAAGGAAAAGAATGCTTTGGGTAATGCATCTTGCCTCACCTTCCCACGCGAAATAAGCCATACAGGCAAAAGCATCCTTTGGCTGGGGTAAACGAACCTTCAGAAAACCAAAATCCCACCCTAACCATTATTTGTCTCCTGCTGGAAGCCAGCAGTGCAGACAAGGTCTGGGGGAGTTATCCAAGGTCACAGGGGAAGCCCGGGTGACCAAAGGAATCGAAGCCAGGCATCCCATGGCTCAGCCTGCCTCTTCATCGCTAGACTGTGGCTCTCTAGGGATGCTTCAAGAAAAAAAAAAAAAAAGGAGAGATATGTATTATCCTACTTTTTCCTGATTCAACACAGAAAAGTTTTACAACTTAGTCATATTTGCCTCCTGAGCCTCTCAAACCACACCCTCGTGGGACTCTCCAACTGGGACAACAGCTATTGCCAGAGGTGCAACAGCTCCTGGAGCAATCCTCTCCTCTCCCTGGTAAAGGGTCTTACGATTCCTAATAAAGCAGCAATTTTGCTTCCAGCTTTTACAAAGCTTTTTATGGCTGCGGCTGCTTAAAATAATTAGGAGCCATAAATTCAGGGCAAAAAGACTTGCACAGAGTGCGACACAAGGGAGGGAGTATTGACTGAACCAGATTAAATCCTAATTTATACTGGTGAGCAAAACATTTCCCACTTCAGATCTTTGACTTCCACCTCTTAGCTTTGTCCCTCACTGACAGGCCTCAATGACCAGAGTTAGAGCTTGGCTGAAATGACAAAAAACAGGTTTCCTGCCCCATTTACAACTAACACCACTGTACCAACTGCAGCTTCCAGTGCAGGAAGTTCAAATCCAGGCAGAAGCAGCTGTGCTGGCAGTTCAGAGAAATATGCAAAATGAGCATCTCGATAAAACCACCAATTCCACGAACAGCCTTAAACCCCAAGCTAAAGACTGAATGTGTAAGAAGAACAAATTACCCAGAAACTCTTCTTGCTCAGACATCTAACTGCTCCCAATCTGCTCCTGTTCGCACAAGGCTCCCAGTCTTCAGGGCAGCCAGCCTGCCTGTCACCTTCGGCAACGACTCCAGTGCCGACAAGATTAAGCTGGACTGTCCAAATCACTCTCTGCCAAGCCAGCGAGGATGCCAGGAGGGTGAATTCAAGCCTGCAAATGCTTAACTTACAAGACAATCTGTGCAATGCTAGGAAGCTCACTACCATGCTAAATTATCTCTGCGGCTCTCTGCAGCTGCAGGTACGCTACATATTCAGATCTAGGACGTTTCTTCAAACAACCTCAGCATCAGACGACTGTAATGTTCAATTTTCTTTTCAGTGAAGAGTTAGTGCTCAGCAGAGAGTTGAAATCATTACTGCTGCAAGGTCCGGGAGCTCTCCTCATGCATCTACCAATCAGCCTCCAATCTCCCTTGACAAAAGGATATTTGGACTTTTTCCTGGAGAAATCTCTCATAATTCAAGGTAACGACACCACTGCCACTTTCACCCCCTTCCTTTCTCCTGGTGTTGTCATCGTTTCTGGGATGCATTTCTTTGTGGTCCGTCAGCAGCGCTGCCAGCCTCTCTACTCCCTTTATAATATAGCTCCCCACATCTTGTAGAGATGCCAGATTTGCGGCGTTGTCTTGTCAGTATTTCTCAGAGTTCAATAAACATTTTAATTAAAGGAATGTCTTCGGAGCCAAAAAAACCACAGCACGGGGCAGGCTTACAGCCCCTTGATGGCTCATCGCCAGCATGACACTACTTCCAAGTGTAAAAGCTCAAACCAGCTCTTCTGCCAGGTGACACAAAGTGGGGGGCTACGGCATGGCCGCACAAGGGTGCCTAGAGCAGCACTCCTGGGTGAATTTCTTTCCCTAGCTGCCACAAGGCTGTTACTCCCCTTCTCTTCACCTTCTGGGAGGCTGTGCAACCCCAAACTCTGCCTACAAAAGACAGCATCCTTTTCAAGTATTCCCTACACAAAGAGGGGCGGAAGCAGAGGGCCCTGTAGGAATCACCCTGTCGAGGTGCTCAGGAAAGTGGCACCCATTGCTCAATCAGCGCACAGGTCTGGCAGGGAGGAGGTTACCCCTCCTCCGCCTGCTGGTACCGCAGCAGCCAGCAGCCCCTGCCTTCTCCGAGGCCTGCAAAAGCAGCCACTGACCAGTCTCCACGGTGGTCTCCGTGCCACAAAGCCCAACTTTGTGTTCAAACCAACCCCAGCAACAGCTCCTCATGCTTCTTTCCAGACCTGGGCACAGAGATACATTCCTGGTTTTTGAAGGGGAAACATGACAGAGCAAAGACTTGGCACAGCTCACCACTACAGCCTCAGCGCAGCAAGAGCAAACACCTACCTCCTGGGTCTCTCACTCAGGTCTGTGGTTCGCCAACACAGAAAATCCAGGTTTGGGGCTCTAGGACGGGATCAAAAGCGCCGCAGAACACAATGCAAAACAACACGCTGTGGCTACACTGACCCAGACCTGTCCTGCCACTGAAAACTGCCATCTAGACCCTCTGCAGCTACTAAACTCCCTGTTCATCTACACAAACTGGTTTGTTCCTGCAGTTCCTACCGGGAGGCTTCTCGGCTACCCCTCTTCTTCTCCGTCCCTATTTCATTTGCAGCCAGATCGTTCCAGTACTTCTTGCTCAGCTTTTCCTTCCCAGACCAAAGTGTGATGTAACGTAACAGACCTGCAACTAGCTTTGGAGTGAAACATCACCCTGATCGTTCCCTCACACACGCAATTCCACCAAGCCCAAAGCTCTGTAAACTGAAATACCTATTACTATAATAACGGGTTTATTCCACCGAAATTCCAAACAACTGATGACAGGAACATTTTCCACATCCTCTGGCTTGCTGACCGTTCCCACGACTTCCCAGCCTTCTGCAGTTTTAGCCTAGAAAGGGAAAGGAAACAGATGTTAAAAAATCACCTACTTTTTTCAAGCCTAGAAAGAAAATAAGTCATGTATGCAAACACTTTTTTTTTTTTTGCATTTTCAGTTAAGCTGACTGGCTTTTCTAGGGTTTTTTTTGGTGTCCCTTGAATTTTTACCACCAAAGTCCTCCCAGTACCAGCACACAAGCATTGATTTAAGGGGGGGGGGGGGGAGAATTAAAAAAAGTAATTTTCCTTCTGGCATTTATTCCAGTTCAGCAAGCAAACAGCAACTGAAAAGCTTTGTTTTCCCCCCATACAACAGTTCTAGGAAGGTTTTTGCCAGGAAAGCATACAAAAAGAGTAGTGTTAAACAAATTAGCATAAGGCTAATCCACAGAGCAACGCAGTAGAAGTTCTCAAGTGCAGGCTCAGCCATTAGAAGCCCACAGTAACGTTTTCAAACACAAGTGCGCATTTTCAAACTTGGATGCCAAAAATCAGCTCATACAAAAGGCAGGGCACTCAACACTCAGCGCCTCACATATCCAGAGAGCCAGCCTTCCCTCCTGCACCCTAGTAAAAGGAGCCTTAATTATTTGTCTTGGAAATCCATTTTAACAATAAAAGAGCTGCTGCTTCTTGCCAGCTTCATTTCCTGTGAAACTGGCACTTTTTACATTACGTTACATCAAATTTACACCAGCCAGGCAATGCCAAGGTTTAGGCCAGTGAATCTGGGTCCAATTAAATGAACTGCTGCAACGGCTCAAAACGTTAATAATTCAAGCTTTACAGTAACAAAGTGATTCTTCCAGCTGTTTCAATTAAAAATCAATGTATTTTATGTATCTTTCATTTCACCATCATCCAGAGCTCCAGCTGCCACAGACCTATTGTACAGCTGGACAAGGGTTTTCTAGCACCAAGCGGGAAGAGTCCAGGCTTACCTCTGCTCAGCCTCCTCGCACTCACACCAGACTACCACGAGCTCTTCCTCAGAGGGACACAGGCATGCAGCCACCCTGGGAGCGCAGACTGGGTGCCTCCGTCCCCCTGAGGGTCTGCAGCCTCTGCCCTCCCACCCCCTGCTGAACCCTCCAACCCCACTGCTCCCCCAGGTCTGGGGGATCCCACTCGAACAGGGGAGGGCAGATGAGAGCCTGCAGCTCCCTGCTCCGCGTGCACACAATATTCAGCGGGTCCCCAGCCCAGCCAGGGCACAGGGGACCTCCACAAGGAGTCAGGGCAGTCACACGGTGCTACCCCAGGGGACGAATGCACTCTGCCAATTCAAAAGCAACATCCCTGGGTTTGTTTCGGTTTAAATCATGCTTTTCCGTGTGCATCCCCTTTCTTTATGCAGCACGTTCTGCAAAGGGCCCTATCTCACCTCACTGCACAGGTACAGCGTAGAAAGATTCCCAGGAGCTCACACACCAGCGCTGGTTTCTCCTCCCTCCCCTGCTCCAAAGGCTGCCCAATGCTGCCATCATGTGCCTGGGCCCCGGGCTGCTGCCTCTGCCACACACCGGGCAAGACCTGCTGCAGGCAGCAACGCTAGCTCTGGTCCCCACGGGGAGAAAGGGAGACAGACCCCGTCTTACCGAGCTCGCAGCCCGAGTATGGGAGATAAGACACAGCGTCATCCTGCTATCGCCACCTTCCAGGAAAAGACCCACAACTCAGACCTGTTACCCCACCCGATGGAATGGGACTGGGGGGTGTGTGCCCGTCAGAGGTGGTCCGACAGCACAGACCACCGGCAGCAAACAGGAATGCAGAGCAGGAGCACAGGACGCTGCAAATAACCCAGTCCTTTTCTTGTACTCCTCTCTGTTCAACAAATGCAGTATTTGAGGTTTCTTGAAAGGAAAGGGAAAAAAAAAAAAAAACCCATGGCTCATTCTACCTTCAAAAAGCTCCGGAGATCATCTGTGCTGTAGACATCGAAGACTTCCATAACTCCAGAGCTAGCTTTGCTCACTGTTGGAGTCAAGGGGCAGCTGCAAGGAAAAAAGAAAGGACAAATGTAATATGACAGCAAAAAGGGAAATCCAGGAGAATTTTTATTTCTGTATTTCCTTCTCTTGCCTCTGCAACCCAATTCCAACTAGTTCACTAAAGATCTCGCTCACTATACGGATGTATTTTCCTATGGAGCATAAGAGGGCTCAGAAATTAACCCAGGAAATAGGTTACAGCAGTTTTGTGCACAGATGGACAATTGACACACAAAATGGGTTAAAATAAAAAGTAGCCAGGGAGGTTCCTTACCAGCCTGGAATAATACCACATCCCTGCAGAGTACAACGCAAAGCAGCAGCTAGCCAAATTCAGCTCTCAAGCTCAGTCCTAGAAAGCCTTCTACAGAAGCTGTCAAGCAATGCAGGCTAGAAACCTCTCTGGGAGCCAGCAGGAAAAGAAAGAGAAAAGCTGTAGGAGCAGATAACCAACCCCATACCTGTTCCTCTGGCTTGTCACCACTCTGTCCACCCCCAAGAAGTATGCAGAGCGCAGCAGTGCCCCCAGGTTCATGGGATCCTGGATCTGCTCCAACACGAGCCAAATCAGCTGCCGGTTCGGACTCTCCTCATCCCCCAAATCAGGCTTTTCAGCTTCCTCCAAACTCTTGAAACGGAGAGGAGTGGCCTCCAAGCAAACTCCCTGGTGGACCCCACCTCTGCAAAGAGCATCCAGCTCTCTCCTTTTGACGTGGTGCACAGGGACTCCCCGGGCCGTGGCCTGAAGGACAAACTCACTCATAACAAGCCGCCGAGATCCGCTGCTCTGCTTGAGGAACAACCTGAACAGGTCCCTTCTCGACTGAGAGAGGGCCAGGGAACACGGTGCGATCCCAAATAAGATCTCCGAGCCTTTAGTCCTCGCGACGGACAGAGGCTTTCGTTCCAGCCTCTTCCTCGCCTTCGAGAAGTCAGCCTCCCGCGAGCCCCACAACTCCCTGTCGGCTGGCGCAGCCTGCCTGGCCCCTCTCTCATACGACTTGTGCCACGCTCGCGGCCGCCTCTGCGGGGCCAGGCCCTCGTGGGAGGTACAGGCGTCACCCGCCGCTCCAGACACCTCCGGGAGGGCCGGTGGGGAAAGCCGACCGCCACCGTTCCTGCCCCGGGGTGGCCCTTCCTCATCCCCACCCGCGGCTGGCCGTGCGAAGGGCGGGGGTCGCTGCTCCCGAGTGGAGCCGTACCTCACCCCCCACCACCAACGGCCGCACTTCGCGGGTGACAGCCCCACGGCCCTCCAGACGCTGGACTTGAGCGCTTGCTCCATGGGTGCCCCAAAGGCCTTTCCGCACAGGAGAGGCCAGGGCAGGCTCCGGCGGCCTGCCCACGGGAGGCGGTGCGGCCTCAGGCCGCGGCTGAGCTGACAGGAGGCGGCCCCGCACCACCCCACGGGCACGGAGCGGGGGCGACGGGACGGGTACACGAGCGCGAGGGGAAAAAACACCGAGCTCAGCTCCAGAGACAGCTCGGCGGCCAAACCGGGACGGCGGCAGGGCCGCGGACACGTGTGGGGCGCCCCGCTGGGCTGGGGCTGACGGGACTCCCCGGCACAGCGGGAAGAACTGCCGGTCGCAGCGGCCGCCGCGGACACGCGTGGGCCCGGCCGCCGCCGCCGCCGCCGCCGCCGCCTCCCCGT
>JAVKLA010000084.1:2723295-2752676 GCA_034782735.1 Sagittarius serpentarius
CGAGCGCGGCGGGTCGGCGGGCCCCGCCCCCCGCTGCAGCGCCCCCTGGCGGTGGGCGGGAGCGCAGGCGGCCCGACTCGTTCCCGCCCCTGACAGGGGTCGCCCCGGAGGGGAGCGGGCGGCCCTCGCCTCGCCTCGGCTCAGCTCCTCTCACCTCGGCTCCCCGCACCTCCCGGGCACCGGAGCCTCTGCCCCC
This sequence comes from Sagittarius serpentarius, assembly GCA_034782735.1. Lineage (NCBI taxonomy): Eukaryota > Metazoa > Chordata > Aves > Accipitriformes > Sagittariidae > Sagittarius > Sagittarius serpentarius. The sequence continues at coordinate 2,723,492 of JAVKLA010000084.1, forward strand.
AGCCAGAGCCCTCGAGGGGCCCCGGCAGGCGTGAGGGGGAGGGGGCTTCGTCCCCGCACCCCTGGGCCGAGCCGGGTCACCCCGTTGGGCCGAGTCAGAGGGGAACCGACACCCTCCCCGCCCCGCTCCGGCCTCCACTGGCAGGGCCTTAATTAACGAGAAAACAGCTTTCAGCTGGATCATTAGGGCATCTCACAAAGACTGGGGTGAGGGGCTGCATCCCACAGACCCTAGCCCAAACAACCGGCACTACCCGAGCCCAGCAACAAAGGCAGCAGCGCTTTGGAAAGTCTTGGCCCTGGCCTAGCCCAGATGTTTTTAATATTTAATAAAAAAAAAAAGTGTCTGAACCGCAGTTACAGCTGAGGGAGTGGGGATTTCTCCCTGACCCTGTTCTCAAAGGCCGTGTGTGCTCAGGCGGGCTGTAAAACCCCACGGACAATGGAAACTGTCCAAAGAGCACCTCATCGGCTGGAAACGCACGTTCTGAGGGCAACGCCCTGGCCTATTTACTGCCCAGGCACCGTGATGGCAACGCGCCTCTCCAAACACAGGCAGAAGGGCTCTGAGAGCATCAGCAAGCCCCGGGCCCCAACTCGCTCCCAACCTGTTACCTTTACACCAAAATGCTGCTCTTCTAATTAGGTGTTATTTTATATCCACCTTTTAATTTCATACATGGGTAGACAAGGGGCAGGCAAACAGGGAACCAGGTCATTCACAGCAACAGCTTTAGGGCTTCCAGGGGTTTATCCCTCAGGCAAGCATGCCTGCGTGGGCCATGGTGGACAAACCAAGACAAACATTATTTTAAAAGGATTTTGCAGAGAGAATCAAAAACATTTCAGTCCTTTTCTACACTATTCGTCTGAAGCATTGACAAGTTATCTCAGGCCTCAAAAATATAACAAAATTGTTTTTGCAGGTTCAGAGATCTCAAGTAAAACCCTGGTTTTCCTGCTGCCTACCAGAGCCAACTGTGCTCGTGGTTCCTCCCCTTGCAAAAAATGAGAGCCAAGACTAGTCCCCTGAGATCACATATCCGCCAGATAAAACTGCTGTACCTCCAGTAAACAAGTTAACATAACTGATGATCTATACGAAGGGGGGGGGGGGGGGGAAGCACAAGAATAGGAAAAAACTATGGTTTTAATTCTACAAATGCTCTCTGCCTATTTACAAAGTATCCAAAATATCTGCCTCAAATCCAGCAAAGGCAGCCAATTCAGCTATTCATTACTTACTTGCAAAAAACCTTGTATTTCAATGACAGCAAACCTGAGCTCAGGAATGTGCCTCTGCACTTGGACAAGCTGAAAGGAGACTGGGGAACAAAAATGCCTTCAGTTAACAATGACGATCATCCGTCTTGCTTTGAGGCAAGCATGAGAGACTGAAAGAGTCCAATATCCAAGTCTGAGCAGCAACAGCGGTTCATCCCTTGCATAGTTTAGTCAAACCCAGCCGTGCCCAGCAGCCTACCTGGGGATTTCAGCGAACCCCTGTGGAGTGAGGCTTCATTTGAACACAGGCGGGCGAGTCCAACCTCCACAGGTTATCCGTGAAACAACCGGATGCTATTCTGCTCCAGAAAGCAATTACGTTTTTTCTCACAAAGAACCAAACCCACACGTTTCTGTTTGAACTCTTCACAAAAGAAAGGTTTAGCTGTGAACAGTAAAAAGGATGTTATGTTTTAACACAAAACTACTATATACACAACAAAAGAACCACAGTGTGCCTCTCTTTTTATTCTTTATTTTACAGTTCACAATTAGAAACCTACTGATAAATTACACAGTTCACCCTCCTGTTTGGGGTTTATAAATGCCTCAGAGTCACGCTGCCAATCCCATCTCATCCCAGGAAGGTGGCTCAAGGTGCCACCAGGTTACGCAAGGCAGAGCAGCCAAACGACCCGCAACAAACCCCTCCACAGGCCGCACTTCATGTGGGAAGTTAACGGGCAGCAGGGATTATCCCCTAAAACCACATTTGAAATGCAAAAATATACTGCATATCATTTCAAGGTTATTTTATAGACTTGCAAATGTTACAAATGTTCTTGGGGAAAAAAAACAACCCAAACTTCCAGGGCTGCAGGTCAGCCAGGTTGTATTTGCAGGGAGCAACTACCCAGACTGGCCCTTTTTCAAGGCCTTACCTCTTAAGCAATTCTCTCCGAAGCCTCCTTTTGCAGAGCGGAAAGCTAAGCTGGGTCCCTCCTCAGCCATGCATTTCAACATCTGCTTAACTTTGTACACAGTTGCAGCCACCAATTCAGATGTTTCACCAGTGGTACCCACATCCCGGCTCATTTTTTTTCTGCTCAGAAGTTCCTCATTTCTCCACTTGTTATTTTGGCCTCCAACTCCTAGTTCAACCATCTTCTCTTAAAAAGATGGCACACACCGCACAGCACATCTGCTGAATTTCAACAAGCTCCTGCAAAAGAAACCCTATGGAAAAGACCGGGAGTTTTCATATCAAGTCTAGCTGAACATCACAGGGGCATTATAAAAAAGCACAGCAGTGCCTGAACCCTCCTTAGCCAAGTGCCTCTGAATTGAGGATCACGGTGGCATGGAGACTGAAGAGCTTTTCCAGCTGGCGCAGGCTCTCTGCTGCGGCGAGGATCGCTGGCTGCATGCAGACCTGGACTGGCCGCTCCTTGCAGGACATGATCTAACCCAGTACCGGGGGTGAAACCCAGCTCTGTGCAAAGAACCCGCACAAAGCCACCGCCTCAGCAAGGCGGAGGAGGGCACTGCCTTACAGTGGTGCGAGACCGCCCCACAGGGCATGAATTTCACTCACAGTAAGTTAGAAGGCCAAATCCAGGGATGAGGCTATGTGTACTTGCCAGTAGAAACTGGTGACGGATGAGGAATGGACAGAACACACCATGAGCATGTATTTACAAAGAGGAAAAAAAAGGGGCAAATTACATTTGTTTTGCCATTACGAAGGAACATTTTACCAGTTTTCTCCTCGTATCCTTCTACAGTTGCTCACCTTTGGCACAAGGAATTCTATGTATCACAAGATTTAATTAATAATAATACTTCATATCAACACTCAGCACTTACATAGCGCTTCTCATATTCAAAGTGCTTTACAAAAGTGAGTCCTCACAACACCCCTGTGAGGTAGGTAAGTATTATTATCCCCATTTTACAGATGGGGAAACTGAGGCAGAGAGGTAAAGTGACTTGCCCAAGGCTTTACAGGGAGTTAAACTCATGACGTAGTGGCCCAATTCTGGTCTCCCTTATGGTGGTGTAACACAGATGAACTCCCACAGAGCTATACCGGTATAAGCAAAACAAAGCAACCCAAGTTTCTCTGGATGCCAATCCTCCGCTCCGATCAACTGACCATACCTGCTCCACCTAAACCAATGGTTTGCCTTCCAAAACACTACAGAAATTCCAGAGCGCAGCAGGAGCGAGTCTGCAATCTTAAGGCAACATATACTTTAACAGCTCCACAGCTCTGCAGCAAGTTGGACTACAGGCGGACGTGTTTCAGCCACACTGCAAGTGTCTTAAGACAACTCAAGTGGTCTCCAGCTCTGCATGTATCAGCTTTGAGGCCGATTCTCTTCTCCCTCAAGTTAGCATAAATCCAGAGCGGAACAACGGGGCTGCACCAGCCTAGAACTAGTACGAGATCTGAACCAGACCTTTTACCTGCCGCTTCGTAGGCAAGTGTCCCTACCCATATCTTTTCAATATGGACAACTTCGGCATGGTTCAATTCACTCTCTCTCTCTGAGTTTGTGTCTCTGCATATAAACAAACTTTCAACATTTCCAACTCATCAGCACCAGCATTTAAACAGCACCATACATCTTTCTAAGACTGATCAATATTTCCAGAAAAGTGTCAATGCATGCAAATACCACATACAAAAACATCAAGAGTGCTGGGAGATGACACCAAGGATAGAGGTGATCACAAGACAGCACACATTTAGCTTTTATTAAAAATACCAGACAACTCACTCTTACTGTAACTATGCCACTTAGATGATCATTCTAACCTGCAGAAGTACAGGTACTTTTCCTCCAACTATTTACCTACCTACCTAGAAAGAAAGAAATAGCAAGCACGCACATTTATACTTCCTCAAACTTGGCAGGCGTAATTCGTGTGAATGGGAAAGGAGGGTTTGGGGAGGTGGCTGAGATTGTACACTGGGTTTAGGGCAGTGGCATATAAAAGTAGTAGAAAATATCACATGCATCATTACCATCAGTAATCAATGTGATGAAAATAAACCCAAAATTTAGATGGATTTATGCATGACATCCACTGAAAATCTCAAACCCTAAGCACACTGAAGCTGGCAAACATCTTGTGCCACTTCACCTACGTCCAGACACAGCATCAGCAAATAAGATCAAACAAACCTTGAAAAGAAAGCAAAAGGAAGAATAAACCAGCCTGGAGACAACAATCTTCCACAAACCACTTCCCTGCATTATGTTCAAATACATTTTACTCTTAAGCAGTTTCAGAAAGCAGTGGGGGGGGGAAGAGACCCACTACTATTTCTTTTTAAACTGGCTCAGCACCAGCACCAGCTCAGAGAGAGGGAGAGAAAAAGAATTCTTCAAACGTGATCCTCGGTACTTGATTAAAACGTTGCTAGCCAGCCGACAAAACCCTAAATTGTCAGAGGGTTCGAAGTGGAGTGGATACACGGTGCTGCCCACGGTCCTCTTCATGTGCTATGATATCTGCTCCGTGGGCCTCATCTGTATATCTCCAATCTAGAAGAGACCAACATAGGATTTTACTTACAGGAGCACTGAAGTCCATTTTAAATCCTGCACTGGGCACTTCCATGCTGCAGCATTACACTGGCAAGCTGCACAGGAAGAAAGTTCCTGTGACTAGAAATGAGCCTGCTTAACCGAGATATTAGAAAGAACTAAAGGTGAATGTGACTGCTCTGCCTTTAGCGGAAGGAATAAAAGCACAAACATGCGCAGAAAAGAGTACAAGATGACACTGACTATAAAGTCTCATGGTTCAAGTCTTGAGTTTGGTCCTGCTCCCAGAGGGTCAAGCAGAAGCACTGCTTGATCAGCCATGGGCAGGACTTCTTATCCCCTTAAGACAAGGCGGCCAGCTATCGCTACTGATCCAATGTCGAGACGGCCACATCTTGCTCCAAAGGCGCAGAGTTCACGCGAGGGGCTGGTAAACCCCTCACGATCAAAGTTTGCTTTTGCAACAGGAACTTCTATGTTGCATGTACTAAACTTTGACACTGCTTCTGCCTCCTCCTGGCTCCAGCTCAAAGCTGGTCATTTATTTCTTGTTTCACAGGAGGGAAGTCCCTCTGGCAGCACAAGCACCTCACACCACCCTTGGGGAGGTGCACAGCACTTGGCAGGATCAGGCCCAACATGTTATTTGGCAACTGGCAGAACCTGACCCAGCTGCAAGACTGTCAGCAAGTCTCAGATGGCACCATCCAAAAAAGAAAAAAAAAGAAAAAAGAGGGGGCAAAACACGCCTATATCCTTCCTGTTCCTCCTGCCTCGCGCACTCCTCCTCTGGGCTCAGAGCAGCCTTTGCTGGATGCGCAGGGCTGTGACCCCCCCAAGCAGCGCAATCCCATTGCTGCCGCAAGGGAAGTGTAAACAAACGCGATCACGGCTAATCCCCAGCCCAGGCTCTGCTAAGCCCACACCTGACACAGCGGCCGCGACACTGATTAGCAAATGTCAGGGCAGCAGTTACCCTCTCTCTGCCTTCAGCCACCCCCAGCAGTCCTTCAACCCAAGCACAGCCTACCTGTACATGAGGTGGGGCGCTGAGGACATATATGACAGCATTAGCCATATCTTCAGCTTTGAGACACTGGAAAGACAGGAAAGAGATTCTCCGTCAAAGGGCACCTCAGAAAGTTAACCACAAGATCACTCCTTTCCTAACCATCGATAATGAGTTTCGACAGTGTCACTGGGGCATGTCAAAAAGATGCAAGCAAGCAGGAAAAAAAGAATCCATTAAAAATTTAACAAAGGCTGTGTCTGGTGCTGATAATTCCCCATTTGCTGTGAATAATCTTACTACTGGCACAGTAATTCTGCCAGGTCAGGCATTGCCATCCTTATCAAAAATTCCCAGAAAAGCACAAGAAATCCTGTACTAGCCTCCTGCAAGACAACATGTTCTCACATTTCTTCTTGTGTAGGCATGTTTGCTTATTATACCTTCTCTTCAATAAAGAAGTCAGAGCCTGCCAAATGTCAAAGCTGACTGATATTTACTTACAGGAACATCAAAATAAAAGGAAAAAATATAGGGAGAGGGAAACTGAACCTGAATGAAAATCTACATAGTGTGTAAGTATCAGTGCAAAATCTGAGGTTTGAGTGCTGAGACTTTGGGGACGCTGATTACATCCTGGAAAGCACTGGGCACTCTGCAGAACTAGTTCCTTGTGCTGTTAGCCAGAAGAGAGAGTATTAAAACTATAATCAGAGCCACTTCCCTCTGTTTCCATTTCTCCATGTCCTACCCGAATGCTCTCATAGGTTGCAGCAGCTCTCTCAGGGTCATTATCATGAAGTTTAAAAGCAAATCCCGTTTCCACCAGTCCTGGGGATATACACTGGAAAAAAGGAGAGCACACCCTAATAGGATTTGTAATTCCCCTTCAGTAAAAGAATAAAAGAAACGGAGGAAAAACTTTTTAGCACTGGAAAAGCCAAAAAAAACCCCAGCACCCTTTCTCTTGTTCTCCTTCCCCACCTTTTTTCTAAGCGAATAGTTTAAGACAGCAGACTTTGCCTTAATCACTGTTGTGGCAGGTACCTCTGGGAAACCACTGATGGGTACTTCCCTCTTCGTGTCCCAAACGGACAGAGAAGCAGAGAAAATGATGGAAAAGCTTGCAATACAAATAAACTTCTGGACGAATCACTTCTGAGACACAAGTTCTGAATGAGAGCAAACAGCTCAGCTGACTGCCTCCCTCTGCTGTCATGAGCCCCCCTCGCTCCCCAACAAGCAACCGCCCACTTTGTGCACCCAAAAAGTTTATTCCCTGACACAGCTCATTGCTGCCATGCCTTCTGCACCTCTGTCTCTCTGCCTGGGAACGAGAGGTGGCCAGGGACAGTTGGCCACAGGACTTGACTGTTCCCGGTGTGCTGAGCACTATTTTTGCATTTCCTTGCCTGTTTTCCAAAGGGAAAACCTCTGCCCCATAAAGCCTGCCAGCTCTCTACCACCCGCAAAAGCAGGAGAGAGGAAGAAAGCCCTCAGTACTCACTGTAGCTCGTATATGAGTCTTTGCTTCTCTGAGTTCTTGCCTCAGCCCCTCCGTAAGGGCTGTAACTGCGTACTTGGTGGCACTGTAAAAATGTACCACTGACTGTGGCACAACGCTGTGGCCGTTCATGCTGAGGAGAGAGCAGAAAGGAAAGTGCTGAGAGGTGGGGAAGCAAGCGGAGTCCCGAGAAGGAACGAACAGGATATTCAAACCACCATAACGAACACAGAAAGAGACACTCGTGGTGGCTACGTGAGGAACTCCCCTCTCCTGCAGGAAGCGCACACCACCAGAGGCTCCTCTCAACACAGCTGTCTTCTGGAGCTGGTCAAGAAGTTTCAGTCTTCAGCCTTACACCACTGCAAATGGTTGGCATTATCCTTTTCTCCCTGCTTCAGTCTTTCTTGCATTTAGACCAGCAGAGGTTAAAAAAAAAGCGATTTGAAAATCGACCATTGCAATCCTTGAAAAACCCCTTCTTGGGCACCATCAGCCCCCTCCAAGGTCAAAGCACCACTGCTTAAATCCTCTCCGCAAGGTGGGGAGGAGGAGGCCCACGTGGCTGATCCCACATTCCCCGCCGCGTACCTGTTAATGTTAATAATATGCCCATCATCGATGTTTCTCTCTTTCATGGACTGGTAGGCCTCTCGGGTGCAGATGCTCACAGCCATCACGTTGACCTGAGGGAAGAGAAAAGAAGAAGAAACTAAGACCAGCAGCCCTGCCTGACACCCTTTGACTTGTCCCCCGCACGCCCGAAGCTGCGGATGCTGCTTCAGTCCCCAACCCACGGCAATTCCTGCAAACGCCAACAGAGGGAAATGCACATACGCACACCACACGCCTGCCGCTCACCCCACATCATGCTGCGACCAAGCTTGGGGCTGCAGTCACAAGGGGTTTGGGCAGGGGAGGCACAGATACCCAGTGTTGTGAGACAGCGTTGGCCTCTGCCAGAAAGAAACGGACTTAATTGTTTGACGGGCAAGTGTGAGGATAGAGTGCAAAGTAAGGGAGAACAAACCCACTTCCCCACAGTCAGCACTCTGTCCAGGAGACAAAGTTGTTTATTTTGTACAGCACTGAGCACACTGTTGTTTGGGCAGCTGATAGGACACTAACAGAAGGTAATTAGGTCAGCTAGTTAACGAGGAAGTCCCCAGATATTGCCTGTCAGAGAGCCAGGCACTCAGAGGCACTGCAAACCACACAGCCAGCAAAGAGCTTCGCGTGCACAAATGAAGCCAAAGATCACATTGTGCCATGGGGAAGGCCAGAGCGGGCAAGTAACCCTGCAGATACGAAAGCCACCAATCTGTCACACTGTCCGCTGACGTCTTCCTCAGCCCTAACTGGATAAGCCAAGAAAGAAAGGACATGGCAATTTATCCAGTCCTTTAGCACAAGATCCAGAGCTTTCCAGGCTCTTGCTCTTTGGGCCAGCACTGCCCAGCACACTGTGGCTTGGTTAAACTCAGTCATATCACCTCTGCAATGTGCCATCGTTAACACGCAGATGCCTTGAGCGTTTGCCGACCATAAAACACAGAGTCAAACTTTCCAGGAAGACAGCGATATGGAAATTCCCCCAGCTGGAATACAAAGCACCCAGAGCTGTGTGCCAGACTGATGAGCAAGCTGTCTCAGCAGCGGTGCTAATTGTTCAAGTTTACAGTGGTTTAGATTTGGAAAAGTGGCTGAAAGGTAGAAAGTGTCTGCTGAAGGCCTCTAGAAAGGACGTAACCATTTCAAGGCAAGACACACTGGCAGGTGTCCTACCTAATGGCATGTCACTTTGCTAATTAAATGAGCAAGCCAGACAGGCCCAAAACCACTGCTGTGAACTAAATATCCAGGAAAAACTAAATTTCTGATGAATCAGAAGTCAGGTGAAACTATAAATGGGAGGAGCAGCAGGAACCAGGCCATGTGGATGGCGAGCAAAGGATATGCGAGAGCTGGCTATCACCGCTGTGAAACTTATAAACAAGAACGGGGCAGGCTAAGCAGGACTTGCTAGCACAACAGGACATGCAAAGAGGAACATGAGTTTGGAGACCAGAAAGTAAAAGGCAGAAAGGGATGGATTTGAGAGATGTAATTACTGAGCAGCACACAAAGGATAACTGGGGTCAGCTGAAGGATCTTCCGGTCACTGCTTTTGTCTCAGTCATTATTTCCTATTCATTACTAGAGGCCACGCTTGTGAGTTTTTGTCTTGGCAACAGATAAATAGCACGCTTATCCGATCTTGGAGTACCCAGGCAACACAACAAGTAGTGCCATCATCCTCATCCAAGTGCACTTTGGTTGAGCACACAGTCACTGCCGGATATCTCAGTCATCATACCTGGAACTACAGAGATAACTTCCCTGGCACCAGGTTGAAGATTTACCTTGGCTGTCCAAGGAAGAAAGTTAGCAGACATGTCAGCAGAAGCGGCACCTCAGCATTGGATTAAAGCCCAGAGCAGGCAAGGCATCGGGAGGCTTTTGGATTTCACAGTAAGGTGGTCCAGGAAAGCAGGAGCAACCCACTCCGGTCTCATATACTAACCAAGTGAGGAGCCAGTCCTTTCAGATATGGATACGGGCAACTTTTAGTATAAAAAGCCTTCGTGACAAGCAACATCCCTGCTTTCCTCCCTGCCCCAAGACGCCCTGAACCCACGAGGCACCACACCTTTGGTGCAGTCGCTCCCCAATTCCACTCCATCTCCGTAGGCCACTAGAGGGTAACATCAGCCTAAAGCCTGAGACCTGGCTCCAACTCCGCGACTCACGCTGAGCAATGCTTCCTTGCGTGGGTAGAGTTACAACATTTTGACAACTACTGGCAAAGCAAGATACTAATCAACAGGCACATGGGAGAGTCCAGAGCCTGTATAGTAAGACACCCTGGTACAACAAAACAACTGGCTGGAAGGCAGCTGAGCTGGGATTGCCTCGCTGCCTTTTCCCAATAGCACCCACAGGATTTTGGGGTGAAATCCCATTTCAAGGCACAGAACAGGCACTCAGGAACCTAAAAACGTGCCTGGAAAATAAGCAAAGCTTAGGGCTGTATCACTTTGAGAAACAATCTAAAGGCTGCTGTTACAAATATCCACGCGAGACATTTTTCAGCCTCGTTCCTATTTTAAGAACAAAAGGTTCAAAGGTCCCATAGCAAAGATGGCCAACGCATCTGCGCTCTGCCTTTGCACAGCATGCTGCACAAGGCAGCAGGTCTGTGACTGCCACGTGTGTGTGCTAACGCAATAGAAACAATGAAGGCACATTTTCTAGTAATTAATGAGTTCCAATTGCCAGGTTGGGAGAACATAAAAGATCCTGTTCCTGGAAGCACTGAGCATTTCACTTCCCAGAATCAGCCTTTTCTAAGGCATCAAAATGAGTATCCCAGCTCCTAAGCATATATAAAACCACAGGTTACAGAAAACATATCTCTGCACAGATGGCATATAAAAGCAAAACCAGAGCCTGGCTGGTCAATGAATAATGCCAAGAAGAATCAAACCCATTTAGTGTCTAGAGGAGGAAGAGTACTTTGTGCCCTGAACAGCGCAAATGGAAAGTTCAGCTTGAATTCCTGGCTGTAAAGGTCAGTAGGTAAAACATGAAGGAGCTGTTCAAATCCCAGAGCCTGGAGTCAGTGTGTACACAGCACCCAGCCCCGGCTGCTCCCGCGTGGATCAGGGACGGCTGGAGGACTTTGCTCCAGCTTCATGTCAAGCACAATCTCACAAACAAGTAGAGAGAAAAGGGGGGAAGCTGTGAACCAAACGATGATGGGCTCAGAACCTGCCTGCGGTAACACGCTCCCTTCTGCACACACACCGAATTTGGGGGCTGGCAACGCTGGGCTCTGCGCTGCTGTAAAGCAATGGAGACACAACTCCTAACAGAAGACTCCCGCAGCCCAGGGAGAAGCAGCTCCTCCCTTGGGAATAAATACCAGACAATAAGGAACTGGAACATTAAAAAAGAGGAGGAATAAGTAATTGTTACCATGATTTTGACTGTTAGATGTATAGCAAGAAATTTTATGGAATAGGTATACTGAGAGGGAAGCCTGGAAGGAGATAGAGCCTCAAAGCTCATAAAAAATGCATGGAAACAAAAATCAATTCACCAAAAAGAAAAAAATGCGTTTAATTTAAGGGCCTAATGCCTCCTAAATCAATAGATCGATGGCTGTTTAGAAACTTTTCCTGTCTTGCAGCCCAGAAGTACACTGAAACTCTCCAACAGCATCTCAAACCATGCTGCTCTCTAACACCTTTCTCCAAGCGACCTTTGGAAGAAGCCTCCCTGCTCCCGCTCAGCTCTGCAAAGCCCAGTGGCCTGTGAAAGGTGCTGGCAACCTTCCCCTGTCCTGACCCTCCGAGAGCTTCAGAGCATGTAGGAGAAATAGGCCTGGTGAGCGTTTCCCTGGGGCTGGTGTGCCACAGCGGGGAGAGCTGTCACTGCAGATCTCCCCCCAAACCCCACTGCCACACTGGTGCCTGCACAGCCACGGCACACTTGGAGAGCGAGATTTCCAAGCAGGAAGGTTGCTGCCACAAAACAGGGTCGCACAACAAAAGGAAAAACCCTGAGCTATTTCTACCGCTTCCCAGCAGGCTCAAATGTAAAGCTGAGGCTTGTCAGGCTGCCTAGGCTGACGTGGGTGAAGCGTTTGGCTCTGGAGTGTCCCAGGGCTTCACCTTTGCAGTAAAGATGCAAGTGTTATTTAATTACACACAAGTCAAGAGCAAACCCACCAGCCGCTGGGAAGCTGGTGAGAGGAAAAAAAATCTGCCAGTATAGGAAGAAAGCTTCGGTGTGTCTCAGTCTGTTCCCAGTGCTACAACAGCATTTTTGCCAAGCAATGACAGCAGATACAGCCGTACAGATCACCTCTGGGAATAAAACATGCCCCCAGCCCGGTTTCCTAATGCTGCTCTTGTAGAGCCACCACCCTGCCTCTCCCCCCCACCCCATCTGTCACCCTGAAGCAGCTCCAAAGGGTGCACACAGCAGCACCCGCAAGGAGGGGGACGCCACAGGCTCCCAAACTTTGAGCCACTGTAAATACCGACACTGGAGTGTTTCATACAGGACAATCCCCGTTCCAAAATCTTTCTCCTTGAAAGTGGCAGAAGGCGAGATCAAGGGAGCACTCCCACCTGAGCAGCCAGGGAAGGGAGCACGGAGAGGGGAAGGGCCTTCAGCTGGCAAAAGCCACGTGTTCCCCCCTGAGCCTGCCCACCGTACAAAGAACAAAAGGTCAGAAGAACAAAGACAAATGAGCACGAGGGGCACGCAGCATCCACACAGGCATCCACACAAGATTCAATCACAGCGACCAGGACAAGGAGTTTACAAGGCGCAGGCGACCCGCAGGGCCAGGCTTGCAGCGAGACAACGCTGGGAAGTTCTCTGCTTTACACCAGCTCAGCCTCAGCTACACTTCACTTAATTTTCTTTAAAGACTCCACAGCAACCAGGGGTGGGAAGATGCGGCTGTGCAGTGACCCAGGCTGGGCAACCCACAAAAGCCGGGCTGGGCAGACAAAGCTGAGCTGAGCTCGCTTTGGCTACAGTCACAGCAGCCAGCAGACGGGCCAAAATCCTAACAAGAACTTAATTAGCCAGGATACGGGAGTTCTTGCCCTGGCAGCAGGAGTCTGAGGCTTCAATGTGCCTCTCTGTTTTGCTTTACACAGCCCCTGAAACTACTGCTGGATGAACAGCCACCAGCTGCCACAGGAGCCCACAGATTCTGGCCGACTTCACTGTCACACGTAGAGGCCCCGAGCCTACAGCTCGAGCAGCTTTTCAAATAGACATGTCTTTTCCTTCACTAAGACAAGCTCTCATAGCTGCTGGAGGTGCTACAAGGCTTACTCAAAGCCACGAGTTCGACTCCCGTTCCTATGAGGATAACACTTTCATGCACAAAAGTAGGTCGTATAGGAGGGGAAAAATCACCTTTGTGAAAAGGTCCCGTTTCAGCATTTCACCAGCCAGAGCTCCAGGAAGGCCAGTACAAAAGGGCTGTTGCAAGGACACGCAAACTGGCCTGGAGTCCCACAGCTGTGGCTGCCACTGCTACGTGCAGACATCACATAATGACAAAAGATGGTGAAGTCCCAAAAAGATGCACAGCGGCACCTCAGGACAGCAAGACCCAGGGAGAAGCACTGCTAGTAAATGGCATGGACCATTTGCACAAACTCCCAGTTCGGCATGTGAAATTGCCTCGTTCACATCCAGCTCTAACCAGATTATGGGCAGAAAATTAAGCTATAAAGACAAAAAGCATTACAGCTTTTTAAGCTAAAAAGTATCTGCCCATTTTACAACCCACTGCTACAACTAAAAGGATTAGCTACAAAAGCCAGTGCTTGGCATTCAATTTCCTATTTTATTGAAGAAGAAAAAAAAAAAAATGAGGCTCATCATCCTTTAGAAAGCCATTGAGCTAACGGAAAAAAATGCTACTGAAGGTATTGAGTGTTTTCATACTCCAAGGTGAAGGCATGTGGCTCAGCAGTGCACGATGTCTTTCCACTTCCCAATCAGCAAACACGGGCCGTGTCAGAGCCAGATGGGAAGCAGGTCCTCAGCTCTGCACACGTGAAATAAGTAAATGGGGACAATGGTGCTGGTGGCCAGAAGAAATAAAAGTCTAGCACAGTTCCTGCTCTCCCAGTGGCACTACTCACATCTATCATTGTCCGCCAGCCCTCCGTTTTTCCCGAGAGCAGGGGCTCCGGGCGAGCCAGCCCTGCGTTGTTGATGCAGACATCAACTCCCTGATGAAGGGTCTTGATGGCGGAGAACATCGACAGGATCTCCTCTTCGTTGGAAAGGTCACACTTGTACGGGATGAGGGTCCCCAGATAGCCGGCACTCTGGCATTCAGCTGCCAATTTCTAGGGAAGAGAAAAGAAGGAAGAAAACAGCCATCGGCCTCCTCTCCCCGTGGAGCAGCTTATCCAGCCATTTGCTTAAAAACACACCCCAGGGCTAACAAAACACAGCAGGCTTCCCAGCGAGCCTGTCTTAAAAGCAGGCACTAGGGAAGAATAATTGTAAATGCTAATTAAGAAAAAAGAAATATCGATATACATGAGAGTCTGAGCGCTTCAGCCTTGAAGTTATTAAACTTGAGGACACACTCCATGCTTGTCCATCACCCCAGGCAATACACAGTGAGGTGAGCAGGTGCTGGCAAAATACTGACATATACTGCCGCGGCACCAGGCTGCCAAGTCTGCCACATTGCTGCGCGGATAAAGGACGTGGCAATCGCATCCCTGACGATTCCTCATTAGCCATTACCAACAATTATTCCAAGTATCTAGATCTTTTATCAGACTAGATGATATAAAGCAAATGAAAGGCCGAGAGCTGCTGCTGGCCGCCTGTGTTAATGATGCGGCAGCCACCACGCCAAATCCTCTGGAGGATGCCCTTTACCCCCTGATGCTAATGAGAAGCAGCATCTCATCTCTGATGTGTCATGTTAGCGACAGTGACAGCTTCCAGCGCGAGGCGAGAGCCACGTGATGTCTGGTTTCTGCAGAGAGATGGACTCTGGCTACAAACGTCCACCAAATCACTCGAACGCCATCGCCCTCGGCGGTTTCACCAACGTGACATTTCAGCGGGTGCAATAAAGCTCGCTCTCCTCCTGCCAGAGGCAGCTTTCCCACTCCTCCTGGCTCCTCCCTGCATACCAAGGACTGCAGTTCACAGCCCTTTATAAAAGCAGGAGCAAGGCCCAGCACAGGAGTCGCCTGGCTGGAAGCAGAGGACAGAGGACGGTGATTGCACATGAAGGCGGGTGGCTGCTGAACAGCCCGGCCCCAGCCGACGTCGGAGCAGAGCACCCGCCCTGGAGCTCATCCAGCCTCAGCCAGAAATAAGGATGCAGGGAAGCCGGAGCACCAGCCACAGTGTCCGGGAGCACCCGAAACACCACTGAGAAAGCTCCCACCAGAGGGATGTTGATTTTTTTTTGCTTGCCATGAGGTACAGCATCACTTCCCAGACTGGTCCAGCCCCTCCTGGCCCTCCAGGAAGACGCATGGAGAAGTTCCCACATTTTGGAGAAGGCAGATGCTGAAACCAGCCCCACCATCTGTACTGACACAGGGAGGAGCCTGGAGAGCCACGCCGGCCTCGGACACAGCTCGCCCTCGTGAAAGCAGGAGTGACAAACCAGAGCGCTCAAGGTGTCTTTCTCCCAGGGGAAGCTAGCAAGCCCCGGGGTCCCCTGTCCCTTTCACTTAGCAGAGTTGGTCTTTTGGCGGCTGCTGCAGAGGCAGACTTGCCCTCCAAAACACCCAGCATCGGTGACATTTGCAGAGTTCGTCAGCCAGCCTGATGTCCAAATTCTGAAATAAGCATTAGACCAAACCAAAAAACCATGGAACGTAAGGGAAAGTGGAAAGAGAAGGAGGAAAAAAAAAAAAAAAAAAAAATCAGAGACAGCATGGCACCTGCTCCCCCGGCACAGGCTGGCAGGAGAGCTCATGGGGCTGCATCCGTTCACGAACATCACGGGACCTGGCGAACACCAAACCAAAGCACGGGCCCAGCTCCCATCCAGCTGGCCTCCAACACATGCCATCCTGCAGATCAGATGCCAGCACGCCCAGGAAACCTGCAGGTCCTGGTCCCTGAAGTTTTGTTAGAATCGGCAATCGGCTCCCCTGCCAGCACAGCACAGGACGGCCGCGTGCCTCAGGGGAACAAGGAGGGCTGGCAACTCGGTTAGATGCCACAAAGTCCAAAAAGGGGGAAAAAAAAAAATCCACCTGAAGATGTGAATGAGCTCCCAACTCCAAATCATAAAGTATGCTCTTTGTCAGTGGCTTTTTTGGTGACCAGCTTTCTCTTAGACAACTTTTACACAGAGCAGGGCTGAGCATCCTCAATGGAAGAGGGACAGACAAGCCAGGACCTCCAAACCCCAATCCGCGCCCCAAGCACCTTCATTTTAATTACTCCGGTGCAAGTGGCTCTGTTGAGTAAATGATTTTCAACCTTTCTCAATACCTAAGACCACCGCAGAGGTGGGCCAAGTCCCTGAACAGCGAGTTTAAGCTTTTCAGATTTGCCTTTCACAGCAATCCACAGCTTTCGTGGACTACAAGCCAAAACCAGCCCAGGTCTAAGGGTCTGGTCCAGAAGCTGCTCTCCTTTCTGGGTCCCGCTTCAGTCAAGGCATCGCAGTAACACTAGAATTATTATTATTGCTCTCACAGCACCAAGCGAGAAGAGGACGGACATGCTGAGTTCAGCCTGGAGATCGATACATCCCAACAGCATCGTGCTCTCTGGAGAGCTCTGCTTGGGCTGAGCTAGACAATATTTCTACCCGACGGAGAACAAAGGTGCCCCTGGGACTGAATCGTACCTCTCTGTACCCTCCAGGGGCTGGTTTCACTTTGCTATACATGCAATCTTGTTGATTATGTGCTGATAATAGTAGAAAAATATATATATTTTTAAAGATCAGAGTACACACTTGAGAAAACAGTTCGGGGAAAAAAATCTGCAAGAGCTGCACTTAGAAAATTAAAAGCAGTATGAAGGGCTGCTGGAAGGTGCTAAACTGCTCCAGGGATGGGGCCTTGTTCCTGCAAAGATACAGGAGGGAAAAACGGGCAAGGAGCCCTCAGCCGCGTTCTTCACAACCTGGCACCAAGGTGACAGCCTCAGGGCTCTCTCCATCTGACTGCCCAAACTCAAGCACTCCACTAAGGGATCCATCCCATTCAGTATTTGCTTGTAAAGTACCACGGCTCACATCTGGCACCTTTTCTTCCTAGTTCATCAGGTCATAGCCAGGAATATGGTCTTAATTCGCTCTGGGAAGAGGGCTGGTGTCCTGGCACCTCCTGCAACTGCCAGGCCGCGTTTAGTTTGCTTGAATGAGAGCTAGGTTGAGTTATCTTTCCAGCGGTGCCTTCAGTTTTCACTGCTGGTGTCAGTGCCCGTCGCCAGTAAAGCAGTATGCCTTTCAAAGTCAGCATAATCACATTCAGAAAGGAAAACCAGGGCACCCATTGCATCCCGTGCCTGAGCATCATGCTGCATCCCAGAGCTGCGGGGAGGAAAGTTTACAGCTCGTGGCAGGAACCGGTCCAGCCGAACTCAGCCCTGCTGAACTTGAATCAAGCCATGCCAATGACTTTGAAAGACAAGAAATACCAGCAGCACAAGGAGTTGGAATGAATGTCCCAAAAGAGGACTCGTGCCAGGAGAGCGGCTGGAAGGAAGAAGGGCCCGTCAGCATGGACAGGAAAGGACAGACAAGCTCATCTACAGCCCAGAGGGAAACACCGTGTTTAATATCTCCGTTTCCATGCTCAGCTGTCACTTTTCACTACTCGGTGAAACGTTTCATTGTTCAGTACAGCTCCTCGACGGAGGCAGACAGGGTCTAAACACCACTGGCTGCAGCACAGCAACCCAGGTGAAGGAGCAGATGAAACGAGGTGCTCTGGAGAGCAGTGGCTATTGTGGTAGAGCTGACCATCCTGTTTCCCCAGTCAATCTCCTTATCTTATGTCTTAGTACACCAAGAGAAAACTCTTTCTCACTCAGAGAAAGACTTCTCTGCCACAACTGACCAGAGAAATCAAGTATCTCTCAAGATCCTTCTTTTCCTGTCTGCCGTCTCGCCGCCTCAAACGAGGCTCAACATGGATCCTTTCATCTCTCAGTCTACACTTGTGTTAACAAATTCTCTTTGAAAATGAAGTGCTGAACACCACTGACATCCAGGCGGAGCTGAACGTGCTTCAACCATCCATAGATAAAGAGTCATCACAGGCTCTTCAAAGAAACATCAACTGCAGGCAAGTTTGCAAGAGAAGACTTACATAAGGCAACTCCCTGAATTAGGAAGCTTGCAATATTTTTTCAGAGCATCCGTGAAGTCACCCAATTAATGCTCACTCCACTTTAAGCACACCACACGCACAAGGAGGGGGGGGGGGGGGGGGCACAAAAAAAGCTGGGTTGCCAGATTGGATAAGCAACTTGAGAGTGACCACATAATGCAACACCAATACAGACGAGGGCCAGTGCACCTCCAGCAGCTGGAGATGAAGATTCGAAACGAGACCTGAGCATCTCTGTACCACACTGTTAACGCTGGATGCTTGGAAAGGGACAGCGAGGTGCTATAGATACTGGTACAAACTAGGATAATGCAACATAAAGAAGAAACAAATACCCTGTGCATTAAAATGTTTAACCTAGAGCCACCCACTGCCAAGGATGCAAGTCCTCGCCCCTGTAATTCTGATATGCTACCCGTTATGAACACAGTACCCAGCAAGTTCTGCAACACCCAGGAAAGACTAGCGTTCCACAAAGGGCATCTAAACTACTCATGTGATATAGCAAGCCAATACGGCAGTATGTACTACATACGCAGGCTGCAATGTGCCTCTTGCTTAGACGCCAATTTTTCCACTGACATCACTGTGATTTATCTCAGCTTTCAGCGGTGCTGGATGAATGCGTGAGCAAATGAAAAAAAACACCTAACACCTACCTACATGTAAGCAAGACAAAGAAGAATACCTGGTCATGATGCTTACTATATACTATTTATTTGTCTGCTTTTAAAGGTCTAAAAGGATGCCTCGCATTTACAGGATGTTTTCCGTATGTTAAAAATACACCAGTTCTCCCAAGAAGGGGTTAATGCTCTTTGTGCCTACAACACTTGTAAAGGGCACGGTGCCATGCATTTAGATTCAGTCTTGGTAAAATGGTTTCACAAAACTAATTGATATAAACATTTAAGGGGGCTCTTAAGGGGAGGAAAAAAAGAAGAGAGTCACGTAGGGCTTTATTTGGCAAACCATCCTATTAACTTCAGACACATTTAGTTCAGAGAGATTAAAGCCAGAAGAAACCATCAGGTAATTTTTAATCTGACCTGCCATTCATCACAGGTACTTGCATCCTACTGACTTAGCTTATGCTTAAATACAAGGCTGTACCAAGAAACCAACTGGACAGAAACCAAAGTCACCCCAATTACTTTTGCTATCTAAAGGAAATAAAGGAGAAAAATCCTAACGAAGAGCGTCACAGTTGTGAAAGAAAACCAGGGGCTTACAAATCCTTTCATTTTACTGATTGGCAAGTTTGAAGCTTCTTTTAATTAAGATTTAATACCAGTGCAACAGCATAATAGAGGAAGAGATATATAATGAATGAAGCACTAGACTGGGGTTTACTTCCATAGTGTGCTCTGCGACCACAGGCAAGATTCAGAGCTGTTTCCCTACCTGTAAAAATGGAGGTAATCACACCGAGCCCCTTCCTAGAGCAGCCTGAATCTTTCACACTGCTCCAGAAACCCACCCACCTCTCGGCACAGGCAAAGGGAAAAGCCATCAAAACCTGGACAAAATTTAAGTCCCTGTATTTGGTTTTTTTCACCCCGTATCATCCTAAACATACTGATTTTACAGTCCTTGCAAGGACTCACAGGTGGCACACAAAATCAGCACTCATATAATAAATAACCCAGAAAAATCAGATCTCGTTTTGTGGAAGAGAAGGGAGTAAAACCCTGGGGAACCTCTCGGACCTCTTTGCTGTTTATCAGCTTCCAGCAGCGAGAAGCAGACCGTGGAGAGGCATCTAAGGGGTGCGTAACAGTCCCAGCCAGGTAGTCGTCACCGCGGTCACTTGCAGGGCTGCAGAGCACAGCAAGGCACAGCAAGACAAGGCACGGCAGGGCAAGGCAAGGCATGGCACGGCACGGCAAGGCAGCCCTCCCTCCCACCAGGCTCCTCGCACCTGGGGAGCTGCCACGATTTGCAATACCCACCAGAGACCTTGCAAAGTTACATCCTGGCGTACCCCCGGCATCAGCTGCCTGGGACATCTCCTGGATGCTACCCAGGCTCTGGACAATGAACATCAACACGGTACCTGCCCTTTGCCCAGCAAAGCCATCCCACAGGCTCCGCAGGGGCCAAGTGGCATCTCCTGCCCGTGGGTGCAGCGTGGCCCAAGGGAGCCACTCAGCTGGTTTCGTCCCAGGCACCGAAGCCAGACTCCCGGCTAAACAGGGGTCTGGTTGAGCAGTCGTGTCTTCCCGGTACCGGTAATTGTCCTCCCAGACTGCTCCAGACTCACGCTGCTTTTTTCCAAGCCCTCTCTGCTCCCTGCGCTTTTTCAGTAGTTGAACATCCAAGATTGTTTTTTTCCTAGCTCACTTAATTTTAAATTTCCAGTGTCATACACACAAGCCAAATCGCCCCATTTACGCTGCCCTGAACGTCCCTGCTACCTTAAGGCATTCAAACAATTACTCCTTACGTCAAAGCTGAAGGAACTTTTTTTTTTACTGCTTGCTCAGATCACGTTTGCTACAGGCTGGCGTGGGGGAGGAGGAAATACGCTGCTCCTACGATGACAGCTCATTAGAGCAATATCTCTTGCTTATTCTGAGGTATGACTATCCTAAAAGAAGCATCATAGGTGCCTGCCTGCTCTTCAGCTCCAACACGCATAAAGCAGGTTCCCACGCAGCCAGGCACGTAAATGCTTTCCTTCCTCAAAGAACCCCCGTACTCAATACTATTAAGACTGAAGCTGCTGTATTGCAGCCACCTGCAGTCCTCCACCAGCCCTCGGCTGCCTTCGCAAGCAGGGTTCAAAGACCACGTAGCTCCAAGACACCCAAGTGCCTGCACACAGCAGACCCGACGGTCCACGTGTCGCAGGCCGGATCGCCGCCCGTTCGAGCGCAGATTTCCAAGGCAACCTGCAAACGCACCACTCAGAGGGCAGAGCCGAGCCTGAGCTTCAGCCTGACACCCTCAGATCACGGCACATGCCTTCTGTGTCATCTCCACCGCAGGCGAGCACGCCTCCACTTCGCTCGGGGAGTCGGAAAAATATTATTTATTTATTTAAATTAAATCAAACTCCACCTAATCTTGCAGCAGTGAAGGTCTGAGATGCCTAGCGATACCCCGGAGGTCTAGGGTGTGATCAGAGGTCCGTGGAAACCATCAGCACATATCCACCCTGAACAACATGTTGTAACCGAGTATATCACCGTACCTTGTAGGTAAGACTTGGGAGCACTCCCAAGGACAGCCGGGACCCGTTCCCAGCTCTGTCACAAGCTCACCGGGGGGCTTTCCCCCTCCCCAGCCCCAGCATCCCCACCTGTGAGACAAAGCAGCAGCAAATAACCCACCAGTGAGCTCCTCGCTCCTCGCTCAGGGGCCCAGGAAAACCTGAGCATCGACTGCGGCCGCTGGGCTCCCAGAGCTTGGCCAAGCCCTACACCTCGCTGCGACACAACACGCCTGTCAGCACGGCCATCTGCAAAGTACCTGCCGCTGTCACCGAACGAGCCGTACCAGAACAGCAGGTCCCCGCCATCAAGACCATGAGATCGACCTTTTCCCCTCTCAACACCCCGTGGCGCAGCCTGGGCTTTTCTCCAAAGCTCGCGGAGCTGGGTGTTTTCCCACTCTCCCCCAGCGCCATCCACGCAGCAGCAAGCACTCCTGCTGCGAGGGCAGGGTGAGCGCCTCGGTCCCCACGCATCTCCCTGTCTCGTCGGCTCCCGTCCTGCACCCGTGTAATCCTCAACTGAATCCTCTTCTGAAAAGACAGATTAGCGCACGCTGGGAGAGGAGCGAGCCTTGCGCCGCCAGCTCCCGATGCTCCCCAGTACCAACATTCAGCTGACGGGTCCTAAATCTTGATACGTCCCAGATTTACGGCCCACCGACAAGCACGACGAAGGCTCCCACAGGCTGCAGCCCAGCCGTGGTCGGAGCAAGCAGCAGCGACAGCAGGGATTACCACTTCCATCGCCGCACGGCCGCAGGTGCCACGATTAAACATCTGTACCAACGCCAACGCCACCGGACGCAGCGGGCTCAGCGCCGCTCACATCTATGCCAATGCTAATCCCCAGTTAAGCTGAGCAGAGCTGCAGCTGATCTGCACGAGCCTAACGGGGAGAAAAGTCTGGCTGAAGGAGCAGCACCCTGGTCCCATTTTACCCTATAGAACCAGGGTGGGCGCAAACCCACCCAGGACCGACCAAGGCAAAATAATGATATTGTCAGCCGGGAAATTAATACTTCCCACACGGATGCTGGCAGGAGCGAGGGTTAAAGCTCGGCTTTAGCACAGCCACTACTTTCTGCGGAGCTTAAACTCTTAACAAGCCCCAGGAAAACCACCATCATATTTACTCCCCAACACAGTGCTGGCTGCGTCCAGACCCCCCTGCCCCAGGACACTCTCCATAACCCAAAACACAGGCCAGAAACCCCCCTCCCTGTCTGAAGGCTGCTCCCGTACAGCCCTCCCACCTCCCCAGGGCAGCAGCTGCCAGGTTTTACACGGGGAAACTGAGGCACGAGACAGCTATCTGGTCTGCCTCGTTACACAGCAAGGCAGAGACAGAACAAGCACCCCACCACATCTCCAGAATCCCAGGAAAGGCTCAGTTATTACTTATTTTTAGGGCTGCAAGGACGTCATACCCTGGTATCGCTGCTCTATTGCAAAGCCAAAGGGAAGAGAAGCGAAGCAAATAAGGGGGGTTGCTGCAATAAGGCATTTTTAAAGCACGTTTTGGGGGAAGGAGGATGAATCCAACCTGGTTTAAAAGCAACCCTTCCCCCACGTGCCTCCTGAGTTTCAAGGCTGAGGAAAACCATTGGGACAGCAAAGTATTTGCTCCCACCGCTCAGGACAGCAATTATGGGATCTCTTTTGTATTTATCAGGAAAGGATCTGGTCAGGGACAAGCGGCAATAAAAGCACCTCAGAGGCCTTGAGTACCCACCATCCCTGAGGCAAGGCCTTCGCCAAACACAAAGCAAGCCCTTCCAGAGGCCAAGGAGATGCTGAAGGTCATTCATCCACATGGAGACTGTGCCTTGGGATTATCCTGCCTGGAGCTGCTCCTCCTGCCTTAAAAAATAATTCATCGGGCTACCGTGCAACCCAGCAGCTCTGCAGCTTGCATGCCGTGAGAGCAAGGGGCCCAGGGGAAGAGGAGATGGGGAGCGACGAGCGCAGCGGCTCATCCACCTTCGGCACGGGGAGGACAGGAGCCGCCAAACCCGCGGGCAGCCTCGGCCAGGCTGCCCGGCACCAAAATTCACGCCTCTCGCGTTCAGCCGCGAGCCCGTTGCTGTAAGGCATAAGATTAAGACAGTGTCGGCTCGGAGGGTGAAACCTGTGTTTTCGAGAATGCCCTGCGAAATCCAGCCCCAGCTGCAGGGCAGAGGGACGGACCCCACCACGGACACCCAGCACCGCAGGGACATCCGCAGCTCGACCCCCCCAAACAGACAGGGGGAGGCCAACATTTTAACCAGTTGAACTCCCAAGCCATCAACATGATTTGCATGCCATGTCATTAAATTCCGCGTTCAGTTACTATGAACTGGTTTAGCCGTTAATTAACCACCTCAGAGCACCAAAGGGGTCCAGAGCCTCCCTTGCACCTTACGGCCTGGGCAGCGATCGCTGGACGTTATCAGCCAGCCTGCAAATGGCTACTTGGGGTGCTCAGCTCCCAGGAGGAAGGCTTGGCTACTTCTTCCTCCTCCCACACCACCACGGCACTGCCTGACGAAGAGAGCATTAGCCTCTTCAGAGATTGGGCTGCTTGAATCTGCAATCAATAGCTCAGCTTATCAAAGGCTATTTCTTGAGCAAGATCTAACCTTGACAACGCAGTCCCTGGTTATAAATGTTACCTTTGATCAATAACTGTCACAAATGCATTAGAATTAATCGGTTAAACCTTGTATTTTAAACCACATTTATTGCTTCCTGCACAGCTCGCTCCCTGCACCCCAACAAAGAAAAAAAAAACCAACTGTTTTTAGAATATGACATCCATGATTAAATCTCTCCAACGCCTAGAAGCAGGCCATCGCCCGAGGGCCTCGATCTCCCCCCGCTCGCCGATGCAGCCTCGCTGCTCTGGGAGGGCAGCGGGTTCCCCCACCAACATCCTGCCCCTCTGGCAGAGCAGCCAGGTGCTGCTGCTTCAGGGGATGCTCGCCGGTCTCCCGGGCGCAGCCGGACGCTTTGTTATTTGGCCTGCAGCGGACCCAAGGCGTTCCCACCGCAGACCGGGAGGCCGGGGCGAGACGGCCGGCGTGCTGAAGTCACGCCACTCTGTGCACTCCGACCTGATGCCACAACCCCGCCAGCTCAGCTACTTCCAGCAGCGATGCGAAGGACTGCAGGAGCCAGCTGACTTCCCCCGCCTCTCCCGAGGAGTCTTTTCCAAGTGATGAATTAACAACACTCGGAAGGCACTGGGGAAAAGAAAAAAAACTTAAAAAAAAAAAATAAAAATCACAAAGTAAGTGACAGATGCCCCTGGCCACCCTACAGCAAGGTATCAAAGCAATGACTGAGCTGCTGGAAGATTTCTAACAAAACTGGGTGCAGCAGCATGAGGTGCTGCGTGACCTGAAGCAGGCGGGACTGCCCCGACCAAGCTTCTCCCATCGGCGATGGCCTCGGTCACGCAGCCGCAATGCACGCACGGATCCAGTGCTCCGACACCGGGGCCGGAGGGAGAACTCCTGCCAGCACTTTTGCCGTTCTCTACAAATGTTAAAATAAATATAAAAATACATGAAATTAAATGTTATTATAAAAAAAAAAAAAAAAAAAGAGTGTAATACTCAGCGTCAACTGCAAACTCTTTGGAAACAGCTCCCTATCTCGTGCCTTCCTGTGCTCCAAAAGAAAAGCGCTGGAGTACCTCGATGCCTTTACCAGGCCTCTGAGCCAGACCCGACATTTACCTCCCCCCAAGTCTCCCCCCACCCCAGGGGAAGAACGCTGCAAGACAAAACTTATGCATCACGCTGAAGAAAAGACCAGAGAATGGTTTGCCAGCCAGGGAGAAAAGTTTTGTCCCGTGCATGGGGAAACTCTCTCCCTTTTTTGTGCTGCTGCAAGAAGTCAAACACTAAATACAAATTTCTGGAAAACATCAGGAAGAAGGAAGCTGAAGAGCCGTGTAGTGAAGCCATCAAAAGCGGTAAGTGATACTCTGCCTTTGTCTGTGGGACGCAGCCACTGCGGCTTAACGTGCTATCGCGTACCAGCTAAGCTGTGGCAAGTCATGAAATCGCAGCAAGTCTTCTCGCAGGC
Source organism: Sagittarius serpentarius (assembly GCA_034782735.1). Classification (NCBI taxonomy): domain Eukaryota; kingdom Metazoa; phylum Chordata; class Aves; order Accipitriformes; family Sagittariidae; genus Sagittarius; species Sagittarius serpentarius. The sequence goes on from JAVKLA010000084.1 coordinate 2,748,989, forward strand.
TGGACCCAAGCGATCAGCGAGGGGGGTCCCTGTGAAGGTGATCATCTAATAGGGAGCAGTTTCCACCAAAGCCTGGTCTTACAGGCCGCTAAAAACTCTTGGCTAATTCATTAAGGCACTTAGGCTCGCTCCTGACTTGGAACACGTGTGGTATGTGAAGAGCAGGAAACGCTCAGCAAGAGCACATGCCAAAAAGTCTATGACAGCTGTTAGTACCTCTAGGCTTCTCGTCTGAAACAAGCTTTCAACCCAACTTACCTCCTGGCATGCGAAAGTAAAATAAAGCCATTTTAATTATATTATATTCCCCAAAGTCTGACTACTAAAGTTACTGTTGGATGACCCCCACAGAGTCGCCACTCACAAAAATGGCACGAGTGGGGAACACAAGGCTGCTTGCGAGCAAGGACCGCAGGAGGGTCAACACCGTGGTTTAAAGGGTCACAGCTAGATACGATTACAGAGGGGAAACCCAGCCGCCGGAGCCTGCCTTGGCCACGCCTGCACATACAAGGATGTGACAAAAGAAAAACCAAATCCAATTTTGAAACGATACCACCGGAGTCAGCCGGAGCACTAACTCAAGGCAAGCTGAGCACGTGGCTTTTCTACAGAGCCAGTGGAAGGAAAAAGGGGGGAAAAAAAAAAAAAAGACGACTTTTGCAGGTTTTGTAAGCCATTAACATTTTTATTTCAAAAGTCAAATAAAGAGCACTGGAGTCATGACACAGGTTTAATACCCAAACCGCAGCTTTGCAATTCCTTCATTATCTTGCCTCACGCCCTTATCTGATTTTCCAAGAGATTAAGAAATCTTGGCATAGCATTTATTGCCCGAGCTAAATTCCCCACAAGACAACATACTCTTTCAGTCACCAGTTTACAGGAGGTTATAAAAACCACCATACAGAGTGGTTCCAGCCACTTTACCTTAAAATGGATGACTAGTGCATAGCATCAATGAGAACATACGCTTACGTGCTACAAAATGAGTACTGTATTCCTGGTTTTAAACTATACCATTTGCACTCCTTCCATTTCAAGTCGCCTTGATTTATTTTTTGGGTTGTGTCCTCCATACACCATTATCCACGGCAGTATTGAGCAAATTATTCAATTTTATACAGGAACAAGATTTATCCTGCAGCAATTACGACCACGATGCTCGAACCTCTCCTTTATTCACATCTGGCAACACCAAGCCCTCAGCTCCTTCGTATTTCTCTCCTCTCATCCCTCCGTCACCGCACCCCAGCCCTGAACATCAGTGCCGCTTCCCCCATCCTGCCCCTCACGCGTGAGCCGCTCTCCACTGAGCGCATCAGTGCATCCTTCGAACCCCCACCGAGGCTTCCTGCAAGGATGCCGTCCTCCAGCTCCCGACCAACAACGACTTGGAAAATCAGCAGCCGGAGATAACAGATGAGTGTATTTTGTGGATAGATCTGGTTATACAATAACTAATCGAGGTAACAACGCGCTCGCAGAGCGCCGACGGCACGGACCTTCCCGTTGCCTTCCTACTGCCCGGAGCATCCGAAGCCCCTGCAGCAGGCAGGAGCCCTGCCGGCAGCTCCCGAGACGGGGTCTGGCTGCATCGCCCGCCGTGCCAGCCGCAGCACCGTCATCCCCCGCGCACAACGCCAACGTCTGCCCCTCACGATGGCTTCTTACAGCCACGTCCAAAGTCCCAAGTCCCAGCGTGAGCTCGACAGTCTTGAGCCTGAACACCTTCCTCTTTTTTTTTTTTTTTTTTTTTTTAAAGAAAAAAACCAAAAGGTGAAGCTACTGGAGGAAAGCTTAGTTATCGTAAACAACTCTGCTCCGACGGCATGGCAGGAGTCGGTAAGAAGCCTCATCTGTGCCGACGCAAGCGTCCCTGGCAGCCAGTCCGAGGTGACGGACCTGTTCCCGGAGTGACCCTGGACCACCTCGCGCTTCGCCACCTTCTCTGCCCCGAGCGAGCAGCACCTCTGGGATTTTCTTCCTCTTTACAGAAACATGCTTCGCAATAAATAAAACCAGAATAGCAACAGAGCAAAACACAGTCCAGACACCTACCAAAACAAATGACCGTGCACTGCAAACACAATTCGGTCCTTAAGAGAGGATGGGAGAAAGAACGAAGCAGGGACAAACATTAGCTGCGGGGTTTGACACAAGTTTCTGAAACACGACAGTTAACAAGAGACTTGGAAGATGCCGAACAGCCAGCACTGCTCAGTGCACGTGCACACCATACAACCCAGATAAATCACCTATATAAAACGTGACTGCATTTTGTGCAGATGCAAATGAAAAGGCAAAGCCTTTAAAAGACTGCTCTTTCTTAAATCTATACTGTATTTTTTGCCAGAAAAGTTTCAGAAAGGAAGGCTTTCAGGCGTCAGAAAGGAAGGAAACTCCTTTGTAGCACTGAAGGAAAGTATATGTTCCCTTGATTTTCTTTACCAAAGAAATTCAAAAGAAAGGGCAATACTGGAAACGGCTCTTCTGTCCTTTTCGGAGGAAAATGGGAAGCAATGGCATCCTTTACAGCATCCTTTACCAGGTACCGTGAGGCTACAACAGCCTCACGAAGCCAGGCTATGGAAGCACATTAAACACCGTCAGCCGCACGTGGGAAAGCCTTTGGAGAGCTCGGCTTTCCCCGTCAACCACAGTATCAAAAAGCTGGGAAGTCCAAAGTTAGAAGCAAGCCCCAAAGGGCAGTTAAATAAGTCACGCTGGTATCTTTTCTCCTCTCTGCAAGCGCTGTCTTTCCGATTCACGACGAAGAACGGAAAAAGTTTTGTTTCTTCCAAGTGTTTCTTTATTTAACCCCACTTCTCAGCAGCACCAGCAATGTCAAACCTTGTTTTCCGTGATTTTTTTTTTTTTGGACAATTTATTCTTGGTGTGGTCAACTGTGCATAGTAAGTCCTTACCACCTTTAGCTAAGGAAATACAAACACTGGATGTTCGGATAGATCTCCTCTGGCTCGGCAGGCACCAAATAACCAAGCCGACGACCTTTAAGCAGTTTGACTATAACTTTTTTCCTCCCTCAGAGGAAACTTCCTAAAAAGTAACTAAGCTTTAGCTCGTGCCGTTGCGCGGTAAAGCCTAGAAACGCACCCAACTACAAAAAAGGATCCCACAGAAGCTATTTCTTTTAAGCGTCTTTATTTTTAAGCCAGCGTCATGAGGTTTTTGACTTCGCTCTAGAGATGCTCTTCGCAGGGGCAACCAACACGTTAAGGACCGAAACCCTCTTTTAAGCTTAACTCATAAAAGCGTCCCATCTCCTGAAGGCCAGCGGTCAGACCTCCCACACCCAGCGGGGTTTAACATGCCCTTCAACATTTCGCAGCCCAGACCCGCTCCTTACAACCACAGCGCGCCGCAGGCTCAGGCAGCCAGGTGCTATTTTTAACCTCGATGAAGGGGAGCTTAAAAAAAAAAACAAAAACAAACAAAACAAGGAAAAAAAAAAAAAACAAACAAAAAAACCAAACCACCCCAAACCTGAATCTGCTCCTCGGGCAACTTCCAACCAGCCGTCCCTGCTCCTCCGGGCTGGGACCGCCACCCCCCCACCCCCCGAGGGCTCCGTGCAGGCGCCCAGCCCGGGGAGCCCCCACGCACCGGCTGGACCCGGCTCTCCCCTCTCGCAGGGGGGCCGGGAAGCGGGGCGGGAGCCCGACCT